>CM043700.1:79953119-80135619 GCA_023935145.1 Bretschneidera sinensis | reverse complement strand
AACCGTTCTTTTGAAGCTTTGATGAGAAAATATGGGGTGTTATATAAGATCTCTACTGCCTATCACCCTCAAACAAGTGGACAAGTAGAACTTGCAAATAGGGAAATTAAATAAATTCGAGAAAAAATGGTCAACCTGGATCGCAAGAATTGGTCTTTGAGACTAGTTGATGCGCTTTGGGCTTACTATACAGCTTTCAAAACCTCTTTAAGTATGTCATCATATAGGCTTGTTTTTTGGAAAGCCTTGCTACTTACCTGTAGAGCTTGAGCATCGTGTTTATTGGGCCTTCAAGTCTTTCAATTTTGACATAGGAGAAGCAGGTAAGCCTAGGAAATATCAGTTGACCGAGTTAGAGGAGTTAAGAAATGATGCTTATGAGAACTCTAGAATCTATAAGGCTAAAATGAAAGTGTTTCATGATAAAAATATTTTGAAGAAAACATTTAAACCTAATGACCGAGTGTTCTTATATGATTCTAGACTCCATAAGCATCCAGGAAAACTTCGGTTGAGGTGGACCGGTCCATTTGTAGTGAAAAACGTTTTTGCAAATGGGGCGGTGGAAATAGAGGATACTAGAGATGGTCGAATTTTTAAAGTAAATGGTCAACGCCTTCAAATCTTAGTTGATAGGCAAGATCTAGAAGTGGAAGAAATTCCACTTATGGATCCGGTCTATTCACCTTGACCACACCACAAAGGTATGTTTTTTATTTATTTTCATTTTGTTTTTTAATTAAGTTCATTTCAATTTTAATTTTTAGTTCTTTTTCAAGTTTGATTTAATCTATTTTTTAGTTTAATGTTTATTTTTATTAATTCTATTTTTCTAATTTTATAATTTTATTTGGCACACAAACAAGTTTTTACCAAAAAAATAGGCTCAGGTAGCGCCTAGGCCCAGCCTAGTGCGCCTCGCCCACCAGGAAGCGCACCAGCCCAGTAGCCATTGTGCCTAGGCTCGACCCATAGCATGCCTTACCCAGTAGGCCCATCCAGCTCGCCCCATGCCAAGCCGTGCCTCATCCCCTTGCACACTGCAGGGCACAGTAGCACGCACACCAGCCATGCCACAGCAGCCTCTCGCACATAAGTTAGAGCTGCGGCACCCACTCGTGTTTGCACCTTAAAATGCGTAATTCTGCACTTCATTCTTCATTTCTAACTTTACAAAAATAGGGCACACTCTCTCTCTCTCATCCTCTCTCCAAAAACCTCGCTTACCTAACTCCTTTTACTCAAAATTTCTTGGTTCTAACATAATTTCTTTGAGGATTTAGCACTAATATTGCAGATTTTGCTGAAAATTTCTCCAAAAAGCTTGGTTCTAAGAGGATTTTGGATTCTTCAAGAAGATTTCAAATTGGTGGGTAGTCTTTCTTCTCTCCAATTGTGGGCATCAATTGCTTTCTCTTTGTTTGTTTTGTTCTATGTTATAGATCATAATTTCAACAAGAAACACGGCATGCAGTTCAAATGGTGGTGCACAATTTTTAGCTTCTGTGCACTTTTTGCTTACAAAGGGAGTTTCCTTTACCTTTTTTTTTCACATTGAGGTCAATGCTATTTTAAGTTAGGGGTGAAGGAAACATATTTCTTTTCATTGAACTGCTTAGTGTCACTTTCCCTTTTTTGTTTGTTTTTAGCATGCTTTGTATTGAGCCTTGTAGTTAATTCACATGTCAATGATATGAGCCTAATTGAGATAGAACATAGCGTTTATAAGAAGTTAAATCTTGCTTCGGTTTGAGAATAATTTAAGTGTCAATATTCATTTGGTTTGAGACTTTAGATTGCGGTAAGATTGCATGTTTAGTCTAAAACATTTAGAGAAGTTTTATGTGTGATAGTTTTGTGAATACTTTTGCGGTCTCGACAAGCTCTAGAACTTATTTGATAATCACTTGAGACAAATTCCTAGAATGCACATTACTTAGGATATGATATAGGCCATTTTTGGACCATTTAAGCCTTTCAAACTTGCCCTTGCTATATTTATCGCTAGTCACCTGTTTGAGCCTTCTCTTGAAAAAGAATTTGAGCCTTGTCTCTTTCGATAACCCATTTACTTACCTTTATGAGCCTAAAAATATTTTTTTCTTACCTCCCTTTTAAAAGAACTTAGTTATAGACATTTGTTGAGAAGCACTTAAGAGGAGTAAGGATGGAAATATGAGGGAAAAAAAAAGTGAAGAAAACAAATATTACTACCATAACCCAAGTACATTAAAAGAGATAAGTTGGGGGTTTTGGAAAAGAAAAGAAAAGATAAAAATGAAAAATGAGGTGAATGGTCTTATGCCAAAATAAAAAAGAAGTGAACTATGGCAAAGAAAAAAGAAAAGAAAAAATAAGTGGTGATTTATTGAGAAAAACGTTCGAAAAATGGTTGAAAGAGTTGGGTGTTGAAGTAAGGTTATTCAGTGCTTAAAATAGGTTGTGTTTAAAACTAAGAGATTAAGTTTTTTTACTTGTTGAATCCTTCCCGTTCTTTCTTAACCTTTACCTTAGCCTAACGTTACAAGCTTATTAAAGACCTATTGATCCAAGGTGGTGTGATTTTTCTACAATAGTGGAGACTGATTTGAAAAGTGAGCCTATGGAGCTTGTTTTTGTGATTGATGTCATGCAAATTAAATATTTTAGAGGACAAGACTTGTATTCATGAATATTATGCATAAAATCATCCAGGTGTTTGGATTAACTGCTTGTGGTAAGATGGATGTTAAGAGTCGATAACAATTTTTAGATTGATGTTTGGATTACTTTTGAACTTGGGTGATATTTAATGATTCTATGAGCTGTGTGTTATATGCAATTTTTGAGATGAAAAGTGAATTACTCTTGGTTGAGCACTAACATTTCTTTACCTTGTTTTGATTCCTACCATGGAATTCATTTCTTTTTGTCTTGTTGTCGCTTGAATTGCTAGGGACTAGCAATAAGCTAGTTGGGGGTTATGATGAGAGTCATAAAATGCATCTTAACAGTACTTATTTGTTAGCATTTTAGGGTTGATCGAGGTTTGAATTAAACTTTTATACCTTAATAACTCTAAAGTGATATTCTTGGATCATTGACTTATTTCGGTGCATTTTCAAGTACTTGAGTTCAAAAGAAATGGAAAGCTATCATAGCTTAAAGCATGATGCTTCGATGCAAATTCGAGTGAGGGCATGGTTGCGGAAGGACAAAATGAAAAGAAACCAAGTCTTAAGTGTGGGCGCTACGGCTTGAAGAAATCTAAGCCTTAGCCTCCAAAACTAGGCCCAAAAGAGCAAGGAAGCCATCAGTAAGAGCCGCGGCCTGGACCAAGTAGGGCTGCGGTGCCTAGAGTCTCCACAAGCATGAGCATCAGTAAGAGCCGCGGCCTGGACCAGGCAGGGCCATGACGCCCAGAGGCTTACCTCAACAAAGACCAGGTAGATTCGCGGCACAAGTAAGGCAGAGCCGTGGCGCGCACACGATTCCCTGCTCCATGTCATGACCTGATTAGGACTTTAATGATGGTTTAAACCCAGAAACACCCTTGAACCTTTTGTATTATAAATAGATCACTTAGGGTTTAATAAAAGAAGAATCATTAAGGCTGAAAAACTGAAAGAAGCTCCCACATTCTCCTCCATCAAGGTATTCAAGCATGAGCCCCATGGCTAACTAATCTCCAAGCAAGGTGAAGGGATGAGTCCCTAGGTGCAGTTGTTCTTATTTTCCTTTAGTGATTCAGTTATAGTTGGGATTTATTGTCAAAACATTGTTATGATTTACTCTTTAATTTAATTAGAAGATTTTCTCTTAATCCGGTGATTATATGTTTCTCCTCGATATAAGTCTAGTCATGCTCTTCTTATATCAAGATTGTTTGGATGTGATTGAGTCCAGTAGATTTATCTTTTAGGTTTGTCCATTACTGAGATATTGTCATTAAGATATATTATCGTTTCTTGATAAATCTATAGGATAAGTTATGTGTGCTTAAATCAAAAGTAAAGAGTAATTCATATCAATTACATTAGGGTTTACATATGCTTTGATTGAATATTTGCTGATTGCCTGTTTGGGATGTGAAACTTGTAATCAAGATAAAAACAACTGAATCAAGATCGAAATAAGGCAACGAACCTAGGGTGGATTTCCGAAACCTTGTTGTTCCTTTATTATATTCTTCAATCTATTTACACGATTTTTCCATAATTATTTCATTATCAAAATTCATATTTTCTCACTTAATTGTTATCGTTCGTGTTAAGGTTTGCACTTTTCCTTTGTAGATCGCTTTTCTTCATGGGATCGACACCTCAACTATACACAATAACCATGTATTAGTTTGAGTGTAATTAGTACACATACAAAGCAGAGGGAAGAAAGATCAAGGTAACCAAGGGATCTTTGGTAGTCATCAAAGTAGCAATGAAGGATGGTCTCTATGAGATGATCAGAGACACAGAGATCAAGGATCAAGCAGCAAGCTTGATGGTTGAGATGGATAAGGCAGCCCTTTGGCACACTCACTTGGGACATATGAGTGAAAAGGGCCTGCAAGTGCTCATCAAGGATGGTCTACTTGGTGATGACAAAGTAGAGGAACTTGATTTCTGCGAATGTTGTGTTCTTGGGAAACAACATCGGGTTAGCTTCAACACCGGAGTGCACAAGTCTAATGGCATTCTTGATTACATTCATGTGGCTCTTTGGGGGCCAACAAGAACACCAATATAGGGAGGTAATCTTTGCATTCTATCTTTAATTGATAATTATTCTAGAAAAGTTTGGGTTTATTTTCTTAAAAATAAATCAAATGCTTTGAATAACTTAGTGGTGTTGAAAAGGCTGGAAGAGACTCAAACGGGCAGGGTAGTTAAGGTGTTAAGAACCGATAATGGCTTAGAATTTTTTTAACAAGGAACTTGATCAATTCTGTAAGTTAAATGGCATCTAAGACATAGAACAGTTGGGAAAACCCCTCAACAAAATAGAGTTGCTAAGAGGATGAATAAGACCCTTATGGAAAAGGTTAGGTGCATGTTAAGAGGATCCGGATTACCCAAATGTTTTTGGGGGGAAGCGGTGTTTACTGCTTGTATTTGGTTAATAGATCACCCTTTAGGGTTGTGGACCTTAAAACTCCCAAGGAGATATGGAGTGGTAAACCCCCTGAGTTGGACAACCTTAGGACTTTTGGATGTGCTGCGTTTGCAGATCAAAAGGATGATAGATTTAGCCCAGGATCTAGAAAATGTGTGTTTCTAAGATATAGGAAAGGGGCTAAGGGGTATAGGTTGTGGTCCTTAGAGTAAAAAGGATTGAAACTCATAATAAGTAGGGATGTCATTTTTAATGAGCATTTATTTCCCTATTTGGAGAAAACTAACCCTATAGGAGCTAGTGAGCAAACCTGTTCGGTATTTGTGGAGCATAGCATCAAGGAATATTCTGTTTAGGTAGAGCAAGGAAGGCAAGAGGGTTCAGACTAGGTAGAGTCCATTGATGAATGCCAACCTCAGGACACTCATGAGGAGGCCGAACTAGAAAGGGATGATGCAGCAAGTCATAATGACTATCAGCTCACAAGGGACCGGGAAAGAACGATGGTCATACCACCTTTAAGATATGGTTTTGCGGATGCTATTGCAGTAGCTCCTTGGAAAGAAGGAGGGATAAGTGAACCAGAGACTTACATTAATTTCATGGCATGTAAGGATTCGTCATGATGGAAGCTAGCCATGGAGGAAGAAATGGATTCTTTGAGGAAGAACTACTCTTGGGAATTGGTGCACATTTCGGAAAAACAGAGAGTTGTGGATTGTAAGTGCATTTACAAGGTCAAAGAAGGGAACCCTCAAGGGGGATGAAGTCTGGAATAATGCTAGGCTAGTGGCGAAGGCGTTCACACAAAGAGGAGGCATAGATTTCACAAAAACCTTCTCACCTGGACACAAGGTGGATGAAGTGGTGATTATCCTTGTCTATGTCAATGATATGTTGTTGGTTTGGAACAGCAGGGAGAGGATGGAAAGGTTGACATCTTAACTCAGTGAGGAGTTCGAGAGGAAGGATCTTGGCCTTACACAAAAGATCCTTAGGATGAGAAGAATTCGGGAAAGGGAGAGAAACGGGTTGAAAGTTTCTCGGTCTTCCTATATAGAAAAAGGTGTTGTACAAGTTTTCTATAGAAGATGGTAAACTAGTGAAAATTCCCCTTGCTGGTCATTTCAAGTTCTTCAAAAAAAGATATCTTGGAATGGATGAGGAGAAGAAGGAAATGGATAAGGTCCCTTACTCTAGTGCGGTTGGATCAGTCATGTTCATAATGGTAAGCACTAGACCCGACATTTACCAGGCAATGGGTGTTCTCAGCAGATTTGTGAGTAATCCCGGAAAGGAGCTTTAACTTGAGATGAAGTGGTTGCTAAGGTACATAAAGGCTTAATTTCAGCTGGTAGTAGCACTCTCAACAACCGAGACTAAGTACATAGCGGCTAAAAGCCACAAAGGAGGCTATGTGGTGCAAAGGGTTGTGGGAAGATTGGAAGGTCCTAAAAGAGCAAGCAGTGGTGTCTTTGGATAGCCAAAGTGCGTGGCACTTGTGTAGGAACCCGGTGTTCCATGAGAGAACTAAGCATATGGATGTCTGGTATCATTTCATTCGGGAAAATGTTACGAAAGGATGCATTTATGTGGACAAAGTCGCAAAGGAAAATCCTGTAGATTTAGGCACCAAAGTTCTACCTTTAAGTAAGTTCAATCATTGCCTTGGAATTCTTAGGATTGGAGTCGGATGAATGGCGACTCAAGTTGAGTTTGGATCCTGAGTTCTCTACACAAAGGTTCGGGTTTAATCGCTTAGACAAAGGTAGAGATTGTTGGTATTTGTCTAAGGATTAAACGGGAGAAGAAATTCAGCATCAGGTCAAGGTATGCGCCGCGGCACAGGTGGTGTGCGCTGAGGCCACCAAAAAGGAAGAAGACCTAGAGGAGGTGTGCGCCATGACATAGCCTCCCCCATGCTGCGGCGCCCAAAAAGTTGAAGAAGTGTGCCCTGTCTTGCACCGCTACCTACCCTGTTTTGGGCCGCGGCTCCAGGCACACTGAGGCATACTTTTCCAGCACTCTCAAATGGTGCGTGAGGCATGAACAAAACACACAGGATCACTAAGGCTTGTTAAAGGGCTATGAATGATTGGTCCTCAAGATCTAAGGGTTGAGATTGTCTTCAAAATAGGTTCAAGAAATGGTGCACTATATAAAGGATCACCTAGCTTCAATCTCAACAAGAAAGAAAGGGTGTGATATATAAGTGATGTGATTAACTCAACAAAAGAGGTAAGAATGACATGTGAGTGTGTGTGAAATATAACACATGGTTGTGTGAGAGTGCAAAGACACTAAACACAAGAGAGGCTGCTTGTTTAGAGAGAGAGTAGTATATAAAGGGGATTCAAGGGTTTTGTAAGGGAATTTTCTTGGGGAAAATTCCAGGGAAACACAAGTCCTTATCACTTTCTTTTGCTCGTCTTTCGTTCTTCAAGAACAAGGAGATTCTTAAAGAGGAGTTGCTATATTTGTAAAGAACTCATTGATTTAGTGCAGAGAGTTCGAAGGAACTCACGGGAACGTAGGCTATTGCCGAACCTCGATAACAATTGTTGTGTTCTTTCTTTGATTGCTGTTTGATTCCGATTCATTACAAGTCATTTTAGACTTGGGTGTTTGGAAGATCACCACTTGAGGTGATTTCCCAACATCTATCGACATAGAATACACATCAGAATTTAATTTTTTATTTATTTATGCCAATAAACTTTCATAAAAAAATTCTCTATGAATCTATTAAAACAATAAATCTCATCTCCATATAAGGTTAGAGATTTATACCTTACGTTGATGAAGATTCTTGTTAATCCTTTGGAGATGAGTTCATAATTCATTCAAGTGGACCTCTAAGCGAAACCACACAAGCAGTGAAGAATTAGAGATATCTAATCAAAGGTGACATAAAATTATGAAGTGCTAGCTCTTAAGGATTTTTCACTAGTGGCTTTTTGGAGAGAGAGTTTAAGATCTAATCTTAATCTCTAATAATGACCATTAGGGTTTCCATTAAATAGAACCCCTATTTATATTGAAACTTTACCACTAAAGGCTATAGGATTTTAAAATTGTAATTAAACTGCTGGTTTAATTTAATTCCTAAAATCTCTCATTGGCCCATTAAGTTCTCTATTCATAGAATTTCTCGATTATCGTACTGGTCATAACTTTTTCATAACAATTGGTTCCCATCCAATTAATTAAAAATTCTTTTAATTTTGATTCAAATTAAAACTCTTTTTAATTATTCCTTTAATTAAGATTAACTATAATTAATTCTTAAGGGCTTCTACAAGTCATGATTTACATCTAGAAGTATTTCATGACTACCTAGGTGATATAAATTAATGTGAACCTTTCCATTGACTGTACAATGCAATTTTTGCATCATGTAATGTCCTTGATTAAACCTAAGCCATAGATTTACTGTCAAACCCCAATTATTTAATCATATATATTGTGATCTCAAGTCTATAATTTAAATGATAAAATTAAAAACTCCTTTCTAATTTTCACTCTACCTTGGCTAAGGAATTTTCAAGCTACGACTTAATTAGATCACATAGGACATTCTCCCTCTTTTACTGAGAGTTGTGGATCTTCTATTGTACACTTACATACTTCCAAGCATAAGTTATCATACCTAGTTACCTTCATGTGACTCATGATTAGAATCAAATTTAAGTAGTATCAAACCATGATGACTTATACACAAGGATTCCTTGGTGTCTCAAGTTTAAGGATCACTTGTACAACTACAACACAAGAAATCCTATTGAAAACCAATAAAATGTCCATTAGGAATTACTTAGTTGAGTTAGTTTGTTGTACCTGTTCTCTAACAAGCACATACATAACTTGCTTTAGTTTCTCATACATTAGTGACCATGAGAACTATCACCCTCAACTCATTGAGGAAACATAGTATGTACTAATCTATTCAGATTCACTAATGTCCTTCTTAGTGATCCTATGATTAAAAATATTTAAGAGTAAAACTTAAGAAAATACATCCCATTAACATGATCTCATCATCGTGCTTATTTTAATTACAGTTATTATATAGGCTTTATCATGTAATACATATACAATGATTTGTAATGAACATGATAAATTAGAAAAAATTGCCATAATTATTATTTATTGTCAATAAATGAATAAGATCAATTTATAAGTAACATGCCTATAACATCAATCGCATTGGCTTATAGGACACACTACTATCAATATCCCACTTGCACTAAAGCTAATAGCCCAAGTATCTTATACCCATTGCTTTAAATAGTGGATCCACAATATCATTTGTTGATGAGACTCTTTTAATATTTACATTGCATGTTTCAATGATCTTTTTAATCAAATGGAATTGGTTGCAAGATCTGTCTGGATTTCTGACGAGATTTCAGTTCCTACACATGCACAATAGTGCCATTGTTGTCACAATATCATGATACTGAATTTACAATTTCAGAAGATAAACTTCTTTATCCAAATAGCTTTCATCCAGCTTTAGATACAACAATATATTCAACCTTTATGGTCGAATTCGCAATGGCTATTTGCTTTGAAAATTTCTAGTTCACTAATCCACCATTTAAAAGCTTAAGAATGTTCTTCCTAGCTATCTAGTGACTATCACATGGATTGGATTGATATTTGCTCGTAACACTTAGAGAATATGCAACATCATGTTAATATTTGTATAAGGTTTAAACAAGAGATGGAAGAATGAATTTAAGCATTTTAAAGGAGTGCACACAAGTGTGCGGATCACTTTGGGTGTGTGTTCACACCTCTATTCAGCAAGACAAAGAAGTGCGCACAGCTGTGAGGGGTCCAGCTTCAGTGTGCGCCGCAGCCCTCCTCCTCCCAGGCCATGGTGCCAAGTAAGGGAGGTGCTGGAGGAAGGGTAGTGCCGCACCTCTCCTTCACCAAGGTCACGGCGCCCAAAAAGTGGTGAAAAGGTTGTTTTGCCTAGCGCCGCAGCATGCCCTGTTCAGTGCCTAGGAGCTAGGCACATTGATGCACACATATTCCACTTAATTCAGCCTCTTGTTAACTGTGTAGGTGCAAGGTTAAAATGCACATGATCACTTATGATTGATGGAGGGCCATGGATGAGCGGTCATCAAGATCTAAGGGTGTAGATTGACTCTCAAGATTGGACAAGAAGTTGGTGCACTATATAAAGGGTCACCTAGCTTCATTCTCAACATATAATGTGACATAAACAATTGTGACAGAACATGTGAATGACAAAATTGTATGAGAGTGCAAAGAAACAGACATACAAGTGGGACTCATTGGAGAGGCTCGTTGTAAAGAGAGAGATTAGTATAGAAAGGGGATTCATGGGACTTATAAGTGGAATTTCCAAGGGGGAAAGTTCCAGGGTACCTCAAGACCTTATCACTTTCTTGTTCTCTTCTTTGTTTCTTCAAGAACTTTTGAATTCTTGGAGAGGGGTTACTATGATTATAAGAACCATTGACTTAGTGCAGAGAGTTCGGAGGAACTCACGGGGACGTAGGCTATTGGCGAACCTCGATAACAATTGCTTGTCTTCTTTCTTGGTTTGGTTGCTGTATCTTTTCTTTACAAGTCATTCTAGACTTGGGTGTTTGAAAGATCACCACCTGGTCATCTTGTCAAGGTGATTTCCAACACATCAAGTCTTATATATAACATAGAGTACATGATGGATCCAATCTGCTCATGTGTTATCTCTCCTCAGGTGTCTTTAGGGACATGCGTTTTTAGAGAGTAATAATATGACTTCATCATGGAATTTTCCATGCTAAACTTCTTTAGCATTTTGTCTATGTACACATATTTGGACAAGCCTAACATCCTTCTAAATCAATCTTTATAGATCTTTATCTCTAAGATGTAGGATGCTTCACCCAAATCCTTCATGAAAAATTTCTTTGACAACTAGACCTTGACTGTCTGTAACATACCTACATCATTCCCAATGAGTAGTATGCCGTCAATGTACAACACCAAAAATATCACAACACTCCCGTTGACCTTCTTATACACACATTGTTCATCTTCGTCTTGATAAAATCAAAAGATTTGATTGTCTCATCAGAACTGATATTCCAACTTATAGAAGCTTTCTTTAATCCGTAAATAAATTTTTGAAGCTTGCATACCTTGTGGTCAATATTACTAGATGTAAAACCCTCAAATTGTGTTATGTACACATCCTCCTTTATGTTTCCATTAAGGAATACAGTCTTTACACCCATCTGCCATAACTCATAGCTATGATATACAACTATTACAGGTAAAATTCTAATGGAATTAAGCATGGCCACTTGAGAGAAGGTTTCATCATAGTTAATTCCTTGCCTTTTCTTGAAACCCTTTGCTACTAGCCTTACTTTATAGGTCTCTACCTTTCCATACATTCCAATCTTTTCCATTTGCAACCTGTAGGTACTATACCTTCAGGTGCATCGACCAAAGTCCACACTTTGTTAGAGTACATGAAATTCATTTTGGATTTCATGGTTTATAGCCACTTCTTTGAATCAATGTCTGACATCATTTTTTCGTAGTTAGCAAGTTTCTTATCATCTATAAGGTGTATCGCTAGGTCACCATCTAGGACAAATATATATCTCTTTGGATCCTTGGTGTCACAACCTAAACCCATAAGACTACCCTTATGAGTCTAAGACGTAAAATCAAATTAATTACCATATTTTACTATGAATTTCATTGTGACATTTTCATCTTCAATAATTATCTCAATATTAACTTCAAAGTTTTCACTATGCATTCCTTGATAAAAGATATATTTACAAATCATATCAAATTTATCCATCTCTTACAACATAACCTTTAATATAATTACAATAAACCATAGCCTGAGGAGAGGATGTCAAAGATACCACCTAAACCAGAAGAAGCTACTGATAGCGAAAATGACATCTAATAATAATCCAAACCTGACCATTTTACCAAAGAAAAGACCAGTCATCTTTTAAAGCTGATATAAGTTTAAAGTACTAAAATTTAAATTCTAATGCAACAATAAATAACATTTGATATATAAAACACATAAACACATTGATAAATCATTTAAAACATAAACTCTAAATTTAAATCAATAAAAATTATTCTTCATCTTTCAAAACAAATCAACATAAAACATTAACCGGTCATAATACTGAAATTCATTAATTAACTTCTTTTCATCTTCTTAAAACTCATGAAAACTCTTTTTTTTTTTTCTGCCTTTGATATAACACCTTCTGCCATTGTGGGAGATCTAGAATTTTTTGTGCTTAGTAACAATGAAAGCACCAATGTCAATTAATGTAACAAGCAATATGGAGGATGTTGATGGTTGGAATAGGAGGAGAATGGAAGGAGAAAAATGGTTTATGATTTGAGTTCAAGAGGGACTCCAAGAAGAAAGGAGGAAGAATCACTAAATATGCTTCTATGATTATTACTTCACTTCTGTCCATCTAATATATCTAGTCAGTTTAGTGGTTAGTTACAAGATTACTAGTTGTTCTCTTTCTCTAACTAACTACTAATATCTTAACTAACTACTAACAGAATTACAGTTGTACAATGACTACTAATGAAGCTCCTACAACCTCCTTAGTTTTCTTTGTACCTTACTAACCTGTAGTAGTTTCTATCTTCTTACCTTGCTATTACTTATACCATTGAGGCTTCCTTAAACTCTCCCTTGGCCTTTTAGAGAGAGAGTTTAAGATCTAATCTTAATCTCTAATAATGACCATTAGGGTTTCCATTAAATAGAACCCCTATTTATATTGAAACTTTACCACTAAAGGCTATAGGATTTTAAAATTGTGATTAAAATGCTGGTTTAATTTAATTCCTAAAATCTCTCATTGGCTCATTAAGTTCTCTATTCATAGAATTTCTCTATTATCGTGCTGGTTATAACTTTTTCATAAAAATTGGTTCCCATCCAATTAATTAAAAATTATTTTAATTTTGAATCAAATTAAAACTCTTTTTAATTATTCCTTTAATTAAGAATTAATTATAATTAATTCTTAAGGGCTTCTACAAGTCATGATTTACACCTGGAAGTATTTCATGACTACCTAGGCGATATAAATTAATGTGAACCTTTCCATTGACTGTACAATGCAATTTTTGCATCATGTAATGTCCTTGATTAAACCTAAGCCATAGATTTATTGTCAAACCTCAATTATTTAATCATATGTATCGTGATCTCAAGTCTATAATTTAAATGATAAAATTAAAAACTCCTTTCTAATTTTCACTCTACCTTGGCTAAGGAATTTTCAAGCTATGACTTAATTAGTTCACATAGGACATTCTCCCTCTTTTACTGAGAGTTGTGGATCTTCTATTGTACACTTACATACCTCCAAGCATAAGTTATCATACCCAGTTACCTTCATGTGACTCATGATTAGAATCAAATTTAAGTAGTATCAAAGCATGATGACTTATACATAAGGATTCCTTGGTGTCTCAAGTTTAAGGATCACTTGTACAACTACAACGCAAGAAATCCTATTGAAAACCAATAAAATGTCCATTAGGAATTACTTAGTTGAGTTAGTTTGTTGTACCTATTCTCTAAGCAGCACATACATAACTTGCTTTAGTTTCTCATATACTAGTGACCATGAGAACTATCACCCTCAACTCATTGAGGAAACATAGTATGTACTAATCTATTCAGATTCACTAATATCCTTCTTAGTGATCCTATGATTAGAAATATTTAAGAATAAAACTTAAGAAAATACATCCCATTAACATGATCTCATCATAGTGCTTATTTTAATTACTGTTATTATATAGGCTTTATCATGTAATACATATACAATGATTTGTAATAAACATGATAAATTAGAAAAAAATTGCCATAATTATTATTTATTGTCAATAAATGAATAAGATCAATTTATAAGTAACATGCCTATAACATCAATCGCATTGGCTTATAGGACACACTACTATCAATATCCCACTTGCACTAAAGCTAATAGCCCAAGTATCTTATACCCATTGCTTTAAATAGTGGATCCACAATATCATTTGTTGATGAGACTCTTTTAATATTTACATTGCATGTTTCAATGATCTTTTTAATCAAATGGAATTGGTTGCAAGATCTGTTTGGATTTCTGACGAGATTTCAGTTCCTACACATGCACAATAGTGCCATTGTTGTCACAATATCATGATACTGAATTTACAATGTCAGAAGATAAACTTCTTTATCTAAATAACTTTCATCCAGCTTTAGATACATCAACATATTCAACCTTTATGGTCGAATTTGCAATGGCTATTTGCGTTGAACATTTCTAGTTCACTAATCCACCATTTAAAAGCTTAAGAATGTTTTTCCTAGCTATCTAGTGACTATCACATGGATTGGATTGATATCTGCTCGTAACACTTAGAGAATATGCAACATCATGTTAATATTTGTATAAGGTTTAAACAGGAGATGGAAGAATGAATTTCAGCATTTTAAAGGAGTGTACACAAGTGTGCGCATCACTTTGGGTGTGTGTGCACATCTCTATTCAGCAAGACAAAGAAGTGCGCACAGCTGTGAGGGGTCCAGCTTTAGTGTGCGCCTCAGCCCTCCTCCTCCCAGGCCATGGTGCCTAGCAAGGGAGGTGCTGGAGGAAGGGTAGTGCCGCACCTCTCCCTCACCAAGGCCACAGCTCCCAGAAAGTGGTGAAAATGGTGTTTTGCCTAGCGCCGCAGCATGCCCTATTCAATGCCTAGGCGCTAGGCACATTGATGCACACATATTCCACTTGATTCAGCCTCTTGTTAACTGTGTAGGTGCAAGGATAAAATGCATAGTATCACTTAGAATTGATGGAGGGCCATGGTTGAGCGGTCATCATGATCTAAGGGTGGAGATTGACTCTCAAGATTAGACAAGAAGTTGGTGCACTATATAAAGGGTCACCTAGCTTCATTCTCAACATATAATGTGACATAAAAAATTGTGACAGAACATGTGAATGACAAAATTGTATGAGAGTGCAAAGACACAGACATACAAGAGGGACTCATTGGAGAGGCTCATTGTAAAGAGAGAGATTAGTATAGAAAAGGGATTCAAGGGACTTGTAAGTGGAATTTCCAAGGGGGAAAGTTCCAGGGTACCTCAAGACCTTATCACTTTCTTGTTCTCTTCTTTGTTTCTTCAAGAACTTTTGGATTCTTGGAGAGGGGTTACTGTGATTATAAGAACCATTGATTTAGTGCAGAGAGTTCAGAGGAACTCACGGGGACGTAGGCTATTGGCGAACCTCGATAACAATTGCTTGCCTTCTTTCTTGCTTTGGTTGCTGTATCTTTTCTTTACAAGTCATTCTAGACTTGGGTGTTTGGAAGATCACCACTTGGGCATCTTGTCAAGGTGATTTCCAACACATCAAGTCTTATATATAACATAGAGTACATGATGGATCCAATCTACTCATGTGTTATCTCTCCTCAGGTGTATTTAGGGACATGCGTTTTTAGAGAGTAATAATATGACTTCATCATGGAATTTTCCATGCTAAACTTCTTTAGCATTTTGTCTATGTACACATATTTGGACAAGCCTAACATCCTTCTAAATCAATCTCTATAGATCTTTATCCCTAAGATGTAGGATACTTCACCCAAATCCTTCATGAAAAATTTCTTTGACAACTAGACCTTGACTGTTTGTAACATACCTACATCATTCCCAATGAGTAGTATGCCGTCAATGTACAACACCAAAAATATCACAACACTCCCGTTGACCTTCTTATACACACTTTGTTCATCTTCGTTTTGATAAAATCAAAATATTTGATTGTCTCATCAAAACTGATATTCCAACTTATAAAAGCTTTCTTTAATCCGTAAATAAATTTTTGAAGCTTGCATACCTTGTGGTCACTACCACTAGATGTAAAACCCTCAAATTGTGTTATGTACACATCCTCTTTTATGTTTCCATTAAGGAATACAGTCTTTACACCCATCTGCCATAACTCATAGCTATGATATACAACTATTGCAGGTAAAATTCTAATGGAATTAAGCATGGCCACTTGAGAGAAGGTTCCATCATAGTTAATTCCTTGCCTTTGCTTGAAACCCTTTGCTACTAGCCTTACTTCTTAGGTCTCTACCTTTCCATACATTCCAATCTTTTCCATTTGCAACCTGTAGGTACTATATCTTCAGGTGCATCGACCAAAGTCCACACTTTGTTAGAGTACATGAAATCCATTTTGGATTTCATGGTTTATAGCCACTTCTTTGAATCAATGTCTGACATCATTTTTTCATAGTTGGCAAGTTTCTTATCATCTATAAGGTGTATCGCTAGGTCACCATCTATGACAAATATATATCTCTTTGGATCCTTGGTGTCACAACCTAAACCCATAAGACTACCCTTACGAGTTTAAGACGTAAAATCAAATTAATTACCATATTTTACTATGAATTTCATTCTGACATTTTCATCTTCAATAATTATCTCAATATTAACTTCAAAGTTTTCACTATGCATTCCTTGATAAAAGATATATTTACAAACCATATCAAATTTATCCATCTCTTACAACATAACCATTAATATAATTACAATAAACCATAGCCTGAGGAGAGGATGTCAAAGATACCACCTAAACCAGAAGAAGCTACTGATATCGAAAATGACATCTAATACTAATCCAAACCTGACCATTTTACCAAAGAAAAGACCAGTCATCTTTTAAAGCTGATATAAGTTTAAAGTACTAAAATTCAAATTCTAATGCAACAATAAATAACATTTGATATATAAAACACATAAACACATTGATAAATCATTTAAAACATACACTTTAAATTTAAATCAATAAAAATTATTCTTCATCTTTCAAAACAAATCAACATAAAACATTAACCGGTCATAATACTGAAAATCATTAATTAACTTCTTTTCATCTTCTTAAAACTCATGAAAACTCTTTTTTTTTCTGCCTTTGATCTAACACCTTCTGCCATTGTGGGAGATCTAGAATTTTTTGTGCTTAGTAACAATGAAAGCACCAATGTCAATTAATGTAACAAGCAATATGGAGGATGTTGATGGGTGGAATAGGAGGAGAATGGAAGGAGAAAAGTGGTTCATGATTTGAGTTCAAGAGGGACTCCAAGAAGAAAGGAGGAAGAATCACTAAATATGCTTCTATGATTATTACTTCACTTCTGTCCATCTAATATATCTAGTCAGTTTAGTGGTTAGTTACAAGATTACTAGTTGTTCTCTTTCTCTAACTAACTACTAACAGAATTACAGTTGTACTATGACTACTAATGAAGCTCCTTTAACCTCCTTAGTTATCCTTGTACCTTACTAACCTGTAGTAGTTTCTATCTTCTTACCTTGCTATTACTTATACCATTGAGGCTTCCTTAAACTCTCCCTTGGCCTTAGTCTAGATTTATAAGGAATTTAAAGTGTTTGAGCTACCTTAGTAGCTGGTTCTGGAGATATAGTTTATCACATGGTGCCTCAAGTCCAAGGATCACTTATACAACTACAATATAAGAACTATTTACAACCAGTAAAATTTCCATTAGAAATTAAATACTCGAGTCAGTTCAACGTATATGTTCTCTAACAAGCACATATATAAATTTTTTTAGTATTTCATACACTAGTGACCATGAGATCAATCACCCTCAACTCCTTGAAAAAACAGAGTATATACTAATCTATTCGAATTCATCAATGCTTTTCTTAGTGATCCTATGATTAGGAAAATTTAAGAATAGAGATTAAGGAAATACATCTCATTAACATGATCTCATCATGGTGCTTATTTCCATTGCTCTTATTCTATGGGATTTTTTTATGTAATGCACATGCAGTGATTTGTAATGAACATGATAAATAAAAAAGTACCATAATTATTATTTATTATCAATAAATGAATAAGATCAATTTATAAGTAACTTTTTCATAACATCAAATTCTATTGGCTTATAGGGTATATTATTATCATCCTCTCTATTTAAGCAACTTCCGAATCTTAAACTAATAAGAATTTAGAAATCTAACAAATTCTAAACCTTGACTTCAAACAGACCATTCATATTCATATGGATGAGTTTTGGGATTTTACTCGACTTTATAAAAATTATAAAGATTCTTCTTTTACTTCCAATTGGTTTGACACACAAATTTGACATGGAATTAAAATAGTGGCCCATACACTAAAACTAGTCAAGTTCATACCTATTTCGGTAAATAAATAAGTTTTCTCATTTCCCTAATCAAACAAATTCCCATAATATATCATTGGAAAGCTAATTAAAAGTTGTATTAGTTTAGAGATGAGCATATTTTAAAGTTTTGGGGATAAAAAATTATTAAGTTAGAAAGATAGACCCTAAAAATAGTGAAATTTGGCATTTTTCCTTTTTTCTTTTAATCTTTTTTTTGGGTGAACTTTTATCCCTTCATTAAATTTTTTATTGATTATATCAAATACTCAAACTTGAAAAAGAATAAATCTTGATCATTGTTGGGAAACCACCCTCAAGATGCCCAGGTGGTGATCTTCCAAACACCCAATGAATGACTTGTAAAGAAAAGAGACAGTAAACAAAGCAAGAAAGGACACAAGCAATTTGTATGCCTATGTCCCCGTGAGCTCCTCCGAGCCCTCTGCACTAATCAATAAGTTCTTACAATTACAATAATTCTTCTTCAAGAACACGATCTAATTTTGGTCTTAACACCGTTTTTGAAGAATGAAAGAAAAGAGAAAAGAAAGTGATCAGGTCTGGAGTTACCCTGGAATTTTCCCTAAGAAAATTCCACTTACAAGTCCCTTGAATCCTCAATCTATACTACTCTCTCTCTAAACATCTAGCCTATCTACAATGAGATCTCTCCTGTGTTTAGTGTTTTTGCACTCACACACACCCATGTGTTCTATTTCACACACACTCACATGTCATCACATGTTATGTCGCACACATTGTTGAGATTGAAGCTAAGTGACCCTTTATATAGTGCACCACTTCTTGAACCTATCTTGAAGGTCAATCTCCACCCTTAGATCTTGAGGACCAATTAATCATAGCCCCTCATCAATCCTAAGTGATCCTGTGCATTTTAATCACGTCCCACACACCATTCAAGAAGGCTGAAAAATCATGCATCAGTGTGCCTTGCGCCGCACCTTGAAACAGGGCATGCTGCGGTCTGAACCAGGGCTGAAACCTCACCATTTCTTCACCTCGCTGGGCGCCGCACCTTGGGGAAGTCAGGCCACAGCGCGACCTAATGGCTGAACTTCCTGAAGCTTTTGGAGGCTGCGGTGCCCAAGGCTGTGCCGTGGATCAGAGCTTGACCTGATGCTGAATTACACTTGTTTAAACCTTAGACAAAATACCAACAATCTCTACCTTTGTCCAAGCGATTAAACCCGAAGCCATTGTGCAGAGAACTCTGTATCCAAACTCAACTTGAGTCACCATATCAACCCACTCCAATCCTAAAAAGTCTAAAGCAATGATTGAACTTACTTAGAGGTAGAACTTTGGTGCCTAAATCTGCAGGGTTTTCTTCCGTGGCCACCTTATCCGCATGGATGCATCATTTCATAACATTTTCCCAAATGAAATGGTACCATACATCCATATGCTTTGTCCTCTCATGGAACACTGGATTCTTGCACAAATGCAATGCACTTTGGCTATCCGAATATACCACCACCTGCTCTTTTAGTACCTTAAACTCTTCCAACAACCCTTTGCACCACTTAGCCTCCTTTATAGCTTCCGTAGCCGCTACGTACTCAGCCTCGGTTGTTGAAGGTGCTACCACCGGCTGTAACTGAGCCTTCCAACTTATACAACATCCGTTTAAGTTGAAGAAGTAGGAGGTAATCGATCTTCTTTTATCCCGGTCAGCTCCATAGTCTGAACCTGTATAACCTTCAAGACAGATGGACTTACACCTCTTCTCATAAACTAGCCCCACATCTGGGCTTCCCTTTAAGTACCTCATCAACCGATTAATCCCAAGCCAATGCTCCTTTTCGAGATTACTCATAAACCTGCTGAGAACACTCATTACGTGAGCAATGTCGGGTCTATTGCTTACCATCATGAACATGACTGATCCAACTGCACTAGAGTAAGGGATCTTTTCCATTTCCTTCTTCTCCTCATCTGATCTTGGATATTGATCGTTGGAGAACTTGAAATGACCAGCAAGGGGAATCTTCACTGGTTTACCATCTTCTATAGAAAACTTGTACAACACCTTTTCTATGTAGGAAGACCAAGAAACCTTCAACCCATTTCTCTCCCTTTCCCGAATTTTTCTCATCCCAATGATCTTTTGTGTAAGGCCAAGATCTTTCCTCTCATAGAGACCATCCTTCATTGATGCTTTGATCATTATCAAAGATCCCTTGGTTACCTTGATCTTTCCTCCTTCTGCTTTGTATATGTACCCCATGGAATCCAGCTGCCCCAATGAGATCAAGTTTCTTCTCAAATCCGAAAGATACCTCACATTCTGCGACAGCCTTGTGACTCCATCAAATATCCTCAACTGGATGTCTTCTATCTCCCTCACTTGGTAAGAAGTTTCATTCCCCAAGAAAACCTTTCTATCATTGGTTTTCTTGAAATTCTTGAACCAATCCCGGTGAGGGCACATGTGATGAGTGCACTTGGTATCCAAGATCCATTTCCTGCTGCCTTCTTGCTCCTTGCTCACACTTGAACACACAACAAGAACATCATCATCTTGCTTTTCTTCCTTGGCAACCGAAGACTTTCTATTATTGGTATGGCTTCCTCCCTCATCCCTCATCTTCTTCTTGCAATCTTTCTTGAAATAACCCTCCTTATGGCAGTAGAAGCATCTATTCCCTCCAAATCTTGGTTTGGAGTGTGCTCTCCCATGGCTTTCTCCTCTACCTCTGTCCCGGTAATAGCCATGTATGTTATTGTGCGCTCTTCTATGGCTTTCTCCTCTACTTCTGTCCTAGTAGTAGTCATGTGTGTTATTGTGCACTCTCCCATAGCTTTCTCCTCTAACTCTGTCCTGGTAGTAGTCATGTATGTTATTGTGCACTATCCCATGGCTTTCTCCTCTACCTCTATCCTGGTAGTAGCCATATATGTTACTCCATACCGAGTTGCTGGCCTTCCTCTAACGAACAACTCTTCTCCACTTGATGCTCCCCTCATCTTGGCATCAAGATTATCTTGCAACTCTTTATTAGGATCCAATTTAAAAGCAAAGATTCATTAATGAAGATACCTCTTATTAAGGAGAGTCTTGGCAAAAAACAACTCATCTAGTTTCTTCTAAATGATAACCGGATCTTCCGAGTCTCTGCACTCCCTTGTGACATTATCTGACATGTGCAGAAAGATGGTGCTGTTTGCCATCTTCTTCATCTCAATCAGCTGGTCTTCCATGATACTTGCTAAAAAAACATCATCTTCTTTAATCGCCAAGTCCACCTTTTGTTGTATAAAAACCTTCTTGATCTTTTTCTTCCAAAGGGAAAAGTCTCCCTTTCCATCAAACTTCTCAACAATGAAGTTCGAACCCATCTTGTGGACAAAATCCCAGATTTATGCAACACCCACAATTGCTTTCTAACTTTTTCTAAATCTTAAGAACATGATCGAAGATTCATCTCAATACCATTCTTGAATCACCCTCAAGAACACGATCAGATCTTGATCTTTACTCCATTCTTGAATCACCCAAGAAGTTGATCTTTGATTCTTGGAGTCTTGCTCCGATACCTTCTGTTCTTGCTCTGATACCCAGCTGTGCAAGCTCTGATACCACTGTTGTGGTATCTCCTCTAACTTTGATACCACTATTGGGAAACTAGCCTCAAGATGCCCAGGTGGTGATCTTCCAAACAACCAAGTCTAAAATGACTTGTAAAGAAAAGAGACAGCAAACGAAGCAAGAAAGAACACAAGCAATTTGTTATTGAGGTTCGACAATGTGACTACATCCCCGTGAGCTCCTCCGAGCCCTCTGTACTAATCAATAAGTTCTTACAATTACAGCAACTCTTCTTCAAGAACACAATCTAATCTTGATCTTAACACCGTTCTTGAAGAATGAAAGAAGAGAGAAAAGAAAGTTTTAAGGTCTTGAGTTACCCTGGAATTTTCCCCAAGAAAATTCCACTTACAAGTCCCTTGAATCCCCAATCTATACTACTCCCTCTCTAAACATCCAGCGTCTCTACAATGAGATCTCTCCTGTGTTTGGTGTCTTTGCACTCTCACACACCCATGTGTTCTCTTTCACATACACTCACATGTCATCACATGTTATGTCACACATATTGTTGAGATTCAAGCTAGGTGACCCTTTATATAGTGAACCACTTCTTGAACCTATCTTGAAGGTCAATCTCCACCCTTAGATCTTGAGGACCAATCAATCATAGCCCCTCATCAATCCTAAGTGATCCTTTGCATTTTGATCATGTCCCACGCACCATTCAAGAAGGCTGAAAAATCATGCATCAGTGTGCCTTGCACCGCACCTTGAAACAGGGCATGTTGCGGCCTGAGCTAGGGCTAAAACCTCACCATTTCTTCACCTTTCTGGGCGTCGCACCTTGGAAAAGTCAGGCCACGGCGCCACCTGATGGCTGAACTTCTTGGAGTTTCTAGAAGTCGCAGCACCCAAGGCTGTGCCGCGGCTCAGAGCTTGACCTGATGCTGAATTACACTTGTTTAAACCTTGGACAAAATACCAACAATCATGTATATGAACCATCATTTCCATCAATGAACGATAAGGTGAACAATTGTTAATCATCAAAGGGCGCAAAATACGATGTGTACAGTTTGCTCCTCTTTAAGGATGCATACATGATCGTGTATGTAGTGCTCAAAGCCTTAAAAGACATTTATTTTGCTCTTTGATAATTAAAAATGGGGGAATCATTCAAAGAAAAAAATCACACAATCAATCAAGCAAATGGTCGAACTCAAACATTTAAGTTGCCTACGTAACCACTAAGGATCATGCCAAGTGTAGTTCAATTATCATAGGGAAAAACAGTCAATTCCAATTTGAGACATAATCTTGCATTGTACTTATCAATTTAAAATGCAACATACCTTATTGATTGAACAATTCATTCAATTACATGACAGGGTAAAAGACTATTTTTTGGTATTTATTAACTTCAATTTTTCTTAATAATGCCTTCACTTCGCACATCAAGTTTAGGTTCTCCCTTACTATACCTTCACTTGATATAGTGGTTCGTAAGATTTCTAATTATACTTTCACTTGATATAGTCAAGAAATAGGGTCAATACCAATTATATCTTCACTTGACATAGTTGTAAAATCCTCACCTTAGGGGTAGGGGTAATTTGGTATTCTCATATTTTATTTTATGATCACCATGTATACATATACATATTGATTAAATTTAAGATGTAAATTTGAGGCATTATTGAAACAAGAATTTAAATATTTACTAAAGAAAAGAGGTTTTGAATGCATCATTACTAAAGAAAAGGGGAAGACATTAGGCTAGTCCCAAACACTTGGACAGGCGCCTGAAAAGCTTCAAACGCCTAGGCAGACGCCTTGCAAATGTATTGGCTATATAAATTCTTCACTTTTCATTTCCATAACTTTCTTTTTCTCTCAAATTCTCTCTAAACTCTTAACTAATCAAACGAAACTTGAGGTTTTCGATAAAGAAATATTGATTTCGATCGTTCAAGATTAGATTTTAGGAAGTTTTCACAAAACCTTTGTGGAGGTAATCTCCTCTTTTCTTGTTCTTTTTCATATATAAATCATGATTTTAAGAGTTTAAAACCACATATTTCTCTTGAATAAATATGAGAGTTTAGATCAAGTTAAGAGATAGTAATATCGGTTACTATATTATTATTAGGTGGAGGTATAACGGGAGAAGCAGGTCTGAGTAACCTTGCTTTGTGAAAACTATCTGGATTGGATGTAGTTGAGGTGAGTTTTTACTACCAAACAACATAAATTCTCATTTCCATTTTATGTGATAAAAAGTGTGTTTTGTGCTTTGAAATTATGAACTGTTTAAATATTGAGAAAAAGATGAATTTGCATGTCTGGATTGAGATTTTATGAAGAAATATGAACTTTTACCTTTGATTTGAAATGATTGGTCTTTTTTAAGTAAATGATAAAGAAGATTTATTTTATTTTTACTGAAATAAATCCTTATGTGGTGTTTTAAGTATGAAAAAGAATTGAGAAAAAAAATTCATTATTGGGATGATAAGAATAGTCCTGGTACTAATGTTGTAATAATACAAAAGTGTCTTGCTGGATGGGGACATTTATATTATGGACGTTTCTCTGGATATGGGGATTCACGACGATGATAATGGTGTGCCCTAGAGATAACTCCGCCCTCAGCTGCAATCCACTATAGTATCCAGCTACATGTCCTATCGTATATGGGGACATTTATTAAATTATGGTATGTATCCCGATTTACGACGACGACAATGATGAAGATATATATATATACACACACACTTGTTCTTTGAAAACCAGCCCAAGAAAATATGATTAAATTATTCTTGAGTGTTAATGTTGTGAGTTTTAAATTACTCGCAAGCGCACGAGTCGTTTGCAGTATAGGGTTGTGCAAGTGCGAGGTCGAATCCACAGGGAATTGCGTTGTGAAAATATATTTTTAATCTAAACTAACTCTATTTTAACCTAGTTCCAAATTTCAGAATGATATTGCAAAATAAATTAAAACTAAATTAAATTGATTTAAAAACTAATAATTAAAACACTAAGGTTTCCGAATCCACCCCACTGAAGTTAAGCATACATGTTCTAAAAATATAGCCTATCAAAACATTCAATGAATCCAACTATATAAGACAAAAAACAAAGAATATCCCAGCTAAACCAAAAGCACCCAATGTATCCGCTCTTAACAAATCACAAAGGGAATCCAATTTAATCGAAAAGCATTCAATGTATCCATCAGATGAAACACAAAGAAAATCAAACAGACAATTTAAACTCAATCAATTATAAGATTAACTCAAATAATTGACAGAACATTTGTACTAAAAATTGTCAGATTTGTACAAGCAAATCTGATCTACTACGCCAAACAACGACGGGGCTTCATCTTCAACCTTAGCTGAAGAGTCTAGCCACTCATAACAATAAAACTATAATAAAAAGTTCTAAACATTTAAACTAAAACAACTTAATATAAAGAAATAAAAAAAAACTTTACATGGGAGAAATTCCACTCGCTGATGGGCGGCGCTTCCCCTCGTGGTAGCAATGCCTTCGGGATCCACCAAAATGCTAGCGGACGTCCACCGGTAAACACCAAAGTGGCTCAGGAATTGTACACTGAATGATGAAGTGGAGTGGGTCTTATATAGGCAAATACCACAAGTGGAATGTGTTTCCAATCTGATGTGGGATGTGGGATATAGAAACGTGTTTCCAACCAATGTGGGATGTTGGATTTAAGTCTTCACATGCCCTTCAAAACTTCTGTTCACGCTGAAATCCCGCACAGCCCGCACAGCCTGACCTTTGTCTACTAAAACGGCCATAACTTTCTGTAGAAAAATCATTTTTACGAGCCGTAAAATTCTCCAGAAAATAGACTTCTGGATCTTTCTAAGCATATATGGCTCATATCCTGGTTCTTCTTGAATCAATACAGTTTAATTTTCAAAGATGATTGATCTGTACGGGCAATTCTGGCAATTTTAGTGAAACTCCTTTCCCAGTGCTTGTAAACCTGAAAAACAACGAAAACAACTCAAAGTAACAACTTCCTAAGCTAACAAATGTAAATTAGAGGGCCAAAATATGCAATATTTGGCACTCATCAAATACCCCCAAACTTACGATTTGCTAGTCCCTTAGCAAAACAAAATAAAAGACTCAATGAAAAACAAAGAACATAAAGATAAAGTCATCACTCATGGTATCCAAAAATTTAAGGAGTACACATCACCATGATATTCATTCATAAGCAAGCTTAAAAAGGTAAACCCATCTTCGCAATGAATAGAAATGTTAAAATCTAATTACTTACAAAAGGCAGGATAAGGCATCACAAGCTTGAATCAGTGTAAGGTGAATTAGCATATAAAAATGAAGCTTCCAAGTAACTCTAATGTGTATGGTCTCCATGTCTCAAGATACACCGAATTTCCCATCAAAAATGAACGACAAAGGCATAGTATTTTTTTTTTTTTTTAATAAGGCACGGCTATGTTTAGATCCCTTAAGCTTTCTAATTGACCCATGTAGCGAGTGTTAAGTCAATGACTCCCAAACCAGGTGGTTTTAGGGCATTAGGTGTAAAGACACCCCTAAGAACTTACTAACTCGAGTAAAAAAGGCTACAAAATTAAACAGACCTTAATATTACCAAGCAAAATTCCACCTTTTGGCGTGAACACTCACTGCTTACTGAGGCAAGAGGTCCAGTTACTCAGCGAAAAGTTTATTGATAATTTTTTTTTTTTATATTTTCCTACGCCCAAGAGTTCATCCAACAAGTCATCCAGTTTCAGTTAAGATAAGGAAAAATACACATTAAAATCACATGTCATACCTCACATAATTTGTGCTAATGTGCTCGTGTTAGATTAGATCAAACATGTGAATTCTCAAAATGCCTAAAGTAAGTAACTAAATTTTAAAAATTTATCACCAGATCATGTGTTCAAAATGTTAAGCTCACCAATGACATCACATCACAGAAAATGTTTAGATCAACTAAAATTTCACGATAACATGAGCATGCATTTATCTCTATGACGAAAGGACAACAAATTAGGACAAAGTGTGTGATGTGTCTCCCATACCCCCAAACTTAAATTATACATTGACCCCAATGTGTGACTAATATGGAAAGAGCTGACCTGAGATATGGAGAACTATCTGGACTGGTATGGCTCATAGCATACCCCCAAACTTGAACTGAAGTACGCTTTGTCCCTGAAAAATAAAAACTGGAAAACAAAAAAATACTGGAAACAAACATTAATCATAAAAATGCAAATTAATAAATAAACAAAAGAAAAGATAAGCTGTGGGGTGCCTCCCATGAGCGCTAAGTTTAACGTCTTCAGCCAGACCCAACATTAGTAAACAGGCCCAACTAAGCTCTCCACCATCTGATCAATAAATGGGAATGGAAAATGATCAGGCCTAGTGGCAGCATTCAATTTACGGTAGTCTAGACACTTTCTCCATCTTGACTGCACTCGAGTTGGAACCAACTCGTTGTCTTTATTTACTACCATAAATTCAGCACGTTTGGGCACGACTGGAATTTGGCTCACCCACTTGCTATCAGAGATGGGATAAATGATCCCTGCCTCTAACAGCTTAATATCTTCTGCCCTTACAACCTTTTGCATAGCAGGGTTGAGCCTTCTTTGTGGCTCCCTCGATGGCTTGGCATTCTCCGCTAAATGTATCGTGTGTATTACCAATGAGGGGTTGATTCCCTTGACATCCTCAATAGTCCAGCCTATAGCTTCCTTATGCTCTCTTAAGACGTCCAATAATTTCTCCTCTGGAGCATCACCCAAATCTAAAGCTACGATTATAGGCAAAGAATCTGCTGGACCTGGGAACTTATACTTAAGATTATCTGGTAAAGGCTTAAGTTCCTTCTTGGGGGTGTTAGGTGCGGCGGTCTCCTCTGTCTTATTGCTTTCTCTAGGATCAGACTCCAAAATGACATTTACTTCATCAAGTAACTTATCTAAGCCCAAGTCCTCTCCAAAGTGAGCAAAGCATGCCTCCAAGGGATCCTCAATACGGGATTCATCCATAGTCTCCTCTGTCCTACTACTCTCCCGAGGAGCAGACTCCACGATAGTATTTGCTTGCTCAAGTAACTTATCTAAATCCAAATCCTCTTCAAACTGAGCAAAGCATGCCTCCATAATGTCCTCAGACTTCCTTTCTTTCTTGGGCACTTGTAGTCTCTCAGGGTAAGGCCCTTTAGGTAAAAACGACCTAGAGAGATCCTTAATAATACGAGTGGCTGTAGATGGCTCAGCATCTCTCTTCTCATTGTTGCTACTCTCTTGCCCTTGGTGCATAGCAGGGCTCTCTTCCACTTGATTGTCCACTTGTCTCCCAGACAAGTATGGGACAGTTGATTGCACTTGTTCCTGCCAATGCATTGGAGTTGAAGAATTTCCCACTGCAAACTGTTACTTTGGGTTAGGCTCAGATTGACTGGGGAACTCTCCTTCCTCGCCTTCACCCATGCAACTTGCGATCTGATCAATTTGACTCTTTAGTGTGGCAATCGCTTGGGTGTTTTCTATTGTTGCACTCATCACTTCACTCATAGATTGGCTAGTCGCTTTCATGAAATCATTGAGAGCGTCCTCCAATGACTGTGAAACCGACACTGGCGCTTGAATGGGAGCTTGGTGAGCGGGTGATGGTGCTGGATAAGCTGAGTGACCATAATTTGGAATTGGTGGAGGAAATTCGGGAGTGTATTGATTGTGAGCATGGTAAGGGGCTCCTCCCTGATTCATTGGTTGGTTCTGCTCCCATGAAAAATTAGAGTGGTCCCACCACCCTGGATTGTATGTTTCGGAGCAAGATCCATTTGATTGCCAACAACAGTCATTGAAAGCATTCATTTGTTCCATAGGATACTCGGCACAAGCTGGCATTGATGGGCAATTCTGTGCTAGATGCATGGGACTAGCACAGATGGAACAGCTTTCAACATTGAAAGTGTTGGCAGCATTGAGGGACGGGCCGGTCGTTTTAATGAAATCCTTGAGGGCGTCCTCTAAAGACTATGAAACCGGCGCTGGATTCATCCACATGATTTTTTTTTTAATAAAAAGATAACTAACTAGTAGAAAAATAAAATCATTTTAGACCAAAAATTTTCACAAACCAAACAACTCCCCGGCAACGGCGCCAAAAACTTGTTGTGAGTTTTAAATTACTCGCAAGTGCACGAGTCGTTTGCAGTATAGGGTTGTGCAAGTGCGAGGTCGAATCCACAGGGAATTGCGTTGTGAAAATATATTTTTAATCTAAACTAACTCTATTTTAACCTAGTTCCAAATTTCAGAATGATATTGCAAAATAAATTAAAACTAAATTAAATTGATTTAAATACTAATAATTAAAACACTAAGGTTTCCGAATCCACCCCACCGAAGTTAAGCATACATGTTTTAAAAATATAGCCTATCAAAACATTCAATGAATCCAACTATATAAGACAAAAAACAAAGAATATCCCAACTAAACCAAAAGCACCCAATGTATCCGCTCTTAACAAATCACAAAGGGAATCCAATTTAATCAAAAAGCATTCAATGTATCCATCAGATGAAACACAAAGAAAATCAAACAGACAATTTAAACTCAATCAATTATAAGATTAACTCAAATAATTGACAGAACATTTGTACTAAAAATTGTCAGATTTGTACAAGCAAATCTGAACTACTATGCCAAACAACGGTGGGGCTTCATCTTCAACCTTAGCTGAAGAGTCTAGCCACTCATAACAATAAAACTATAATAAAAAGTGCTAAACATTTAAACTAAAACAACTGAATATAAAGAAATAAAAAAAACTTTACATGGGAGAAATTCCACTCACTGATAGGCGGCGCTTCCCCTCGTGGTAGCAATGCCTTCGGGATCCACCAAAATGCTAGCGGACGTCCACCGGTAAACACCAAAGTGGCTCAGGAATTGTACACTAAATGATGAAGTGGAGTGGGTCTTATATAGGCAAATACCACAAGTGGAATGTGTTTCCAATCCGATGTGGGATGTGGGATATAGAAATGTGTTTCCAACCAATGTGGGATGTTGGATTTAAGTCTTCACATGCCCTTCAAAACTTCTGTTCACGCTGAAATCCCGCACAGCCCGCACAGCCTGACCTTTGTCTACTAAAACGGCCATAACTTTCTGTAGGAAAATCATTTTTACGAGCCATAAAATTCTCCAGAAAATAGACTTCTGGATCTTTCTAAGCATATATGACTCATATCCTGGTTCTTCTTGAATCAATACAGTTTAATTTTCAAAGATGACTGATCTGTATGGGCAATTCTGGCAATTTTAGTGAAACTCCTTTCCCAGTGCTTGTAAACCTGAAAAACAACGAAAACAACTCAAAGTAACAACTTCCTAAGCTAACAAATGTAAATTAGAGGGCCAAAATATGCAATATTTGGCACTCATCAGTTAAGAAGATGAAAAGAAATTGCTTTATGATTTTCAATGTTATGATCAGTTAATGATTTATTTTTATTTGTTTTGGAAGATGACAAATGATTTATGTTTGGTTTAAATTCATAATTTATGTTTTAAAAGATTTATCATCATGTTTATCGTTACATAAGAATTTAAATTTTGGTAATTTTAAACTTATAAGGGTGGTCTTATAGGTTTGTGTGGTGACAATTTTTGGTATCAGAGCTATTAGTTTTCAAATCATGTAGATTTATTTTAACAATAATAATAAATATTTTGAAGAATAGATTTGGGTGAATAACAAATATTTTCTTATGCTTGTAGGATTTTGAGGATTCTACCTAAAGGATGTGGTCATTATAGAGGAAAAGGTAGAGATTGTGATAGGATTCCTCATAATATTCCAGTTGAAGCTTATGTTAGTGAGTCTGTTTTTGATATGGGGTTCATAACGATGATAAGGTGTGCCCTAGAGATAACTCTACCCTCAACCACAATATTTTATAGTATCCAAACACGTGTCTTGTTGGATATGATGGAATTTATTTTATTATGGTACGTATCCCGCTGTATGGGGATTTGTGATGATGTTATGATCAGTTGATGATTTATGTTGACTTGATTTGAAAAATGAAGAAAGATTTGTGTTCGGTTTAAATTCAGAATTTATGTTTTAAATGATTTATCATTGTGTTTATGTGTTTTGTATAACAAATGTTATTTATCGTTGTATAAGAATTTAAATTTTGGTATTTTAAACTCATATCGGATTTTAAAAGCTGTCCGGTCGTTTCTTTAGTCAAATTGCTAGGTTTGGAGGAGTTTTAGACATCTTTTTCGTTATAAGGGGCGTCTTCTTGTTTAGGTGCTATCTGTGACATCATTTCCTCAAGTTACTTTTGTTGTAATTATAATAATAGTTATTTTCGTTGTATTGTTAAGAGATTGGATAAATTTGAATATGGTTTATAATATAATTTTTATCTTTCATCTATGGATAAGAAGTGAGCACTTAAAGCTATTATTAAGATAATTTGAAGAAGATAACTTGATTGTACGTCCTAGACTCGTAAGGGTAGTCTTATGGGTTTAGGTTGTGACATTTTTGGTATCAGAGCTATTGGTTTTCAAATTCTGTTTACTTATTTTAAAAATAATAATAAAGATTTTGAAGAAAAGATTTGGGTGAGTAACAAAGATTTTCTTGTGCCTATCAGATTTTGAGGATACCGCCTAGAGGACGTGTTCATTGTAGAGGTAGAGGTCAAGGTCAACATCGAGGTGGAGGTGGAGGTCGAGGTCGTGGTAGGATTCCTCGTAATATTCCAGTGAAAGCTCATGTTAGTGAGTTTGTTTTTGATCGGGGATTTGCGATAATGATAATGGTGTGCCCTAGAGATAACTCCGCCTTCAGCTGTAGTCTGTTATCGTATATGGATATGTGTCCTAGTGGATATGGGGACATTTATTATATTATGGTGCATATCCCGCTGTTTGGGGATTCGCGACGATGATGAGATATATATATATATATATATATATATATATATATATATATTGATTCTTTGTATACTTGCTCTTTGAAAACAAGCTCAAGAAAAGATATAATTAAATTATTCATGAGTTTTGAGAAGATGAAAAGAAGTTGCTTTATGATATTCAATGTTATGATCAGTTAATGATTTATATTGATTTGTTTTTAAAGATAAAGAATGATCTATGTTTGGTTTAAATTCAGAACTTATGTTTTAAATGATTATAATGGTGTTTGTGTGTTTTATATAACAAATGTTATTTCTCGTTGTATAAGAATTTAAATTTTGGTACTTTAAACTCATATCGGCTTTTAAAAGCTAACTGGCCATTTCTTTAGTTAAATGACCAAGCTTGGAAGAGTTTTAGACATGATTTTCACAATCAGGAGTGCCTTCTTGTTTAGGTGGTATCTCTGACATCCTCTTCTCATGCTACTTTTGTTGTAAATATAATAATGGTTATTTTGGTTGTGTTGTTAAGAGATTGGATCGATTTGAATATGGTTTGTAATACAACTTTTATCTTTCATCATGGATGAGAAGTGAGAACTTAAAGTTATTATTAAGATAATATTAAAAAGATGAAAATAGCATATTGGTTTTATATTAAAATATAATATTTAACTTGATTGTAAGACCTAAATTCGTAAGGGTAGTCTTATAGGTCTTGTTCGTGACAATTTTTGGTATCAGAGCTATTGATTTGTAGATTATGTAAACTTATTTTAAAAATAATAATAGTGATTTTGAAGAAAAAATTTGGGTGAATAACAAAGATTTTCTTATGCCTGTAGGATTTTGAGGATGCCACCTAGAGGACATGGTCGTTGTAGAGGTAGAGATAGAGGTTTAAGTCGAGGTTGTGGTAGGATTCCACGTAATATTCAAGTTAAAGCTCATGTTAGTGAGTTTGTTTCTGATCATGAGTCACATGTAGAGCATGCTCTATCTAGAGAGAATGATGGATCTAGTTATCCTCCTACGGTTGATATTCCTGTAAGTGCTACTCTTACTGGATAGGTTGATCATGTGCTCTTGTGACACGGGTATTTGAGGCTTTTGCTCATATGTTTGAGGAGCAACATTTAAATGCTAAAAAATATAGAGAGATAGCTAGTGGATCTGAGGGGAGACTTGTAGTTCACTTAGAGGAGAGACCTAAACTATTATTACTTCACCTAGATGTTCGTAGTACATGTAATACATGTACTCTTGGTATAAAGGTAAATAAGTAATTTGAATTATACACTGAATTTAGCATGCATACATGTAAAAAGAAAGTTGAATTTGAAATAAATTGTGAATAAAAATGTTGAATGAAATTGAAGGTTGAATTTGAAATAATTTTTAAGAAACATGTTGAATATTTTTATAAAAAAGAGTTAAAAGATTTTTATGGATGGAAATATAATTTTTCAAAAAGAGAGATAGAAAATTTTAAAGGTTTGATCGGTCAACCATATAGCTAACTAGTGACCAACCAGTCAATCAAACAGTCGGGTGGTGGTTGATCAGTCAGTTGACCGATCGACTGGCTGGGCTGAATCGATTAGTTAGCAGCCGACCGACGAATTGGAATTTTTAAAGAATTAAAAATATAAAGTTGATGGTTGACTAGTTAGCTGAACCAGTTGATCAACCAGTCAATTGGAAGGGAGTCAGTTGGTTGGTAGGTCAGTCGACTGGTGGATGGACCGGTCGGTTGGCAGTCGATTGGCAGTTCAGGGGCATATTGTAAAAAAGTTTAAATGGCCATTCGGTCAACTGGGTAGCTGACCGATCAGACATAGATTTTCATATAAAACGTTTTGAGAACTTAGAATTCATTTTTTGAACTTTTGAAACTCGAATTCTCTCACCAAGATTTACTCTCACTTTATAAAAACTTCTAAAGCACTTAGAAACTGAAGGATTTCATAATCATATCTTACAAATTGATCGATTTGCGGAAGAAATTCAAGAAATTTGAAGCAAAAGCTTTGAAGAGGTAAAAGTTTGTGAATTTGATTTAAGTTTTTAAAGTTGCTCTTCTACTTTTCTTGAAAGAATATTTGAACTTGGATTCAAACAAAACGAAAGAGATTTCTATTGAAATCATTGAATTTAAGAACGAAGAACATGCATACATAAAATTTAACCTAGTGTAGGGTATAAAAACTAAAATAGAGATAGATAAATTAATGAATATTTTATGATTCGGTGTTGATGATCAACTATCTGGTGTAATTGCTAAAAGGAGCAGGAAAGAAAATAAGGTGATCCACTAGTAGCTTTAAATACTACGTGGTGAGTTGAATTTACTATTAGTAAGAGAGACAAACGTGAAAACTATTTAAAACTTGAAATAAGTGATAGTGTGAGATAATTATCGAATATTGTTGATTTGGTGAAAAATATGTTTTATGTGTAAGTTTGATGAATTGATATGAAAGTATGACATACAATACAATTGAAATGAATATATGACTATTGTTAAGATTGTATCCTTGAAAGGATAAAAATGATGAGAAGTTGAAGCGATAAATGACATTATCAAGAAGATCTTTTGAGTCTATATGATAGACGAATTGATATTATATGAAAAGATGATTTAATTTAATATGATGAAATGAAAGAATTTATGAAAGAAAATGATTTTGAATTGTATGATGATATGTTATGCCTGCTTGTATGTGAATAATCATATGCATAGATGGAAGACTAGAACCATGGCAGGTCTAGATGAAACATCTCGATATACAGGAAGATGTTCCCAAAAATTGTACCAGAGACTGGTATGAATTACCCATACGTTGATAGTATAGAGAATGTGATGAGAAAGAAATAAAGAAATAAAATAATGATGAAATGAGGATGTGGATGCATACATATTTATTATTATTATTGAGATGCTAAGGCATAAATTTGATTGTGAGGTGATGATATAAATATGATTTTCATGATGAGATATAATGAGAAAATGAAGAACATGATTCAATACGATAATCAATGAATGATGATATTATGTTATGAACCTGATGATGAGGATTATGATAAAACATGGTGATTAAAAATGATAACTTTAAGTTAATTGAAATGAAGTTTGAGTTGATATCTAAATGATAATAATAAGACGATATAAAATTAATATATGAATAAATTATTTAAATTATGAATATAAACTGAGATATAATTATGAGTAGAAGTATACAAATCGAGTACTTCTAATAAATTTTAATTTAGTGAACTTGTGAAGCTCATTCCTCAATATTAAATGATTTTGGTCATGGATAGGATCGATAGATCTTTATCTTGAGATCATAGTAAGAATCTAGGGAAGTCAAGCGTGGTCAACATCCTCAAACTGTATAAAGAAAAAAAGAACGAATGAATGAATGATAGTTGTATATGTACATGAATTTGTATAATTATATGAATATTTTGTAAGTATGTGAATATTTTGAGAAAATTATAAAGAATGAATTGTATCTCATCTGTAAAGAGTTATGGGTGATGTTTGTAAATATTTTCAATGGTTGTTGCATATATATGTCATGCTTGGAACTTAAATGTGATGGTACAGTCTCGGGTAAAGCTAAACTGGGATGAGTCGTTACAATTTTGGTATCAGAGCTATAGGTTTTATGATTCTATAGACAGAATAAAACGTAAGAAAATAGAAATCTAAAACAAATTATATTTTAATGTAAAGTTTAAGGATGCTGTGTTGACATGGTAGACCTAGAGCTAAAGTTATGGGATTAGAGAGGGTGTGCTAGGCTCTCTATGTTCAAAAGAGCTAAGGTTGAGATTGATATTGAGTTTGTGGCTCCTAATCAAGAACGTGTTGATAATGCACCTGGTACTAGTGGTGCAATGAGGGATTCTAGTACTAGAAAAGATGTGTTAAAAGAAGCTCTTGCTCATGCTTTTGGGAGAATGAATCAAACAGAGGGTAGAGATAATAATCAACAGCGTAGATTGGATGAGCAAGTTAGGCCAGAATGTAATATTGTTGTAAATCCGGTGAGGCATGATGTTCAGGATAGAGAAGGTGAATTTGCTTAGAAGATGCAGGGAGATTGTTTTGCTAGGTTCATTAAATTAAAACCCCCATCTTTTAAGGGATTTAAAAACCCTATTGATGTTGAGTTATAGATTAAACATGTTGAGCATTTATTTAGGTTATTACTAGTGACAAATAGGCAGATAGTTGTCTTTGCTTCTTTTCAGTTAGAGGGTGAGGCCTCTAATTAGTGGGGTGATGTTCTCCCTAGATTGAGTATAGATGTAGATCGATCCTTAACCTGTAATATGTTTAAGGAGGTAGTCTTTGCAAATTATTTCCCAACTACTTTTAGATCCCAACAGGAGAGGGATTTTATCCATTTGAGGCAAAATATAATGGTTGTGGCATAATATAATGGTAAATTTGTAGCATTATAGAGATTTGTACCTGAACTAGTGAATACCGAGGAGAAAAGGTGTAAAAGATTTTTTTGATGGCTTACATTATGAGATACATTCTAAACTATCATATCTGAGACATCAAAATTATTTTGCTTTGGTGGATATGTCGCTTCAGATTAAGAAGGACATAGTTGCGTTTAGAGGACGTAGGGAGTGGCTGAAGAGGACTAGACCTGAGGGTTCTAGAGGTTGTAGTATGGGTATTTAGGTTGGGTGTCCACCCTAGAGTGGTCGTTCCTTTTCATAAGGACCTAGTATTCATAGTCAGTAGAGGTAGGATGGATTTATAGCTTTAGTGGATCAGAGTTCTATTGGTGGAACCCCTAGGTTTGGGAAACAACCTGTAGAAGTTAGAGGATTTAATCGAGGTGGAAGTGTACCACCAAGAGGAGATGGTAATGTTGTATTTGATAGATACAATAGAGCATGTTACAAGTGTAATCAGATAGGACATTTATTTTGGAATTGTCCTACCTTGATGTGTTTTGTTTGTAGAGATGGTGAACATATCAGTGTGGATTGTCCATTGAGGAGATCAGTTGAGGTATTGAACGTATGAGATGTTGAGAGAGGACAGTTAGAAAGATGTGGTAGATCTGGGAGTATTCGAGGTAGAGCTTCGGGTAGAGGAACAATTGCTAAGAGAGGACGTGGTAGTCGGACGTAGCCTAGAGAGAGTAAAGTATATACACTGACCTAGCAGGATACCCAAGCAGCTCTTGGTATCGTAATGGGTACAATATCTATCCTTGATAGACCTATTGATTATTTATTGATCTTGGTGTTGCATCTAGTACATTTATGAAATCTATTAATGCATGTGTTAGTCCTTTAGGATTGTGTGATCCATATGTGTTATAGAGAATTTGAAGTAGATTTATTACCTCTGAACATGATAGGCTTTGATTTGATATTGGGAATAGATTGTTTGTCGACGTATCATAACTAGTTTGATTGTTTCAAGAAGAATGCAGTGTTTAGAATTCATTGACAAGAGGAGTTTAGCTTTCATGGAAAATGTAAGATGCTCTGAAATTGTCTTATTTTTTCTTTGACTGCTAGCAAGTGGCTGAGGAAGGGTTGTGAGGGGTATTTAGAATATGTGGTGGATCCTAAGACTAAAGATAGAAAGCTGGAAGAAATCTTAGTGGTGAGAGATTATTTGAATGTATTTCATAACGAGTTGTCTGGTTTACCTCTGAGTAGGAGATTAAGTTCTCCATTGACATGACTCCAGGTTCTACACCTCTTTCAATAACACCCTACAAAATGGCACCCATTGAGTTAAGAGAGTTGAAAGTTCAACTTCAGGAATTGTTAGATAAACAATTTTTTCATCCTAGTGTGTTGCCATGGGGAGCCCTAGTATTATTTATGAAGAATAAAGATGGAACAATGAGCTTGTGTATAAACTACATATAGTTGAATAAGATAACCATTAATAACAATTATTCTTTACCCAGGATAGATGATTTGTTTAAGTAATTGCAGGGAGCGAGGGTATTTTCTAAAATTAACTTGATGTCTGGATATAATCAATAAAGGATAAAGGAAGGAGACGTGTCTAAGACTGTTTTTAGGACACGTTATGGTCACCGTGAGTTTCTTGTTATACCATTTAGGTTGATTAATGTTACAACAACATTCATGGATTTGATGAATAAAGTGTTTAAACCCTTTTCTTGATAAATTTATGGTTGTATTCATTGATGACATTTTGATGTATTATAAGAATGAGGAAGAACATGTGAAGCATTTAGAAATTATGTTGGAGATTTTAAGAAATGAGATATTGTATGCTAAATTTTCTAAATGTGAATTTTAGCTGAATAAAGTAACTTTCTTAGGGCAAATAGTGTCTGGACATGGTATAGTAGTTGCTCCACAGAAGGTCTTAGGGCATGTAGTATCTGGAGATGATATAGCAGTTGATCCACAGATGGTAGAAGCAATGTTAAGTTGGGAGAGACCAACTAATGTAATTGATATTAGAAGTTTTTGGGATTGGTTGGTTATTACAGAAGATTTATAAAGAACTTTTCTATGATTGCTACACCTTTGACTAGATTAACCAGAAAAGAGGTAAAGTTTGTATGGTCTGAGGAGTGTGAAAAGTGTTTCCAGTTACTAAAGGAGAAATTAACTACTGCTCCAGTATTGGTGCTTCTCTTTGGTGATGGAGGATTTGTTGTTTATAGTGATACTTCGCATCAAGGGTTGGGATGTGTGTTGATGCAATAGTGTTTACTTTGAAGAATCATGAAAGGAATTACCCAAGCCATGACTTAAAGTTGGCTGCCATAGTGTTTACTTTGAAGATTTGGAGACATCATCTGTATGAAGCCACTTGTGAGATATTTATTGATCATAAGAGTTTGACATACTTACTTACTCAAAGAGAGATGAATTTGAGACTGAGAAGTTGGATGGAGTTTATTAGTGATTATGATTGTACAATTCATTACCATCTAAAGAAAGCGATCTATGGGAAGATTAGACGCTATAAAGAGCAGTGATGTGAATCTGATGGTAGCGTTAAGAGAGATGAGAATGAAATTGAATATCAGTGATAGAGGAGTATTTTTAGCAAACATTGATGTACAGTCATCCATTAAAGAACGCCTGTTAGAAATGAAAGGTAGAGATGAGGAGATAGAGAAGATTAAGCACGAAGTGCTAAGTGGAAAGCAGTCTGAGTTCAGAATTAGAGATGATGGCATGTTGGTTTGTGACATAGGATTTGTTTTCCCAATGATACTGAGTTAAGAAAATGAGATATTGAGAGAGGCACATGATGCAGTATATTCGATGCACCCAGGTAACAATAAGATGTATAGAGAATTGAGACAGAATTATAGGTGGTCAGGATTGAAGAGGGATGTAGCTGAATATATTTCTAAATGTTTGGTTTGCCAGCAAGTGAAGTTGGAGAATAGACATTCGTTAGGCTTACTACGACCTCTTATTTTTCTTGAATGGGCATGGGAGAATGTAAGAATGAATTTTTTTTTCTCGATTTCCCCGTACCCAGAAAAATCACGATGCAGCGTGAGTGATAGTAGATAGACTTTCTAAGTCATCTAATTTCCAATTAAAACTACCTGGAGTTCTAAAAGGTTGGCTGAAATGTATGTAACTAAGATTGTGAAGTTACATGGAGTACCAATGAGAATAGTGTCAGATAGAAATGCTAGATTTACATCTCGATTTTGAAAAGGCTTTTAGAAAGCTATTGTTACGTAGTTATAGTTTAGTACAACTTTTCATCCTCAAACAGATGGGCATATAGAGAGGATTATTCAAATACTAGAGGACATGTTGAGGGCTAATGTGATGAGTTTCTCAGTGAACTGGGATCCTTACTTACCCTGGATTAAGTTTGCTTATAATAGTCAATATCAAGCTAGTATTGGAATGGCATCGTTTGAGGTTTTATATGGTAAAAGATGTAGAACTCCTATATGTTGGGAAGAAGTGGAAGAAAAAAAGATATTTGGTCTACAATTGATAGAATTAACGACTGAGGGAATCAAACTGGTTAGAGAGAACCTTAGAGTAGAACAAAACATATATAAGAGTTATGCTAATAATAGGAAGACACCTCTTAAATTTCAAGTAGGTGATTGGGTTCATCTGAAGATATCTCTATGGAAAAGTGTGTTGAGATTCAGGAAGAGAGGGAAGTTGAGTCCAAGGTATGTTTGACTATATGAAATCATTGAGAGAGTTGGACCAATGACATATAGACTGGAGTTACCTCAAGAATTAAAGTAGTTGCATAATGTTTTTCATGTTTCTCTTTTGCAAAAGAACTTACATAATGAATCCCATAACGTTCTATATCAATCTATAGATCTTCAGGAAGACTTTACCTTTGTGTAAGTCCTAATCAAAATTTTAGACACAAAAGAACAAGTCTTGCGTAATCGGGTCATTCCATTAGTTCAAGTGTTGTGGTTAAACTGAAATATTGAAGAGAGTTGTTAGATAAGGATTTCATTAGACTGAGTGTATCACCTTGGGGTGCTCCTGTTTTATTTTTGAAGAAGAAGGATGCAACTATGTAGTTATGTATTGATTATAGGCACCTAAATTGAGTGATTGTGAAGAATAAGTATCCTTTACATAGGATTGATGATTTCTTTGATCAATTACAGGGTGTTTGTATGTTTTCTAAGATTGATTTGAGGTCAGGTTATCACCATTTAAAAGTTAAGGAAACTAATGTATCAAAAGTTTCTTTTCACACTCGCTGTAGTCATTATAAAATTCTAGTTATGACTTTTGGATTGACCAATGCACCTACAACATTTATGGATATGATTAGTAGAGTGTTTAAACATTTCCTTAATTGTTTTGTAGTATTATTTATTATGACATATTGGTGTATTCTTGAAGTAAAGAAAAGTATAAGCAACATTTAAGGATTGTTTTGCAGATCTTGAGTGAGAAACAATTGTATACAAAGTTAAGCAAATGTGAATTTTGGCTTGATATAGTAGTATTTTTAGGCCATATGATTTCTAGTGAAGGAATTTATATAGATTCTTAGAAGGTAGAAATAGTGGTTAATTAGGACAAACCAATAAATGTGATAGAGTTTTGGAGTTTTCTTGATTTAGCTAGATATTATAGGAGATTTGTTGAGGGTTTTTCTTTGATAGTTGCACCATTAACTCGTTTGACCCGAAAAGATGTTAAATTTGAATGGATTGATGAATATGAGGAGATTTTATAGAAACTGAAAGAGAAATTGACATCGGCTCAAATACTTACTCTTCCTATTAGTGGTTAAGGATTTGTGGTTTTTAGTGCTGCATCTCATCGTGGTATTGGATGTGTATTGATGCAAAATGGTAAGTTATTGCTTATGCGTCTTGGTAGTTAAAGAACCATGAGTGTAATTATCCCATTCATGACTTGGAGTTAGCTGCACTTGTTTTTGCTCTTATAATTTGGAGACATCATTTGTATCGGGAGACTTGTGAAATCTTTACTGATCATAAGAGTTTCAAGTATTTATTTACTCAAAAAAATTTGAATTTGAGGAAAAGGAGATTGATTGAATTAGTTAAGGATTATGATTGCACTATTAATTGTCATTTAGGAAAAGCTAATGTAGTAGCAAATGCCTTGAGTTAGAAGTCAAGGAAGTTGTGTGTTTTGAGAGATGTGGAATGAGAATTGTATTCTGACTTGAGATCTTTAGGAGTAGAGTTGAGTCATAGGTGTGGAATATTGTTGGCTACTATACAACTTAGACCAGTGTTGGTATATCGTATCTTAGAGGCTTAGAGTAGAGATTTGGAGATACAAAGAGTCCAAAGAGAAGTGCAAAATGGAGTTAGACCATATTTTTTAATTCGACTTCTTTTCAAGAGTCGCTTATGCATACTGAATGGTAGTGAGTTGAAGCAGAAGATTATAGATGAAGCCCATAGTACCACATACTCAATACGAATTGTGGAATTTGTTTCAAGATGTTTGACTTGCCAGCAAGTTAAGGCAGAACATTAAAGGCCAACTGGTTTACTTCAGCCCCTTTCCTATCCCTAAGTGGAAGTGAGAACATGTGACTATAGACTTTGTATCGGGTTTACCACAGACTTAGGAATGCTATTTGGGTAATTATTGACCGATTAACTAAGTCAACTAATTTCTTAGTTGTTAAATTCACATTTTCTCTTGAATGGTTGTCACAATTATATGTTTATGAGATTGTGAGACATCATAAAGCTCTAGTATCTACAGTGTCAAACCAAGATCCGAGATTCATTTCATGGTTTTGGCCTAACCTTCAATTAACAATGGGAACTAAGCTCAATTTCAGTACGTCATACCATCCTCGGACTGATGGGCAGTCATAACGTACTATTCAAACTTCAGAGGATATGCTAAAAGCTTGCATTTGAAATTTTCATGGTAGTTCGGATATCCATTCACTTTGATGAATTTTCTTCTAACAATAGCTATCAGTCCAGCGGTATAGCACCATATGAAACACTTTATGGTAGACGATGTAAATCTCCAACGTGTTGGGATGAGGTTGGTGAGAGACAATTGTCAGGTCATGAATTGGTCCAAATTACCACTAAGAAAGTAAAGGTTATTCAAGAGCACCTTAAAGCAGCTCAAAATCTCTAGAAGAGTTATGCAGATCATGTAAGACACGACTTAGAGTTTCAATTTGGGTGATTTTGTATTCTTGAGGGTAGCACCTTTGAAAGTTATACTTAAGTTTTGACGTGAGGGTAAACTTAGTGCTCGTTATATTGGTCCATATGAGGTTATTGAAAAGAATTGGTATTGTTTCTTACCATTTAGCCTTACCTCAAGAATTATCATTGATTCATGGTGTATTTCATGTATATTCTTTGAGGAAGTATGTGCCTGACCCTTCACACGTGCTTCATTCTAATCCTGTTGTATTAAAGGAAGATATCTTTTATGATGAGCAACCCATTGATATTTTGGATAGTCGAGACCAAGTATTACGTAATAAGACTATTCCTTTAGTGAACATGCTTTAGCACAATCACATAGTTGAAGAAGCCAAATTTGGATTTGATTCAAGATGAAGGAAAAGAGTTCAACTAAAACTTTGAATTTTAGAATAGGTTGGAACATATATACATATATAAATGCATTTAACCCATTATAAGGGTTTAGATCAAGTTATGAGATAGTAACGCCAGTTAGTGTATTCTTGTTAGGTGGAAGTACAATGGAAAAAGCATGTTCGAGTAACCTTGCTTTGTGAGAACTATCTGGATTAAGTGTAGTTGAGGCGATTTTTTTACTACCAAACAATATAAATTCTCATTTCTGTTTTATGTGATAAAAAATTTGTCATGTGCTTGAACTTATGAACTATTTAAATATTAAGGAAAATATGAATTTGCACGTCTGGATTGAGATTTTGTGAAGAAATATGAACTTTTACCTTTGATTTGAAATGATTGGTCATCTTTGAATAAATGATGTAGAATATTTATCTTTATTTTTACGGAAATAAATCTTTATGCGGTGTTTTGAGTATAAAGAAGAATTGAGAAAAAAATCATTATTGCGATGATAAGAATGAGCTTAGTACTAATTTATAATAATACACAGAAGTTTCATGTTAGATGAGAACATTTATATTATGGACGTTTCCCTAGATATGGGGATTCGCGATTATGATAACGATATACCCTAGAGATTACTCTGCCCTCAGTTGTAGTTTGTTATGGTATCCGAATATGTGTCTTGCTCGATATGAGGACATTTATTTTATTATGGTACGTATCCTATTGTATAGGAATTCGCGACGATTATATACACATTTATATTATGGAAGTTTCCCTAGATCTGGGGATTCCCGACGATGATAAGGGTGTGCCCTGAAGATTACTCTGCCCTCAGCTGTAGTCTGTTATAGTATCCAGATATGTGTCTTGTTGGATATGGGGACATTTATTATATTATGGTACGTATCCCGTTGTATGGGAATTCATGACGATGATATATATATTGATTCTATGTATACTTGCTCTTTGAAAACCAACCCAAGAAAAAAGATGATTAAATTATTCATGAGTTTTGAGACGATAAAAAAAGTTACTTGGCTATTTTTAATGTTATGACCAGTTAATGATTTATGTTGATTTGTTTTTAAAGATGAAGAATGATATATGCTTGGTTTAAATTCAGAATTTATGTTTTAAATGATTTATCATCATGTTTATGTGTTTTATATAACAAATGTTATTTCTCGTTGTATGAGAATTTAATTTTAATATTTTAAACTCATATCGGCTGTTAAAAGCTTACTGGTCATTTCTTTGGTGAAATGACCAGGTTTAGAGAACTTTTAAACGTCTTTTTCTCTATTAGAAACGTCTTCTTGTTTAGGTGGTATCTATTAGAAACGTCCTTAGGCTACTTTTGTTGTAATTATAATAATGGTCATTTTGGTTGTGTTGTTAAAAGATTGGATAAATTTGAATATAGTTTGTAACGTAACTTTTATCTTTATGCATGGATGGGATGTGAGAACTTAAAGTTATTATTGAGATAATATTAAGAAGAAAATGGCATATTGGGATTTTATTAAAATATAATTTTAACTTGATTATACGTCCTACACTCGTAAGGGTAGTCTTATGGGTTTGAGTTGTGACAATAATGGTTCATAAAAATTCTTACAATACCTTCACTTAGAATAATCAAGAAATTGGGTCATCCCTAACTATACATTCACTTGATATAATAGTCCATAATCCTTCCCAACCAGACCTTCACTTGATATGGTGGTCCATAATCCTCCCCAACTATACCTTTACTTGTTATAGTGGTCCATAGTCCTCACCAACCATAACTTCACTTGATATGGCAGTCTATAATCCATTATCTAACCATATTGTTTGGTACGTGAGTTCATAACCATTCAATTATCAAAACAGTTTTCATTCTATGCATTTTTCAAGTTAATTTCTATTCCATGTCCATTTAACAAAACAATCCAAAATATCTATTGACCTTTATTTGATTTTAATTATGACAAAACACTACTTAAATTGTGCTTACAATTTATTGTCTAAGTTTTTAAGTTTCAATAGCACTCAGATTAATGACATGTCGCAAAACTCACAAGAACACATGCTAAAGAGATACTGAAAGGAAAACTGAAGACATAAAATAGGTTTAAAGGTTCAAAGGTAATCGAATAAGTTTATTCAGTGGATTGAATGAGTCCAATTGATTGAATTACTTATTCAGTCGACTGACTGAAGGTCGGAAACTTTTGTCTTCTGATTAAATCGACTGAACAAATCATTTAGTCAGATGAATGAAATACTTGACACTATTTTGAATTTCAAATATCCATTCAGTCGACTGAACGCTTGAAAATAATGAATTTCAAATCTAAAGGTTTGTTCATTGTATTTAATACACCAAACCACTCCCAAACAAGATTTTTAAGTGAGTAACGGCTAGTTGGTTCTTTGACTATAAAAACCCATCATAAATTAGAGAATGGAAGAACTCTTGAGCATTTAATCTTCATCTTTTCATTTAATATCTTTCAAAGCTTTCAAAAACTTTTATGAGTCAAACTTAAAAGCTTTGTACTTCTAAAAGAGATATATTCTTCTTTGTAAGAGCATTAAATACAAGTCTTTATTATTTTTTTTCATTCAATTTTCAATCATTTTAAAGAGGAAGAGTTGGTGTAACTCTTAAAGTGTTTAGGAGTTAAACACATTTTGTAAAGGACTTCCTTAAACGGAAAATATTGTGTAACAGTTTGGGCAACACCTAGAAGTTGCTTGTTTAGTGGATTACTTCAAAGAGGTTCCTTGCAGAGAGTGAACATAGGGTCGGAGAAATCCGATATGCTGAACCACTATAAATAGCGTTTGCACATTCTCTTCCTTATGTCTTTACTTTCAGCTCTAATATATTTTCTCTATTTTTTGTGCTTGAAAAGCTTTTAAAACTTTTTTATTCTACAAAAAGTTTTAAAAACCCAATTCAGGCCCCTCTTGGATTTGGACCTTAGTCTACAATTGGTATCAGAGCCTTGTTCTAAATTATAAGGATTAAAATTCTTTGAACTGATTCGATGGCTAACAATAGTTACACCGAAGGTCATTCTTATACTATACCTCCTCTGTTCAATGACACAAATTATAATTATTGAAAAAATAGAATAAAAATCTTTATTGAAGGACAAGATTATAATTTGTGGAGGATCATTGAAGAATGACCTAGAATTCCTACAAAAGATGTAACTATTAGAGAAGTCACTCATACAATACCTAAACTCAAAACTAAGTTTGATGGAGTGGATTATAGAATGATGTCTTTAAAAGTAGAGCTACTAGTATATTACATTGTGCATTAAACTTAACTGAATACAACAAAATTTCAGCATGTGATTCGGCAAAATAAATTTGGGACAAACTTCAAGTTACATATGAGGGTACTAGTGAAGTAAAGAAAACAAAATCGATATGCTAGTGTCCCAATATGAATTTTTTAAAATTTTCCATACTAGAAACATATCTGAAATGTATTATCGTTTCACTAGCATGAGTTAACAAGGAAGATTCTTAGATTGTTGCCACCTAAATGGCAAGCAAAGAAGACGACAACTAAGGAAGCCAAAAACCTTGACATTTTTGAAGTAGAAAATCTTCTTGGCTCTTTTCTAACCTATGAGATGGAGGAAATGAGTGAAGAAGTAACCAATGAAGAGTCAAAGAAAAAAAAATTCATTGCTCTCAAAGCTATCACAAGCAAGAAAGTAAAAAAAGAGGAAGTAAGTGGGAGTAGCAAAAGAGATGGAGAGATGGCTCTCATCAATAAAAGATTTCATTAGTTCTTGAAGAAGAGAAAAAAGCCTTACACAAAGGACTAAAATAAATGGAATGCATATGGAATTAAATAAATTTGATTAAAAAAATATTATTCTCAAAAAGCAAGTCTCATCTATATCTAAGGAGATGGAAGCTCTAAAATAAGAAAAAAAGAAAAAAATTCCTTAGAGCTTGATAACTCATCACTTGACACCTTGAAAAATGAAAATGATGATTTGAAAAAGAAAGTGATGGAGTTAAATAACACTATATCTAGGCTTATTCTTGGAAAATAAAAACTAGATGAAGTGTTATCTTGCCAAAGAATGAGTGGAGAAAAATCCGGTTGGGTTATTCTCTATTAGGCAAATAAAAATCAAAAGAGACTTTCTTTATGAAAGTAACATGTATAGATGAACCCCTTACTTTTAAAGCTTCTAGTAATGTTAAAAATTTTCATTCAAAAATTAGTAGTAAGTCTAAGAATGCAAATTTCAATTCCAATGTAAAGAATTCAAATGCTTATGCTAGGAATAGGAATCCTAGAAATACTTATGCATATATGTATCGTAATACCCGTACCCTTAAAACAAAGGTAACAAGGTAATTTAATTTTATATTGAATTAAATTATGGATACATGAAAAATTGATAGTCGAGTGTGATATAATTTTGAAAGATAACATTGAAAATTTTATTGAAAGAGTTAAGAAAGTTTTTAGAGAAGAAAGTACTGAAAATTATGAAATTTGAAATTGAAATGAAATAATTTTGAAGAAAAAAGTTAAATAACATCGAGAAAAATAATTATAAAATTTGATGGAAGAAAAAATATATATTTTTATTATAATTTTAAAAAAAATGGAAGAAAGAAAAGATGAAAATTTGATTTTAAAGGAAGAATGGAAAAAATGTAAATAATCATAGGTAAAACTGTAGATTTTTAATGATGGCATAATAGCAAATAATCAATGGCAAAGTTGTAAAATTTTAGTGATGGAAAAATCGTAAATAATCAATGACAAAATTATAAATTTTTAATGATGACAGAATCGTAAATAACTGATGGTAAAAGTGTAAATTTTAAATGATATAAAATTTTTTCGAAGTGGCAGAGAAATTTGATTTTCACATGAAACTTTTGTAAGTTAAATTTTTTTTATAATTTAATATAATAATTAATAATAAAATAATATTATTTATAAAAAAATGCAAATGATGACGTGGCAAGAACCGTTCACGTGAAGTGAACAAATATTCTTATTTTAATAATAAATAATAATATATATAAAAAAACTCAATTATAAGCATAGAAGCTTATATTTCATAAGTTCAAACTGTTCCGTTTGTTTGGACTCCCGTTTGTTTGGTTTCTTTCTTCATTTCTTAATTCAAATTCTCTCTTACAAAAATTTCTCCAATATTAAAGATAATCCTAGTTATCCAACTTTAATACCAAGACTTCATATCAATTGAAGGTAAATTTTCAATAAGATTCATAATTAAATAATTATATTGTTGAATTAAGTTATGAAATAGTAAGATTAATGAAAATTTAATGTTAGGGATTGGTGATCAGTAATCTCAAAAAATTGTTGAAAAGATCAGGAAAGGCAATGAGGTGATCCACGGGTAGCTTTAACTGCTACGTGGTGAGTTAGATTTATTTTTTCTAATCGAGACCAATATAAAATACGATTGATCATATTTGAATTATAATGATTGGATGAAGTATTTTTTTTAATATATGATAATTGATTAATTGAGTAATGATTAAATGGTATGTTAAAAATTAATTATATGAGAAGTTATAATTTTAAAAGGATGGATTGATGAAAAATATGATGAAAAGATATAAGAAATTCTTGAAATTTGTGATTGATAAATTGATATGATATATAAGGAGCCAATTTAATATATATGATAAAATAATAATTTTTAAGAAAAAGTTCAATTGAATGCTTTGATGTATGCCTGCTTGCATGTTATTGTTCATTTGCATCGAAGACCATGAAGCTAGCTGGTCTAGTTGAGATATATCGACATGTGGGAAGATGTTCATAGATGATTGTATGAACTGATGTGATGATCTGATGAGAAAGAGAGAAAGAAAATTTAAATTCATTCACTTATTTTTATTGAATATTTATTATTATTGGTTGAGATGGTAAAACATCAGTCTTGATTTTGAAATGATTAGTAGACATATGAATCTAATAGTGAGACAACTTTAATGATAAAGAAATTGAAAAGATGATATGATAAAGAATTGTGTGATTGATTGTTTGTATGATGTGAACCTCATGATGAGGTAAATGATGATATTGAATTGAAATTCTTGAATTGATAAAATATATTAGAAGAAACAGTTTAATTACTAGATGAGATATATTTATTGAAAGATGATGGCCTGATGATTTATTTATAAAAAGATTGATATATGATTGAATTAGTATGTGAGAAGAGATAGATGATTAATTATGTTGATTTAATAATAACTGAAAGTAACTAGAAGTATACAAATTGGGTACTTCTAGTAAATTGAATTCACTAAGACTAATGGAAGAAAGAGAGAAAATTTTGAAAAGTTGTAAATATTCATGCATTTTGTTATTATTGTACATATTGTTTCTGATAAGAGAAATATGTTGTATCTCCTTAGTAAAGAGTTGAGGTTATGTTGTATTATTTAATCTCAGTTCATGTTTTTATTTTGTTGCATATATGTGTCATGCTAGGATTTCAAAATCTGACGACACCATCTTGGGGGTTGCCAACCCGGGATAGGTTGTTATAATTTTGGTATCAGAGCATTAGGTTTTATGATTCTGAAGACTACATTAAAATTTTAAGAAGCGAAAGATTTAAATAAACTATATTTGAATGCAGAGTTTGAGGATGACAAATGGACATGCCAGAGGTAGATGTAAAGTACTGAACCAGAGAGGGTGTGGTAGGCCCCCAGTATTTAGAAGAGTTATGGCTGAGATGGAGGTCAATTCTATGGTTCTTGCAAGGGAACAAGTTCCTAGTATAGTTAGCACTAGTAGAGGTGTGAGAGAATCTACGGTTAGGAGAGATGCGCTGAGAGAGTTTCTTAATCGTGCTATAAATAGAATGAATGTAGCAGAAGATAGGGCTGATAATTTACAAATGAGACTGGAGGAAAGGGCTAAAGTAGAACCTGATATGGTGAGACAAGAGGTTCATGAGGGAGAAGGTGTGTTTGCACATAAGATACAGGGAGATTGTTTTGTGAAATTTATTAAATTTAAAATCTAGTCTTTTAGAGGATCTGTAAATCCTATTGAGGTTGTGCAGTGGATTAAACATGTTGAGAATTATTTTGATGTCTTATTAATGAAAAATAGGTAAAAAGTTTCCTTTGCTTCATTTAAGTTAAAAGATGAGGCTTCTTAATGGTGGGAGAATATTCTGTCTAGATTGAGTACTGATGTAGATCAACCCTTAACCTGGTGTAAGTTTAAGGATGTGTTCTTTGTGAAGTACTTTTCACATACTTTTAGAGTACAAGAGGAGAGAGATTTTATTCATTTGAGGCATAATAGTTTATCTGTGGTTGAGTATGATAGTAGATTTGTAACTTTGTCGAGGTTTGTACCTAAATTAGAAAATATAGAGGAAAGGTAATGTAAGAGATTTTTAGACTAGTTACACTATAGGATTCGAAGTAAACTCTCTTATATGAGTATTGTGAATTATGCTGTGATAATGGATAAAGAATTACAAATTGAGAAAGATGTGATGGAGCTTAGAGGTAGGAGAAATTAGTTGAAGAAATCTAGATCTAAGGGACCCAGAGGTGATAGTAGTATGAGTGTACAGGGTGGAAGAATACCCTAAAAATGGTGTTTCTTGCCACAGGAAACTATGCTACAGAGTTAGAAACAGACTGGATCTATAGCTTCTATAGCTCAGAGTTCAATTGGTGGGACCCCTAGATTTAGGAGACAGGCCATGGGAATTAGAGGTTATGGTAGAGGAGTGGGTGTGCCACCTAGAAGAAGTGGTAATATGATGTATGATAGAGAGATAAAAGTTTACTATAGATGTAATCAAATAGGATATTTATCTCGGAATTATCATACCCTGATGTGCTTTATATATGGTGAAGGATGACGTATTAGTGTAGATTATCCAGTGAGAAGATCTGTTGAGATAAGTGCTGGAGGTGTTGGGAGAAGACAGATGGAGAGAGGTGGTGGATCAGGGAGTATGCGAGGCAGAGGTAAAGGGTTAGTAGCTGAGAGGGGATGTGGTAGTTAGTTATAGTCCAGAGACAGTAGAGTCTATACCTTGACATAACAAGATGCACATGCTACTCCTAATATTGTCATGCGTATGGTATATATTCTTGATAGACCTACTAGATTATTGATTGATCCTGGTACAACCCATTCTTTTGCATCTAATGCTTTTATGAAATCTATTGATGCTTGTGTTAGTCCTTTGATGTATGGTATTATTGTTGAGGTTCCTACTGGGGATAGGGTTATTATTAGGACTATTTATTGGGACTGTATAATCTGTATGGTTGATAGAGAGTTTGAAGTTGATTTGTTGCCTTTAGATATGACAGATTTTGATTTGATTTTAGCAATGATTCGGTTATCTGCATATTATGCTTGGGTTGATTGTTTTAGGAAGAATGTGGTGTTCAAGATACTTGGACATGAGGAATTTAATTTTCAGAGAGAAGGTAAGATACTTAAAAATTGTCTTTATTTATACCCTGACTGCTAGTAGATGGTTGAGGAAGGGGTATGAGGGGTATTTTGTGTATGTGGTGGATTCTAGAAAGGAACTAGGAAATTAGAAGAAATCTTAGTGGTGAAATATTTTCTTGATGTATTCCATGAGGACTTTTCTAGTTTGCCTCCCAGTAGAGAGATTGACTTTTCTATTGATGTGATTCCGAGATTAGCACCCATATCTATATGACCTTATAGAATGGCACCGACTGAGTTGAGAGAATTAAAAGTTCAAATTCAGGAATTATTTGAAAAATAATTTGATCGACCTGGTGTGTTGCCTTGGGGAGACCCTATGTAGTTTGTGAAGATGAAGGATAGAATGATGAGGTTGTGCATTGATTATAGACAGTTGAATAAGATCACCATCAAGAATAAATACCCTTTGCCTAGGATAGATGATTTATTTGAGTAGTTACAAGGAGCGAGGGTGCTTTCTAAAATAGACCTGAGGTCAAGTTATCACCAGTTGAGGATAAATGAGGGGGATGTGCCGAAGACTACTTTTAGGACACGTTATGGCCACCATGAGTTCTTTGTGATGCCATTTGGGTTGACTAATGCTCCTGGAACATTTATGGATCTAATGAATTGGGTGTTTAAACTATTCTTGGATAGATTTGTGATTGTGTTTATTGATGATATCTTGGTGTATTCCAAGAATGAGGAGGAGCATATGAAATATTTAAAGATAGTATTGGAGATTCTGAAGAGAGATAAATTATATGCAAAGTTCTTTAAGTGTGAGTTTTGGCTCAATGAAGTATTTTTCTTAGGGTATATTGTGTCAAGAGATGGTATAGCAGTTGATCCACATAAAATAGAGGCGGTGTTGAATTGGGATAAACTAACTAGTGTGACTGAAATTAAAAGCTTTTTGGGGTTGGCTGGTTATTATAGAAGGTTTATCTAGAAATTTTCTATTATTGTTGTACCATTGACCAGATTGACCAGGAAAGAAGTAAAGTTTAGGTGGTCAAAATAATGTGAGAAGAGTTTTCAGCTATTGAAAAAGAAGTTAACTATTTCCCTAGTATTAGTTTTCCTTCTGGTGATGAAGGATTTGTGGTATATAGTGATGCGTAGCATCAAAAGTTGGGAGTGTGTTGATACAACATAGGAGAGTTATAACCTATGCTTCTAGGCAATTGAAGAACCATGAGAGAAATTACCCGACCCATGATTTAGAATTGGCTGCTATAATTTTTGCTTTAAAGATTTGAAGACATCATCTGTATGGAGCCACTTGTGAAATTTTCACTGATCATAAAGTTTAACGCATTTACCTACTCAAAGAGAGTTGAATTTGAGATAGAGGATGTGGATGGAGTTAATTAGTGACTATGATTTTACAATTCACTATAGTCCAGGGAAGGTTAATATAGTAGCTGATGCATTGAGTAGAAACTCTAAAGGAAGATTAGTTGCTATTAGGAGTCACGATATGAGTTTGATGGTAGAGTTGAAAGAAATGAGAATGCAGTTAAGTATCAGTGATAGAGGAGTATTAATGGAAAATATTGTGGTACAATTTTCTATTATTTATTATCTGTTAGAGATACAGAGTAGAGATAGAAGGATAGAGAAGATCAAATAGGAAGTATTGAATAGGAAGTAGACTGAGTTTAGAATCACAGATGATGGTATTGTGGTATTGGGACATAAAATTTGTGTTCCTAATGATATTAGATGAGAAAGGAGATACTGAGAGAGGTTCATCATTCTATGTATTCTATGCACTTGGGTAATAATAAAATGTATAGGGGATTGAGACAGAATTATTGGTGATTAGGGATGAAGAGGGATATAGCTTAGTACATTTCTAGATGTTTGATTTGTCAGCAGGTGAAGTCTAAGAATAGACATCGGGCAAATTTTTTACAACCTTTTCCAGTACCTGAGCGGCCATGGGAGAATGTTAGTATAGAATTTGTTTATGGTTTTCCCCGTATCCAAAGAGGTCATGATGTTGTATGGGTTATAGTGGATAAACTTTCTATGTCTTCGTAGCTCTTTCCTATTCAGACTACTTGGAGTCTTGAAAAGTTGGTTGAGTTGTATGTAGCTGATTTACCTATGCTTAGGTTCGAAAATTTTACCTTTAGGCCCCTGTTTGACTGTTTAGGGTCGACTAACATAGTGACCATTAACGAAAAATACTATCCTAGGGTCATTGAATTACGCCCAAATAGTACTATGTGGTAGCAGCAGTTTAGAATGGGGTGTCGATCCCATGAAGAGAAAGTTCTACAATCAAGGTCTCAGGCAAAATATAATGGAAGCAAAATTAAAAATTAATATTAAGGAAATGTTGAGAGTTAAATGATACAATTGAATTAAGTGAAAGAAAATCAATAATGAGTAACACAAGGGTCTAAGAATCCCTCCAAAATTTCACAGCTTCAACTTGTATCAATTCAGTAATTATAACTCAACTACATATTTCACATCCCAAATACATAATTAGAAAATAATAGTGAAAGCATCAAAAATATTCTTTTGTAAATTATTATGAGAAATCCCCTTATTGTTTTTACAAGTAATGCAACGGTAAATCATATATGATATCTTAAATTGACGATATATCTGAAGACAATAACGCAGTAAAGGACCAACATATATAATTAATATACCGAAATCACTTGTATCCTAAATTCCAAACATAAGAGAAGCATGACTGAACTTATATGGAGAAAAAGAACAACAATCACTGGAGTTAAATAAAATCTATGGGAGAAGAAAATATAATTGTCTGTCACACAAAAACATCAACTTCAATATTAAATAAAGAGAATAGCTCAAAATAATTATTCAATGTTAAAAACACAAATACTGAATTAAATACAAGCCAACCTGCTATGTCTAGGAGTTCATCTCTTCGCCTTGGTTGAAACTTAGCCTAGCCGATAATACATAATCACAACAGCTCTCTAGAAATTCAGTGTGTATCTCTTCAGCCCCTATTCTCTGAGTCTAAAATTCTATATATAGTTGTATAGAGACGGCTTTGTAGACAGAAAAGTCACCCTAGGGTTTCTGTTCAGGCCGTATGCTTCTGCTGCTGTCTAGGCCCGGTTCTGCTGATGTCCAAGTCGTGCGTTTACTGCTGTCCAGGCTTAGTTTCTGCTATCAAGAACTGGTCCGGTTATGCTACTATTCAGGCCGTGCAAATCCCAAAAAAATTAAAATTTAATAGCTCCTTCACTTCTGCCACGTTGAAATCACGCATAGCCTGACTTTGGCTACTAAAACTGCCATAACTTTCTCTAGAAAAATCATACTTACGAGTCGTAAAATTCTCCAAAAATAAACATCTTGATCTTTCCAAGAACATATGACTCATCTCCTGGTTCTTCCTAAATCATTACAGTTTAATCCGCAAAAATGACTGATCTGTACGAGCAATTCTGGCAATTTAGTGAAACTCCTTTTCACCCTTTGCTAGTGACAACATGACTTAGTAAAATGCTCAATTTATCTTTAACAGTCTAGAAATGATGGGTTTTATTGTACTCCTCTTAGGAAACCTGGTTTCCGTACTCAGAACTAGTCTAGATGTTGTAGATTCTTTCAAACATATTTTATATATTTTTTGTTTAAGGCTTCTTTGTTTTTTTTTTAACCTGCAAAACACATTAAAACACAGAATTCTTCAAAGGACCAAACTTGTCAAGAAATTCAATGAATAATCAAAATTAATCTTAACAAATGCATATAATTAACGCTATCTGAAGTGCATTTTCATGCCCTAATCACACGTACATCAATTCTACTCTAACCTTAAACAGTCACCATCCCACCATCTTAAATTTCAACCCTAGTTATGGAAAGGGAACTATCTGTATCTCCTAGTGTTTTATTGAAAATCTTAAAATTATCTACCGAGGGGATTAAGTGGATAGGAGATGGGTAGCCCACTGATTTTGACTATAAAGAGGCCTACAAGGTTGTCAAGGGCAATAGGTTTTATCTTTATAGGATCCAAACATACAACACCTACTCTGACCATCCTTTATAATCTTGGATGCTAAACCTAGTATAAACTGGACTTTAAATCCTCGTATAGGCAGTAGGACTAGCCCCTTCAAAAAATGCATTGTACTCATCTATTGCCTCATAATTGGGACCCTTTACAACATCTACCCCTTAATCATCAATAATATGATCTCTGGGCATGATAATAACATTGTTCTTCTACCTTATGGCATGATCATAACTTTTATTTTTAAGTACTATAGGGTACCTTTTCCTGAAGTTGGGTATAAGGAATTAGAGTCCACTGATGTTATCAATGACTTGTCACTCAAGAAGATGGGCTTTTTAATCGAGGATAATATGGTCATCCCTAAGCCTGGGAAGAATATAAGAATGGGAAATGAAGCCCCTGGTGAAGCAACACCAGCACTCGAGGTTCCTAGGAAAACTCAATAGAGGACAACTGATTCAAGAGCTTGAAGAGGCTCTCAGAATGTAATCCTTGAGGCTTTGGCAGGCCTTCAGATCACTATGACCAATATGCACTAGGTCACTAATGCCAAGCTTGAGGATTTGACGACTGGTTTACACATTATGTTTGATGATCTCATAGCCTCCTGAGCTAACTCTTAGAATGCTATTGACAAGCTTAGATATCAGAATATGGTCATTCGCGATCAACTAAGAGAGATTCAGGACCATCTTCATGCATCTGGCTTCCCTCATTCGTCTTTGGATTGGGCTCACTGATTTTCTATGTCTTTTCATCTTTAAGTTCTTAGAACTCCAAAAAAAACCTTTGCAAGTTACATTTCCATCATTTTTACTTTCTTATGTACTTTTGGGATGTTAAATCTCACTCGAGCCTTTACTTTGATGATGCATATTGTGTATGGCTCATGTGATCCTTAATTTTATGGATGGATGCATTTATTTCTATTGTTGACATGCATGTCAGTCTTATTTATGATTCTTCTTGTTAGATCTTAACATCTCCGTTTTGAGCCAAATTTATGCATGCGAGTTTCTATTCTCCTTATCTTTCTATCTATGGTGATAGAATTCTTTATTTTCTGTGTTTTATAGTCCCTTTTATGTTGTTGACAAAAAAGGGGAGAAAAGAGAAAATTTTATAAAATCTATATGTATGTATAGATTTAGGTGGAGTCTTGTTCCTTGCTTGATAGGCTTATAGATATATTACTTGCTTGGTTTTTTTTTAAACTTGCAGGAGGATTTTATCCTAAAAACAGAGAAGACTCTATCCCTTTTTCAGCAAAATTCTAACAATTATATTTAAAATATGTTTTTCTCTTGATAGTTTTGTCATCATCAAAAAGGGGGAGTTGTTGACCCTTATTTTATTTTAATTATGACAAAACACTACTTAAATTGTGCTAACAATTTATTGTCTAAGTGTTTAAGTTTCAATACCACTCAAATCAAAGATAAATCACAAAACTCACCAGAACACATGCTAGAGAGATACTGAAGGAAAAACCGAAGACATAGAATAGATTCTAAGGTAATCAAATTAAAGTTGTAAATCTCTATTTAAAATTACCTAGATTTAAAAGTGGCTCATACTACTTACAAAATGTTTTAAAAAAACCATTTTGACTAGACATGCTTCTTTAAAACTGAATTGAAAAATGTTTTCAGTGTCATAAGTCATTCAGTTGACTGAATAATTGACTGAATGATTTTATTCAGTCAATTGAATAAAGGTAAAAAACTTCTGTCTTTTGATTCAGTCTACTGAATGAAATACCTGACACTATTTTGAATTTCAAATATCCATTTAGTTAACTGAACAAACCATCCAGTCGACGGAAAGTCCAAAAATAATGGTAATATTTCAAATCTGAAGGTCTGTTAAGTGCATTTAATGCACCAAAACACTCCCAAATGGGATTTTAAAGTCATTAACGGCTAGTTAGGTCTTTAACTATAAAAACCTATCATAAATGAGAGAATAGAAGACGCTTGAGCTTTTAATCTTCATTTTCTCATTCGATATCATTGAAAGCTTTCAAAAACTTTAATGAGCCATACTTAAAAGCTTTGTACTTCTATGAGAGATATATTCTTCTTTGTAAGAGCATTAAATAAAAGTCTCTTTTGTTCTTGTTCATTTAATTTTCAATCATTGTAAAGAGGAAGAGTTTGTGTAACTCTTAGAGTGTTTAGGAGTTAAACAATTCTTGTAAAGGACTTCCTTAAACGAAAAAGATTGTGTAACGGTTTGGGCAACACCCGAAAGTTTCTTGTTTAGTGGATTGCTTCAAAGAGGTTCCTTAAAGATAGTGGATATAAAGTCGAAAAAATCTGATATTGTCGAACCACTATAAATAGCATTTGCACATTCTTTTCCTTATCTCTTTACTTTCAACTCTAATATATTTGCAATTCTTATATGTGCTTGAAAAACTTTTAAAACTTATTTATTCCACAAAAAGTTTTAAAAACCCAATTCAACCCCTTCTTGGGTTTGAACCTTAGTCTATAATATCTTTTATCAATAACAAGACAATATCCATTCCAATCAACATATTTTTCAAGATAAAATCAATTTCTAATACAAGATAGCATCCATGATAAAACAATTTCCATGACAACAAAAATTTCCAATCTTTCAATCAAAGACAATTTAAATTTGAATGACTTTCCTAACCAAAGAGATTAGATTATCTTTCAATTTCAATGATTTTTTGGATGTTGGTATATTATTGATTTCAAATAAATTTAAAAGCAAACACTTATTCATGGCTCCAAAAGAGCGACCTCCCACTAAGGTGAAACAAACAATCGCCTCGTGGCCCCAAAGGAGCGATTCACACTAAAGTGCAACGAGCAATCATTTCATGGCTCTAAAGGAGAAATGTTGCACTAAGGTGAAACAATCAATTTATTATCAATAATTAGCTACCATTTATCCATAAGTGAGCACCCTTAAATAATCAATAATCAATAACAATCATAAATTTCAACTAGTTGCATAATCAAACTGTTGGAATTTGTCTAAGAATTAAATGGATGGAAGATTGAAGCTTCAGCAGTCTTTGAGTCATGGCACAGGATTGGGCGTCGCGGCCTCCAGTAAGTCAGAAGTTTTCTTTGTCCAGGTGTGCACAGCGGCACAGAATGGTGTGTGCCATGGCACAAGGTAGCACAGGGCTGTACACCGCGGCCAAGGCCTTGTGCGCCGCGGCACCCAGCACCTGGAGGAGTTTATGCCCTGTGTGCGCCATGACCTGCCCTGTTCTGGGCCGCAGCGCCAAGCACACTTGATTCCTCTGATCAACACTCTTCTCCGGATGCATGGGACTTGGTTAAAACACACATGATTACTTAGACTTCTTGGAGGGCCATGATTGTTTGGTCCTCAAGATCTAAGGGTTGAGATTAACTTCAAGATTAGTTCAAGAAGTTGTTGCTCTGTATAAAGGGTTATCAACAACAATCATAACAAGTAACACAAGTGCAAGTGTGAGAGTGCAAAGACACAAAGCACAAGAGAGGCACAAGAAGAAGTCTTATTCCAAGAGTGGCTAGTGTTGAGAGAGAAAGACTCTCAAATCTTCAGAGGTGATATAAGTGAGCGAGAGTATTCAAGAAGTGGGGTTCAAGGGCTTTGTAATTGGAATTTTCTTAGGGAAAATTCCAGGGAAACACTTAGTTCTTTTCTCTTTTTTTTCTCTTCTTTCATGCATCAAGAACAAAAGAGTTCTTGAGGAGGTGTTACTATAATTATAAGAACTCGATTAATTTAACGCAGAGAGCTCGGAGGAGCTCACGGAGATGTAGGCAAATTGTCGAACCTCAATAACAATTGCTTATGTTCTTTCTTTGATTGTTTGATTCCTATTTTATTACAAGTCATTCTGGACTTGGGTGTTTGAAGGTCACCACCTAGGATTCTTGAGGTGATTTTCAAGAGTGGTATCAGAGCTAGAACAGTGGGTATCAGAACTGGAATAGGGGGTATTGGAGCAAGACTCCAAGAATCAAAGAAAACTTCTTGGGTGATTCAAGAACGGTGGTGGGATCAAGATCTGATCGGGTTCTTGAGGTTCAAGAACGGTGTTGTGATCAAGATTTGATCCTGTTCTAGAAATTTAGAAGTTGGAAAAAAATTATGGGTGCTACATAAATTTGGGATTTTCTCCACAAGATGGGTTCAAATTTCATTGTTGAGAAGTTTGATGGAAAGGGAGACTTTGCCCTTTGGAGATGGAAAATCAAGGTGGTTCTTATGCAACAAAAGGTGGACTTGGCTATTGGAGAAGATGATGATTTTCTAGCAAGTATCATGGAGTTCCAGCGGAATGAGATAAAGAAGATGGCGTATAGCACCATCTTTCTGCACATGTCGGATAGTGTCACAAGGGAGTGAGGAGACTCAGAAGATCCAGCTGTCATTTGGAAGAAACTAGATGAGTTATTTCTTACCGAGGCTCTCCCTAATAAAATCTATCTTCTAAAACAAATCTTTGCTTTTAAAATGGATCCTAATAAAGAGTTGCAAGATAATCTTGATGTGTTTAATAAACTAGTTCAGGATTTGACTTGTTGTAATATAACATTCCCAGATGAACAATTGGTTGTTATATTGTTGAATTATCTTCCTGATTATTTTGAAAGCTTGATTAATGCTATTGAATATGGAAGAGAATAATAACCAAGGAAATTGTGATCAATGCTATAAGGGGTCATGATTTCAAAGCCAAGATGAGGGAAGGATCAAGTGGAGAAGGGTTGTTCGTTAGAGGAAGGCCTGCAACTCGGTATGGCAGCAACATACATGGCTACTACCGGGACAAACCATAGGGTAGAGGACAAAGCCATGGGAGAGTGCACACTAAACCGAGATTTTGAGGAAAGAGATGCTACTACTGCCATAAGGAGGGTTATTTCAAGAAAGATTGCAAGAAGATGAGAAGGGAAGAAGCCATACCAACAATGGAGAGACTTCGATTGCCAAGGGAGAACAACAAGATAATGATGTTCTTGTTGTGCGCTCAAATTTGAGCAGGAGGCAAGGCAGCAAGAAATGGATCTTGGATTTCGAGTGCACTTATCATATATGCCCTCACCAGGATTGGTTCAAGAATTTCAAGGAAACCAATGATGGAAAGGTTTTCTTAGGGAACAATACTTCTTGCCAAGTGAGTGGGATAAGAGACATCCAATTGAGGATGTTTAATGGAATTACAAGGCTGTTGAGGAATGTGAGATATCTTCTAGAGTTGAGAAGAAATTTGATCTCATTGGGGTAGCTAGATTCTATAGGGTACACATACAAAGTAAAGGGAGGAAAGATCAAGGTAACCAAGGGATCTTTGATAGTGATCAAAGCAACAATGAAGGATGGTCTCTATGAGATGATCGGAGACATGGACATCAAGGATCAAGCAGCAAGCTTGATGGCTTAGATGGATAAGGCGGTTCTTTGGCACAATCGCTTGGGACACATGAGAAAAATGGGCCTGCAAGTGCTCAGCAAGAATGGTTTACTTGATGGTGACAAGGTAGAGAAACATGATTTATGAGAATGTTGTGTTCTTGGGAAGCAACATCAGGTCAGCTTCAACACCGGAGTGCACAAGTCAAAGGATATTCTTGACTACATTCATGTGGATCTTTGGAGACCAGCAAGAACACCAACACAAAGAGGTAATTTTTACTTTCTTTCTTTAATTGATAATTATTCTAGAAAGGTTTGGGTTTATTTGCTTAAAAATAAATCAAATGCTTTGAATAAGTTTGTAGTGTGGAAAAAGTTGCTGGAAACTCAAACAGGCAAGATAGTTAAGGTTTTATGAACCGATAATGGCTTAGAATTTTTTAATAAGAATTTTGATAAATTTTGTGAGTTAAATGTGATTCTAAGATATAGAACGGTTGTGAAAACCCCTCAGCAAAATGGAGTTGCTGAGAGGACGAATGGGACCCTTATGGAAAAGGTTAGGTACATGTTAATTGTTTCCGGATTACCCAAATGTTTTTGGGTGGAAGCTGTGTCTACTGCTGCGTATTTGGTTAATAGATTACACTCTAGAGCTTTGGATCTCAAGACTCCCGAGGAGATGTGGAGTGGTAAACCCCCTGAGTTGAACAACCTTAAGACTTTTGGATGTGCTGTGTTTGCACATCAAAATGATGATAAACTTAGCCCAAGGTCTAAAAAATGTGTGTTTCTAGGATATGATGAAGAGGTTAAGGGGTATAGGTTGTGGTCCTTAAAGAAAAAAGGAACTAAACTCATAATAAGTAGGGATGTCATTTTTAATGAGCATTTATTTCCCTATTTGGAGAAAACTAACCCTACAGGAGATAGTGGGCAAACCTGCCCGGTATTTGTGGAGCATAGCATCAAGGAAAACTTAGTTTAGGTAAAGCAAGGAAGGTAAGAGGGTTTGAACCAGGTACAGCCGATTGATGAAGGCCAAGCTCAAGACACTCAAGAGGAGGCTAAACTAGAAGGGGATGATGCAGCAAATCAGAATGATTATTAGCTCACAAGGGACCGGGAAAGAAGGCTGGTCAGACCACCTTTGAGATATGGTTTTACGAATGCTAATGTAGCAGCTCTTTATTCAGAAGAAGGGATAAGTGAACCAGAAACTTACATTGATGCCATGGGATGTAAGGATTCGTCAAGATGGAAGCTAGCTAGGGAAGAAGAAATGCATTCTTTGAGGAAGAACAACTCTTGGGAATTGGTGCCCAAACTAGAAAAACAGAGAGTTGTGGATTGTAAATAGATTTATAAGATCAAAGAAGGGAACACTCAAGGGGATGAAGTTCGGTATAAGGATAGGTTGGTGGCGAAGGGGTTCACGCAAAGAGAAGGCATAGATTTCACCGAAATATTCTCACCGGTTGTGAAATACAAGACGATAAGGATAGTGTTAGCTATGGTGGTCCAATTTAATTGGGAGATCGAGAAAATGGATGTGAAGATAACGTTCTTACATGAAGAGCTTGATGAGACCATCTACATGAGGCAACTCGAAGGCTATGAGGAAGGAAAGCAGCGAGATTTGGTGTGCTAATTGAAGAAATCTCTCTATGGCTTGAAGTAATCCCCTCGGCAATGGAATAAGAGGTTCGATTCCTTCGTAACTAGCTTGGGTTTCATGAGGAGCTACTATGATTCGTGCTTGTACTACAAAAGTCACAAGGTGGAGGAAATGGTAATTATCCTCATCTATGTCGATGATATGCTATTGGTTGGGAACAGTAGGGAGAGGATAGAAAGGTTGAAGTCTCAACTCAGTTTGGATTTTGAGATGAAGGATCTTGGCCATTCATAGAAGATCCTTGGGATGAGTATAATCCGGGAAAGAGAGTGAAACAGGTTGAAGGTTTCTTAGTCTTCCTACATAGAAAAAATGATATCTAAGTTTTCTATAGAAGGTAGTAAACCAGTAAAGATTCCCCTTGTTGGTCATTTCAAGTTCTCGAGCGATCAATATCCTAGAACGGATAAGGAGAAGAAGGAAATGGAAAAGGTCCCTTACTCTAGTGCGCTTGGATTTGTCATGTTCAACATGGTAAGCACAAGACTCGACATTGCTCATGTTATTAGTGTTCTCGGCAGGTTTATGGGTAATCCTGAAAAATGAGCATTGGCTTGGGATAAAGTGCTTGCTAAAGTATTTGAAGGGAAGCCTAGATATGGGGCTTGTTTACGAGAAGAGGGGTAAGTCTAACTGTCTAGAAGGTTATGCTGAGTCAGACTATGGAGTAGACCGGGAGAAAAGAAGATCGATTACCTCCTACTTCTTCAACTTAAACGGATGTTGTATCAGTTGGAAGGCTCAATTGCAGTCGATGGTAGCACTCTCAATAACCGAGGCTGAGTGCATAGCGGCAACGAAAGCCATTAAGGAGGTTATGTGGTGCAAAGGGTTGTTGGAAGAGTTGAAGGTCCTAAAAGAGCAGATGTTGGTGTATTTGGATAGCTAAAATGTGTTGTATTTTTGTAAGAATTCAGTGTTCCATGAGAGGACAAAGCATATGGATGTTCAATATCATTTCATTCGAGAAAATGTTATGGAATGATGCATTCATGTGGATAAGGTAGCCATGGAAGCAAATCCTACAGATTTAAGCACCAAAGTTCTACCTCTAAGCAAGTTCAATCATTGCCTCGGACTTCTTAGGATTGGAGTTGGATGTGATGACTCATGTTGAGTTTGGATCCCGAGTTCTCTACATAATGGGTTCAGGTTTAATTGCTTAGACAAAGGTAGAGATTGTTGGAATTTGTCTAGGAATTAAATGGATGAAAGATTGAAGCTTCAGCAGTCTTTGAGCCGCGGCACATGATTAGGCGCCGTGGCCTCCAGCAAGTCAGAAGTTTGCCTCGTCCAAGTGTCCACCACAGCACAGGGCTATATGCCATGGCCCAGGTCTTGTGCGCCGTGGCACCTAGCACTTGGAGGAGTTTATACCCTGTATGCACCACGGCTTGCCCTATTCTGGGCCGTGGCGCCAGGCACACCTGATTCTTCTGATCAGCACTCTTCTCCTGATGCGTGGGACTTGGTTAAAATGCATAGGATTACTTAGACTTCTTGGAAGGCCATGATTGTTTGGTCTCCAAGATCTAAGGGTTGAGATTGACTTCAAGATTGGTTCAAGAAGTTGTTGCTCTATATAAAGGGTCATCAACAACAATCATAACAAGTAACACAAGTGCAAGTGTGAGAGTGCAAAGACACAAAGCACAAGAGAGACACAAGAAGAAGTCTTATTCTAAGAGTGGCTGGTGTTGAGAGAGAAAGACTCTCAAATCTTCAGAGATGTTATAAGTGAGAGAGGGTATTCAAGGGCTTTGTAATTGGAATTTTCTTGGGGAAAATTCTAAGGAAACACTTAGTTCTTATCTCTTTCTTTTCTATTCTTTCATGCATCAAGAACAAGAGGATTTTTGAGGAGGTGTTACTGTAATTGTAAGAACTCTATTGATTTAGTGTAGAGAGCTAGGAGGAGCTCACTGGGACGTAGGCAAATTGCCGAACCTCAATAACAATTGCTTTTGTTCTTTCTTTGATTGTTTGATTCCTATTTTATTACAAATCATTCTGGACTTGGGTGTTTGAAGGTCACCACCTGGGATTCTTGAGGTGATTTTCAACAGTGGTATCAGAGGTAGAATAGCGGGTATCAGAGGTGGAACAGAGGGTATCAGAGCAAGACTCTAAGAATCAAAGAAAACTTCTTGGGTGATTCAAGAACGGTAGTGGGATCAAGATCTGATCAGGTTCTTAAGGTTCAAGAATGGTGTTGTGATCAAGATTTGATCATGTTCTAGAAATTTAGAAGTTGGAAAACAATTGTGGGTGCTGTATAAATCTGAGATTTTCTCTGTAAGATGGGTTCAAACTTCATTGTTGAGAAGTTTGATGGAAAGGGAGACTTTGCCCTTTGGAAGCGAAAAATCAAGGCGGTTCTTATGCAACAAAAGGTGGACTTGGCTATTAGAGAAGATGATCATTTTCTAGCAAGTATCACAGAGCTCCAGTGGAATGAGATAAAGAAGATGGCATATAGCACCATCTTTCTGCCCATGTCGGATAGTGTCACAAGGGAGTGAGGAGACTCGGAAGATCCAGCTATCATTTGGAAGAAACTAGATGAGTTATTTCTTACCAAGACTCTCCCTAATAAAATCTATCTTCTAAAATAAATCTTTGCTTTTAAAATGGATCCTAATAAAGAGTTGCAAGATAATCTTGATGTGTTTAATAAACTAGTTCAAGATTTGACTAGTTGTAGTATAACATTCCCGGATGAACAATTGGCTGTTATATTGTTGAATTCTCTTCCAGATTATTTTCAAAGCTTGATTAATGCTATTGAATATGGAAGAGAGTAGTAACCAAGGAAATTGTGATCAATGCTATAAGGGGTCATGATTTCAAAGCCAAGATGAGGGAAAGATCAAGTGGAGAAAGGCTGTTCGTTAGAGGAAGGCCTGCAACTCGGTGTGGCAGCAACATACATAGCTACTACCGGGATAAACCATAGGGTAGAGGACAAAGCCATGGGAGAGCGCACACTAAACCGAGATTTGGAGGAAAGAGATGCTACTACTGCCATAAGGAGCGTTATTTCAAGAAAGATTGCAAGAAGATGATGAGGGATAAGAAAGGAAGAAGCCATACCAACGATGGAGAGGCTTTAATTGCCAAGGGAGAACGACAAGATAATGATGTTCTTGTTGTGTGCTCAAATGTGAGCAGGAGGCAAGGCAGTAAGAAATAGATTTTGGATTCTGGGTGCACTTATCACATGTGCCCTCACTAGGATTGGTTTAAGAATTTCAAGGAAACCAATGATGGAAAGGTTTTCTTGGGGAACGATACTTCTTTCCAAGTGAGGAGGATAAGAGACATCCAATTGAGGATGCTTGATAGAATTACAAGGCTGCTGAGGAATGTGAGATATCTTCTAGAGTTGAGAAGAAATTTGATCTCATTGGGGTAGCTAGATTCTATGGGGTACACATACAAAGTAGAGGGAGGAAAGATCAAGGTAACCAAGGGATCTTTGATAATGATCAAAGTAGCAATGAAGGATGGTCTCTATGAGATGATCGGAGACACAGACATCAAGGATCAAGCAGCAAGCTGAATGGCTGAGATGGATAAGGTCGTTCTTTGGCATAATCGCTTAGGACTCATGAGCAAAAAGGGTCTGCAAGTTCTCAGCAAGAATGGTTTACTTGATGGTGACAAGGTAGAGAAACATGATTTATGTGAATGTTGTGTTCTTGGGAAGCAACATCAGGTCAGCTTCAACACCAGAGTGCACAAGTCTAAGGGTATTCTTGACTACATTCATGTAGATCTTTGGGGACCAACAAGAACACCAACACAAGGAGGTAATATTTACTTTTTTTCTTTAATTGATGATTATTCTAGAAAAGTTTGGGTTTATTTGCTTAAAAATAAATCAGATCCTTTGAATAAGTTTGTGGTGTGGAAAAAGTTGCTGGAAACTCAAACAGGCAAGGTAGTTAAGGTTTTATGAACTGATAATGGCTTAGAATTTTTTAATAAGGATTTCAATAAATTTTGTGAGTTAAATGTGATTCTAAGATAAGAACGGTTATGAAAACCCCTCAGAAAAATGGAGTTGCTGAGAGAATGAATGGGACCCTTATGGAAAATGTTTGGTGCATGTTAATTGGTTTCGGATTACCTAAATGTTTTTGGGGGGAAACTGTGTTTACTACTGCGTATTTGGTTAATAGATTACACTCTAGAGCTTTGGATCTCAAGACTCCTAAGGAGATGTGGAGTGGTAAATCCCTTGAGTTGAACAACCTTAGGACTTTTGGATGTGTTGCGTTTGCACATCAAAAGGATGATAAACTTAGCCCAAGGTCTAGAAAATGTGTGTTTCTAGAATATGGTGAAGGGGTTAAGGGGTATAGGTTGTGTGATGGAACGATTATCTACCTAAATAAATAAGCAAATAACTGTTCTAGTTTTACTTGCAAGTGCACAAGGTCTGTGGTAGCATAGTGTGCAAGTGCGAGATCATTTCCATAGAGATTGGTAAATTTCTATTTAGAATTACTTTCACAATATAAAATAAGATAAAGAAAAAATGAGTTTGGATTGATAAGGATAAAACAAGAAACAAGATAATGATAAAAGTGTAGGGTTTTGATATCCACCACTAATTATGCTTTAACATAATAAAACAATATGCCAATGCTTTAGTTATACTCTGAATATTTAATGTTTACCAACCTAAGGGCTTAGTCCACACCTTAGGCTATTGATCTCCCTATGCAACGAGTTAGGCATGGTGTATACTCTAACTCTTTTCTCTCTTAGGGGATTCAACAAGGGTGTATACTGAGTTGTTCCTTAGGAGAGCATAAGGGCTGTGGAGATCGGCAACCACATTGGGTCTAGGGGCTTGGTCCGCTCCTGGTTTCCCATGTTGATTAACCCGAGAATCCGGTGTGGATATCTCTTATTACTAATGTTGAACCCAGGACTCGGTCATCCAAATTGATTCAACTAACTAATCCATACCACATGCATAAGTTGATCATACAAACACATATGAGGAATTTAAATAAACACAGGTATTAATCAAGTTAAACATCATCATATAACCATTGTAAAGGCGTCAATATTGAAATATTAAGTAAACATAATTAGGGCTTCAACTAAGCCCTTACTAAAAGTTTAAGTACACATAATAAAAATAAAAGAAAGAAGAAACCCGGAAGAAGAGTCGTCAATTCGTCTCGACGGTCTCTTTCTTCGATCTCCCCTAACAAAAACTAAACTAAAAGGAAGATATGCACCTCAAAAAGGAGATTAAAAGATAAAAGAGGGGATGTCTAATTTGTGTTTTTTACAAGTGTATTTATAGGGGTTGAATAATCCTAGAAGACTCAGGAAACCTTAAATTTCCTAAAACATAAAAACTCCTTTATTTCCAAAACTGGTTCTGCCACTTTACTATTCACACCCGTACATGTGCGCTCGATCGCGAGTAGAGTGCGCTCAATCACTCTTCCTGGTGCGCTCGATCGCACTTCAGACAGTATCTGCTCCAGGTTTTCCATTTTTCTTACTTTTAAGCTCCAAATACTTCCAAAATGCTAGTCCCTTAGCAATACAAAACTAAAAACTAAATGAAGAACAAAATTAAAGATAAATTAATTTCCATGATACTCAAAAATTTAGGTTGTGCATAAAACCATGATAACCGTTCATGAGTAAGCTTATAATAAAAACACATTTTTGGATTGCAAAAGGACTTTCAAAAGCTTTATATTACTTATCTAAGGTTGGCTTAAGGCATCGTAAGTTTGATTTGTGTGTGATGAATTAGCACATATAAGATGGGGCTTCCACATAATTTTAACGTATAGGGTTTCGATGCCCAAACTTTTATTGAATTCCTTATCAAAGAGAGCAAAAATGGCATAATACTTACTTCTTTTTTTTTTATTTTTCTTTTGATCATGCGATCTTTACCATGTTGAGTTCCATCGAGCTTTCTATTTGACCCTTGTAACGAGTGTTTAGCTAATGACTCCTAAACCATATGGTTTTAGGGCATTAGGTGTAAAGACACCCCTAAGGACTTACTAACTCGAATAAAAAAGGCTACGGAACTAACTGGTTTTTATACTTCTTAATGAAATTCCGACCTTTTGACGTGAACACTCAATGCTTACTAAGGCAAGAGGCCCAGTTACTCAGTGGGAATATTTATTATGATCATTAGAAGCTTTTTGATCACTTTTTTGCATGATGAAAATTTTTCTTTATTTTTTTCTTCTTTATTTTTCTTATGCCAAAGTGTTCCTTTCAACAAGTTATCCGATTATAGTTCGATTATGGAAATATATACAAGAGAATTATATGTTATACCCCACACAAATGCGTGTTAAATGTGCTCGTGCAAATTTGGATCAAACTCGTGAATTCTGAGGTGCCTTGAGGTAGGTAACTAAACTTTGTAAAATTCCCATTGCAATACTATGTGTTCTAACTTTTAAGCTTACTAATGAAGTGTTATCAAATTTTTAAATCAACCAAAATTTTTGTTTACCAAAAGAATATGCATTTATCTTCGTCAAAAAAAAACTGGGACTTAGTGTGTGCATGTATTTCAAGTGCGTGTGTGATAGTATCTAGTATCTTTTACTACCCCCAAACTTAAAATACACATTGTCCCCAATGTGTGTAGCATGGAAAGATCTGACCTAGGAGATGGAGAACTAGGTTGCTTGCTTTGCTTGTGACACACCCCTAAACTTGAACTGGATGCACGCACTGAGTACCTAACAAAGAAAAATAAATGTTGTTATGAAAAACAAAATGTAAATAATAGACATGTAAATATAATTATAAATAAACGAAAAGAAAAGTGCTAAAATGAAAAGGATATGTCTGGGGTGCCTCCCATGAGCGCTAAGTTTAATGTCTTCAGCCAGACCAAGCCTTATTCTTCCCCAAAACTAAGATTTGTAGCAACTAGCACAGGTAATGTCTTATTCTCTCCCATATAAGCATAAGTCAAGTACTTTGGCAATTACTTCAACTCCAAATTTGGTGCCTGGACAATAAAAGGGAAAAAAGTAGAATTAGTAGGCATATGAATATCAGATGGATCGGTGTACTTACTTGGATGCTTTGGAGAGGCTTCAATGAGGTGCATATTTTTGATAATGTCATCAGTAACATCCTCAGATTCTGGCACTACACTCGATCTGAATGTGAGAGCAAGAAGCAATACTCCTAGTGTATTGATAAATTTCTTGGCAAGGTCATTCTTTCTCTTGGGGTTACTTCCAAAGGTGAAGCTTGGCCGAGTCTGGTTCCATCTCTCACCTTCTTTTGCTGACAACAACTTCCTTTTCTTTCACAGTAAGCCTTAAGTCTGTCTTTTTTTTTTAAAAGACCTGCTCCACAATTATTCTACCTTGTCAGGCCAGAAAATCAATTTCAGCAAGTCAGAAATTTGGTGAGACTGTGTTGGGATACTCTTCAAATCCCACATCGGAGAGAAGTATTATTGTAAGTTGTTCTAGTCCCACATTGTCTATATACCAAAAGGATGTGGATGCTAGTTATTATAAATATGAGAATAAAAGAGTTAGTCCCTTACCCCTATTCCTTAATTAAGAATAGTTGGTTAGATGGGAGTGTAGCAATCAAATACCAATAGGGAGAATTTTTAGACAGTTTTGTCTAGAAAAATTGTGTATTATGGTGTAGTGTGTTTTAGCATCTTTCCTCCATCCAAAAGTTGTAAAAGTAGTGAAATAACGATTAGCTCATGGATGTAGGCCAGAGGTGCCTAGGTGAGGTAATCCGAGCAATCATGACTTCTACAAGAATATCTAGCTTCCTCTCCATAGCATCTAGACAAGCATATCTAGCTTCCGCCATTGGTGCTTCTCCCTCGATTGAATCAATTGAACCACTTCAGTGCAGCAGTTTCAGTACTGCTGCTCAGGTACTCTCTGGACCTTTTACGCTCAAGCACACGCTGAACTACGATCGATCGTATTGGGCTTGCGATCGATCTCACCAAGTAGTGTGTTCGATCGCAATGAGGACAAAAACTCCTCCTCTGCACACCTGAACAAAAACAGAAAACGAAAAGAAGGAATAAATCTGATTTTTGATAAAAATAAAAAAAATAAAACGAAATAGAATAAAAAATATTTTTAAAAAAAACTACCGAAAATAATTCCAAAAAGAAATTTAGCACAATCCCCGGCAACGGCGCCAAAAACTTGATGGAACGATTATCTACCTAAATAAATAAGCAAATAACCGTTCTAGTTTTACTTGCAAGTGCACAAGGTCTGTGCTAACATAGTGTGCAAGTGCGAGATCATTTCCATAAGGATTGGTGAATTTCTATTTAGAATTACTTTCACCACTAATGAGTTTGGATTGATAAGGATAAAACAAGAAACAAGAAACAAGAAACAAGATAATGATAAAAGTGTAGGGCTTTGATATCCACCACTAATTATGCTTTAACATAATAAAACAATATGCCAATGCTGTAGTTATACTTTAAATATTTAATGTTTGCCAACCTAAGGGCTTGGTCCACACCTTAGGCTATTGATCTCCCTATGCAACGAGTTAGGCATGGTGTATACTCTAACTCTTTTCTCTCTTAGGGGATTCAGCATGGGTGTATACTAAGTTTTCCTTAGGAGAGCATAAGGGCTGTGGAGATCGGCAACCACACGGGGCCAAGGGGCTTGGTCTGCTCCCGGTTTTCTGTGTTGATTAACCTGAGAATCCGGTGTGGATATCTCTTGTTACTAATGTTGAACCCAGGACTCGGTCATCCAAATTGATTCAACTAACTAATCCATACCACATGCATAAGTTGATCATACAAACACATATGAGGAATTTAAATAAACACGGGTATTAATCAAGTTAAACATCATCATATAACCATTGTAAAGGTGCCAATATTGAAATATTAAGTAAACATAATTAGGGCTTCAACTAAGCCCTTACTAAAAGTTTAAGTACACATAATAAAAATAAAGGAAAGAAGAAACCCGGAAGAAGAGTCGTCAATTCGTCTCCACGGTCTCCTTCTTCGATCTCCCCAAACAAAAACTAAACTAAAAGGAAGATATGCTCCTCAAAAGGGAGATTAAAAGATAAAAGAGGGGATGTCTAATTTGTGTTTTTTACAAGTGTATTTATAGGGGTTGAATAATCCTAGAAGACTCAGGAAAACTTAAATTTCCTAAAACATAAAAACTCATTTATTTCCAAAACTGGCTCTGCCGCTTTACTGTTCACGCCCGTACATGTGTGCTCAATCACGAGTAGAGTGCGCTCGATCGCAATGTTGCGCTCGATCGCTTTTCCTGGTGCGCTCGATCGCACTTCATACAGTATCTGCTCCAGGTTTTCCAGTTTTCTTCATTTTAAGCTCCAAAAGCTTACAAAATGCTTCATTTTCTTCATAGACCTATAAAAACCATGTAAAACACAGAAATGAAGTAAAATGGACTAAAATAACATAAACTAGGGCTTAACAAATGTAAATTAAAGGGCTTAAATATGAATATTTAAGCTCCTATCATTCTGGTCCTTAGTGCAAAAAGGAACTAAACTCATAATAAGTAGGGATACCATTTTTAATGAACATTTATTTCCCTATTTGGAGAAAACTAACCCTACAGGGGATAGTGGGCAAACCAGCCCAGTATTTGTGGAGCATAGCATCAAGAAAAATTCAGTTCAGGTAGAGCAAGGAAGGTAAGAGGGTTTAAACAAGGTACAACCCATTGATGAAGGCCAAGCTCAAGACATTTAAAATGAGGCTAAACTAGAAGGGGATGATGCAGCAAATCATAATGATTAATAGCTCATAAGGGACCGGGAAAGAAGGCTGGTCATACCACCTTTGAGATATGGTTTTGCGGATGCTAAAGTAGCAGCTCCTTATTCAGAAGGAGGGATAAGTGAACCAGAAACTTACATTGATGCCATGGGATGTAAGGATTCATCAAGATGGAAGCTAGCTAGGGAGGAAGAAATGCATTCTTTGAGGAAGAACAACTCTTTGGAATTGGTGCCCAAACTAGAAAAATAGAGAGTTGTGGATTGTAAATGGATTTATAAGATCAAAGAAGGGAACACTCCAGGAGATGAAGTTCGGTATAAGGATAGGCTAGTGGCGAAGGGGTTCACGCAAAGAGAAGTCATAGATTTCACCGAAATATTCTCACTGGTTGTGAAATACAAGACGATAAGGATAATGTTAGCTATGGTGGTCCAATTTAATTGGGAGATTGAGAAAATGAATGTGAAGACAGCGTTCTTACATGAAGGGCTTGATGAGACCATCTACATGAGGCAACCCGAAGGTTATGAAGAAGGAAAGCAGGGAGATTTGGTGTGCCAATTGAAGAAATATCTCTATGGCCTGAAGCAATCACCTCGACAATGGAATAAGAAGTTCAATTCCTTTTTAACTAGCTTGGGTTTCATAAGGAGCTACTATGATTCGTGCTTGTACTACAAATGTCACAAGGTGGAGGAAATGGTGATTATCCTCATCTATGTTGATGATATGCTGTTTGTTGGGAACAACAGGGAGAGGATAGAAAGGTTGAAGTCTCAACACAATTCAGATTTTGAGATGAAGGATCTTGGCTATGCACAGAAGATCCTTGGGATGAGTATAATTCGGGAAAGGGAGAGAAACAGGTTGAAGGTTTCTTAGTCTTCCTACGTAGAAATAATGATATCTAAGTTTCCTATAGAAGATAGTAAACCAGTAAAGATTCCCCTTGCTGGTCATTTCAAGTTCTCCAGCGATCAATGTCCTAGAACGGATAAGGAGAAGAAGGAAATGGAAAAGGTCCCTCACTATAGTGCGGTTGGATCTGTCATGTTCACCATGGTAAGCACTAGACCCGACATTGCTTATGCGATTAGTGTTCTCAGTAGGTTTATGAGTAATCCCGAAAAGGAGCATTAGCTTGGGATGAAGTGGTTGCTGAGGTATTTGAAGGGAAGCCCAGATGTGAGGCTTATTTACGAGAAGACGGGTAAGTGCATCTGTCTAGAAGGTTATGCTGATTCGGACTATGGAGTAGACTGGGATAAAAGAAGATCGATTACCTCATTCTTCTTCAACTTAAACGGATGTTGTATAAGTTGAAAGGCTTAATTGCAGTCGGTGGTAGCACTCTCAACAACCGAGGCTGAGTGCATAGCGGTAACGGAAGCCATTAAGGAGGTTATGTGGTGCAAAGGGTTGTTGGAAGAGTTGAAGGTCTTAAAAGAGCAGGTGTTGGTGTATTCGGATAGCCAAAGTACATTGCATTTGTGCAAGAATCCGATGTTCCATGAGAGGACAAAGCATATGGATGTTCGGTATCATTTCATTCGAGAAAATGTTACGGAAGGATGCATTCATGTGGACAAGGTATCCATGGAAGAAAATCCTACAGATTTAAGCACCAAAGTTCTACCTCTAAGCAAGTTCAATCATTGCCTTGGACTTCTTAGGATTGGAGTTGGATGATGTGATGACTCATGTTGAGTTTGGATCCCGAGTTCTCTACACAATGGGTTCGGGTTTAATTGCTTAGACAAAGGTAGAGATTGTTGAAATTTTTCTAAGAATTAAATGGATGGAAGATTGAAGCTTCAGCAGTCTTTGAGCCATGGCACAGGATTAGGTGCTGTGGCCTCCAGCAAGTCAGAAGTTTGCCTCGTCTAAGTGTGTGTCGTGGCACAGAGCTGTACGCCGTGGCCCAGGCCTTGTGCGCCGCGGCGCCTAGCACCTGGAGGAGTTTATGCCCTGTGTGCACCAAGGCTTGCCCTGTTCTGGGCTGCGGCCCCAGGCACACCTGATTCCTCTGATCAGCACTCTTCTCCTGATGTGTGGGACTTGGTTAAAATGCATAGGATTACTTAGACTTCTTGGAGGGCCATGATTATTTGGTCGTCAAGATCTAAGGGTTGAGATTGACTTTAAGATTGGTTCAAGAAGTTGTTGCTCTATATAAAGGGTCATCAACAACAATCATAACAAGTAACATAAGTGCAAGTGTGAGAGTGCAAAGACACAAAACACAAGAGAGGCACAAGAAGAAGTCTTATTCCAAGAGTGGTTGGTGTTGAGAGAGAAAGACTCTCAAATCTTCAAAGGTTTTACAAGTGATAGAGAGTATTCAGGAAGTGGGGTTCAAGGGCTTTGTAATTGGAATTTTGTTGGGGAAAATTCCAGGGAAACACTTAGTTCTTATCTCTTTCTTTTCTCTTCTTTCATGCATCAAGAACAAGAGGGTTCTTGAGATGGTGTTGCTGTAATTGTAAGAACTCCATTGATTTAGTGTAGAGAGCTCGGAGGAGCTCACGGGGACGTAGACAAATTGCCGAACCTCGATAACAATTGCTTGTGTTCTTTCTTTGATTGTTTGAATCCTGTTTTATTACAAGTCATTCTAGACTTGGGTGTTTGAAGGTCACCGCCTGGGATTCTTGAGGTGATTTTCATCAAACAAATCATTTATTAACTTATCAAATGATTCACACGAGTTCACTCAATCAATGATTTGAGCAATTCATGTTCATTCATTTGATCCATTAAGTAGCTTTGCAATGAAGCGATCAATAATCTATCATTAAGTAAGCAATTTCAAAATTTCATCCATTCAACCCAAGAAAGCAATTGTCTTAACACCTCTTCTAAGAAAATTTCATTTAAGGTATGCAAGCTCATTTATGCAAAACCATTCCTCAATGAATGCAAACAATTCAAAGCAATTCATGCAAATATGATCTTATCATTTTCAAGTATTTCGTGAATTCAATCATTATTATTCAATCGATCCATCTAATTCTATGTGGAATCCATAGTCAACAAATCATTACTTAATCACTTAAGTTATCATTCTTTTATTATATAAGCCTTATTGAATATGAAAACTCAATCATTTATTACTTTTTGAAACTCATTTAATTCCAATCATGGCTCTAAAAGAGAGACTTCATCGTGAAGCAAAAATATAACATGGCTCCAATTGAGTGACCCCACCATGAGGTGAAAATATGGCTCCAACTATGTGACCTCATTGTACGAAGAAAGCATGGCTCCAACTGAATGACCTCGCCATGGGATGAAAACATGGATCCAATTGATTAACCTCGCCATGAGGCAAAAATGTACCCCTAACTGAGAGACTTTGCCATGAGTCAAAAACATGGCTCCAATTGAGCGATCAATAAGCTCGGCTCTGAAGAGGGACCAATCATGGTCCCAAAGGGAGATTAATAATTTTTACAAATTATTTTTCATTATTCGATTGAGGTTTCATATCAAATCAAGTTATAAGCAACCATTTTCAAAATTTCATCAAACATTCGGTCATGCATTCAAGCTTTTCAATCAATCAATCAAAAAAACATTCAATTCAATTACTCCATTATGCCCCTTATTAGCATAAATGCCCCTATTCATGGATTTATAAATTCCCAAATGCAATCCTATACTTAGTCAATGTACAAATGCATGCCCCTAGCAATTAATGATCTTATGCTCTATGACCTAAAGATACTTTTTATGCTTTTCATGCTCAATGTCTTTCAAAGTTGAAACTTTGATCCAAAATTTTGTGTTCTATAACCTCAAAATTCATCCATACTACTTTGGAGAAAACTATTTTTCCTTGAATTTTTTTTCAACGAGAACAATCTCATAAGGTGGTAAGAAGTAGCTTAGAAAACAATTTTGTATTTTAAACCTTTGACATGACTAGACCAAACAATTCAAGGTGACTAAACCAAAAACTAAACATTTTTAGACGAATGAAAATATGAGTAAAGACTAACAAAACACGAAAGCACTCAATTTCTCCTTTTATATGAAAAAAAATTTCTTCTTGATTTTAGAAAGACTAATCCTATCCTTATGAACCCAATGATATTAATCTCATACTAAAAATCATTCCTTAAGGTGCATGTTTAATTTATTCTTTATTTTCCTTATATAAAACATATTATCATAAAAATTCTTTGAATCTATTTGTGCTTCTTGTGTCACCATGAGCCTTTTCTCGTTTGATTGAGAAAGACATTGATCTTTTGCTTGCCATGCCTTCAAGGTGTTTGCTACTCGTGTTCAACGCTTATGGATATCAAGACCTTTAATGTTCCATTGATGTGATTATAACAAGTCGGCTACCTACATATCCTATAAGGAATTAAGTCATTCATAGTTCATTTTATCGAGATTCAATTTATTAACATTTCTTTATACATTTCTTATTTTCTTTGGCTCTAACATTTGTTGCCTAGGCCGCCCTTTCGGGTTTTCAACCTAATGAGCATTTTTTTTTCCTTTTTCATTTTTATTTTCATTTTATTTCTTTTTTTCAATCAATTGACTTACAAGTATTAACAAGAAATTGGGAAACCTCACATCATTCAAAAGAAGTGCTTTATATGACTAAGCAATGTTCATTGATCTAAGATGACTTTATTTCAGGTTGTAATGGGGCCGATGGTTCTAAAGTTAAAGAAAAAAATGGTTATTTTAAGGCTCAAAGAAAATTTTTATTTGGTTCCTAACTACCAAAGATTACTTGCTATACTTCTCTCTTATTCAATTTCAACTCCAATCTCATCTTTTCTTTTCACTTCCTTTTTTATTTTTTATTTTTTCCATTTAGTTTTTTTTTTCTTTCATTTTTTTCCACAACATTCTCCATGATTCATCCTTCATGCAAAAATTAGATGAGGAAATTTCATTGCCCATTATATAAGGATGAGCAAACTTATTCATTATGCAATGATGCAAAGAAAATATATTACCCCTTTATTGGACGATTATCTACCTAAATAAATAAGCAAATAACCGTTCTAGTTTTACTTGTAAGTGCACAAGGTCTGTGGTAGCATAGTATGCAAGTGCGAGATCATTTCCATAGGGATTGGTGAATTTCTATCTAGAATTAATTTATTCAAGTTAAAAAGAGAAATAATAGTTTGATTGTGAGTGAATAACAATAATGAGGGCATAGGGCTATGATATCCACCACTAAATATACTTTCCTACTAACTAAGGTTTCAATGCTCTAGCCTTATTATGAATATCTAATGGTTGCCAACCTAAGGGCTTGGTCCACACCTTAGGCTATTGATCTCCCTATGCAACGAGTTAGGCATGGTGTATACTCTAACTCTTTTCTCTCTTAAGGGATTGAGCATGGGTGTATACTGAGTTATTCCTCAACAGAGCATAAGAGCTGTGGAGATCGGCAAACACACAGGACCTAGGGCTTGGTCCGCTCCAGGTTTTCCATGTTGATTAACTCGGGAATCCGGTATGGATATCTCTTGTTACTAATGTCAAACTCAGGACTCAGTCATCCAAATTGATTTGACTAACCTATCCATACCACATGCATACGTTGATTAGGCACATACATATGAGGAATGTAAATATAAATAGGTATTAATCAAATTAAATATTCTAACAAGGCTATAATAAAGATAATCAATGAATAAATATGTGATAAAGCATAACTAGGGCTTCAATTGAGCCCTATAGGAGTTTAGTTAGACATACTAAGTAAAGTAAACAAGCTAAACATAATTAAAATAAACAGAAAACTAAAATCGAAGAAGCCTCGGGAGATGAGTCGTCAATTCCTCTCCTAAGCTCTCTGCTTCGAATCTAGAACAAAAGGTATGGTTTATGTGTTTTATAGGGCTATTTATAGGGTCCTTATGGTGTCCCGAAACCCTAAGTTCCTATTTGAAGTCGAAAGACTTCTTTCCAATTCTGGCTCTGCCGCCTCTGGAGTAATTGCGCTCGAGCATATGCGGGATGCGCTCGATCGTATGTGTGCACTCGAGCCTTCTACAAGTGTGCTCGTGTGCTTGTGAGCTCGATCACAAGGGAGGTGCGCTAGAGCGCACCTTGCTGGAAGGCAGAACTTGGCTTTTGCTTCTAAAAGCTGCATTTTGTTATCTTTTGGCCAAAGTCTTGTGAAAAACACACAAAACACGAAAGTGAAGTATAATCTACTAAATAGATAAGTAAAGAGTCTAACAAGTGTAAATTAGGGGGCTTAAATATGACTATTTTAGCACTTATCACCCTTCTGACAAGGATAAGAAAATTTGTCTTTTTAATTTTAACAATCACATTCACTATGAAATTAATGAAAGGATAATCCTTCGTACAAGGTGTGTAGAAACAAATTTTTCAGTAAGCTCAAAGTACACAAGGGAAATTTCGTAGAAAAATGGGAGAGAGGAGAAAAGTGGTCTATTTTCATCTAAATTTCGCAAGGGAATTTTTGTGGAAAAATGGGACTGAGATGAAAAGTGGTTTTTTCTTCATTTCAATTTCAATTACTTAGTATTTTATAAAGCAGAACTTGCATACATGAAGATTCCTAAAACTTGATTCATGTGAAGCATCTCAAAGTCTTGTCTTTTTAATTCTTTATAACTTGAACATTGGGAGAATGTGAACAACACCATTATAACAATTCAAAAGATTTATTTAATTAAGTATGTTTGTTTAAGTAGAATGTGAATGAATCACTTTAACTCTTTAAAGAATTATCCTTAGTACAAAACCAATATTGCTTGTTTCAAATGAATTAGGCCATGTCATCAAAAATCTTATTTATCGTTTGGTACCTTAGGGTGCACAACTTAGGAACTACTCCTTCTAGCATAACATTCTCAACTTGTATACCCAAATCATACAATTGGTGGAAATTGGTGAAAGGTATGGTAGAGTTTTGGAGTAAGAGGGTGGAAGGTTTTTCATAAAATTGTAGATTTAGTCTTTTTCACTTGGACGGTAGGCTAGTTTAGAAATTTGGTTATTCCAATGGGTGATGAAATTAGAGAATGTCTTATTAGGTTCTTATTTGATGGTTTCAAGGTCATGAAGGATGTGGGTATAGTGTTTGGTGAATTGGGAGGCTATGTATTTAATGGTGTTTATAGCAGCACTCTTTGAGTTACTTCCATAAAGTCATCATTGTAAAAGTCCTTACAGTAAGGTCACACTCCTTTGCATTCACTAGTTTGTCCAGTTGTGCCATTGTTAACTTCTTAATCATCTCCATCATTTCTTTTTATAGCTTCACCAACTCTTATTGATGGCTAATTACAAATTCCACCATTTCCTTCAAGCTCTCGAATAAAGTAAATTGGTCACGAGTCATTCCACTCATTCCTTCACCTTCTATGATATTTTGGTTTCCTTTGACACATAAAATAAAATGAACAAGGAACAAGGATCAGTGTGTGTTTTAAGAAATTCGAGGAAGTTGCGAAAAATCTAAACCCAAAGTTATTTCCTACATCTTTTTTAAAAAAAAGGATAAAGATTGAGGTAAACTTTAATAAGAAATCATGATACAAATGCGATGCAAACAAGACATGCAAAATGGAAGACACAAGTTTTATTTTTATTTTATCTTTTTATAAAAAAATGATGCAAGTGATGAAAACTAAAAAAAAAATTGTATAAAAATGCAAGATACAATAGTCAAATATAAAGAAAATGCAAGGGATTTATTTTTTTTTATATTATATATTTTTTTAATTTTAAAGGGATGAAATGACTCTCTATGCATCCTATATCCAATTTGTTGGTGTTTGTCTAAGGTTTAAACAAGGAAAAATCAGCATAAGTGTACACCAGTGTGCGCTGTGGCCTGGCTCTTCCAAAGTGCGGTGCCCAGCAAGGGAGAATACCTGGAGGAGGTGTGCGCTGCGGCTCAGCCTCCCCCACACTGTGGCGCCCAGAAAGGATGAAGAGGGTGCCCTGGTCCGTGCAGCGGCCCAGCCCAATCCAAGCCTCAACACGCCCTGTTCCAAGCCTTAGCACGAGGCACACCTGATGCTTATGTTTCAGCATTTCAAATGGTGCGTAAAGCATGAACAAAACACACAGGATCACTTAGAATTGATTGAGGGCTAAGGTTGATTGGTCTTCAAGATTTAAGGGTGGATATTGATCCTCAAGATAGGTCAAGAAGTTGGTGTACTATATAAAGGGTTACCTAGCTTCAATCTCCATAAGTGTAAGGAATAACTTATGATTGAAAGTGAGATCAATTGTAAGAGTGCAATTGTAAAGGCTGGTTGTTTAGAAAGAGAGAGTAGAATAGAAAGAGAATTCAAGAGCTTGTAAGGGGAATTTTTTTTGGAAAATTCTAAGGTTAGTTCTTATCACTTTCTTTTACTTCTTCTTCTTTTGTTCTTCAAGAACTTGAGTTTCTTGGAGAGGGTTGTTGTATTTGTAAAGAATCATTGATTTAGTGCAGAGAGTTCAGAGGAACTCATGGGGACGTAGGCTATTGCTGATCCTCGATAACAATTATTGTGTCCTTTCCTTTCTTTGATTTCTGTTTTTGTTTCTGATTCACCTTTACAAGTCATTCTAGACTTGGGTGTTTGGAAGATCACCACCTGGGCATCTCCAAAGTGATTTCCCAACAGTGGTATCAGAGCCGGAGGAGCTTTGGACAGTGGGTATGGGAACTGGAACAGAAGGTGACAGAGTCAAGACTCCAAGAATCAAAGATCAACTTTTTGGGTGATTCAAGGATGGAGTAAAGATCAAGATCAGATCATGTTCTTGAGCGTGATTCAAGAACGGTATTGAGATCAATCTTCGATCGTGTTCTTGAGGTTTTGAAGAAGTTGGAAAGTAATTGTGGGTGCTGCATAAATCTAGAATTTTCTTTGCAAGATGGCTTATAATTTCATTATTGAGAAGTTTGATGGAAAGAGAGACTTTGCCCTCTGAAAGCGGAAGATCAAGGCTGTTCTTATGCAACAAAAAGTGGATTTGGTTGTTGGAGAAGATGATGCTTTTCCAGCAAGTAAAACAGAGGACCAGTGGATTGAGATGAAAAAGATGGCATACAACACCATTTTCTTGCACATGTCGGATAGTGTCATAAGGGAGTGTGAAGACTTGGAAGATCCAGCTGTCATATAGAAGAAACTAGATAAGTTGTTTCTTACCAAAACTCTCCCTAATAAAATTTATCTTCTTAAAAGAATCTTTGCTTTTAAAATGGATTCTAGTAAAGAGTTGAAGATGAAGCCTCGCCATTGTTTAGCATTATATTTTCAGATATGTTTATACAATTCTGATATGTTTAGTTTAAATGTTCTATTTCAATTGTTTGAGTAAATTCTTATGATTGATAGTTTTTTAATTGTTCTGTTGGATATTCTGTGTGTTTCATCCGATGGATACATCGAATCATTTTCAATTAAATTGGATTTCTTTTATGATTTGTTGAGAGTGGATACATTGGATGCTTTTGGTTTAATTGGGATATTCGTTTTTTTTTGTTTAAAGTTGGATTCATGGAATGTTTTGATAGATTATTTTTATATAGAACTTAAAGATATATGCTTTATTTTGGTTGGGTGGATTCAGAAACCTTAGTATTTTCATCATTAGTTATTAAATCAATTTAGTTTAGTTTATATTTGTTTTGCAAAATATAATTCACAACTCGGAACTAGGTTAAAATAAGGTTAGTTTAGATAAAAAGCTATTTTCACAACGTATTCCATGTGGATTCGACCTCACACTTGCACAACACTATATTGCAAACGACTCGTGCGCTTACGAGTAATTTAAAACTCACAACATGCTGCATACTTGGTAAATAGATCATCCTCTAGAGCTTTAGAGCTCAAGACTCCCATGGAGATGTGGAGTGGGAAACCCCCTGAGTTAAGCAACCTTAGGACTTTTGGGTGTGCTGCATTTGCACATCAAAAGGGTGATAAACTTAGCCTAAGGTCTGGAAAATGTGTATTTCTAGAGTATGTTGATGGGGTTATGGGGTATAGGTTGTGGTCCTTAGAACCAAAAGGAATTAAACTCATAATAAGTAGGGATGTTATTTTTAATGAATTGTTATTTCCCTATTTGGAGAAAACTAACCCTGCAGGGGCTAGTGAGCGAACCAGTCTAGAATTTTTGGAGCATTGCATCAAGAAAAATTCAATTTAGGTAGAGCAAGGAAGGCAAGAGGTTTCGGACCAGGTAGAGCCCATTAATGAAGGCTATGCTCAGGATACTCAAGAAGAGGTTGAACTAGAAGAGGTTGATACAGCAAGTCAAAATGACTACCAGCTCACAAGGGACCGAGAAAGGAGGGTGGTCAGACCACCTTTGAGATATGGGTTTGTGGATGCTAATGTAGCAACTCCTTGTATAGAAGGAGAGGTTGAACCAGAAACTTACATGGATGCAATGGAATGTAAGGAGTCACTAAAGTGGCAGCTAGCTATGGAGGAAGAAATTGATTCTTTGAGGAAGAACAACTCTTGGGAATTGGTGCCTAAACCAGAAAAATAAAGAGTTATGGATTGTAGGTGGATCTACAAGATCAAAGAAGAAAACACTCCAAGGGATGAAGTTCGGTGTAAAGTTAAGCTGGTGGCGAAGGAGTTCACACAAAGAGAAGGCATAGATTTTACCGAAATATTCTCATCGGTTGTGAAATACAAGACGATATGGATAGTATTGGCTATGGTGATCCAATTTGATTGGGAGATCGAGCAAATGGATGTGAAGACAGTGTTCTTGCATGGAGAGCTTGATGAGACCATCTACATGAGACAACCCAAAGGCTATGAGGAAGGAAGGCAGGGAGAGTTGGTGTGCAAATTGAAGAAATCTCTTATGGCCTGAAGCAATCACCTTGACAATGGAATAAAAGGTTCGATTCCTTTGTAACCAACCAGGGTTTCATGAGAAGCTACTATGATTTGTGCTTGCATTACAAGGGGCCCAAGGTGGAGGAAGTGGTGATCATCCTCATCTATATCGATGATATGTTGTTGGTTGGGAACAACAAGGAGAGGATGGAAGAATTGAAGTCTCAACTCAGTTTGAAGTTTGAGATGAAGGATCTTGGCCATGCACAAAAGATCCTTGGGATGAATATAATCCGAGAAAGGAGAGAAACAGATTGAAGATTTCTCAAACTTCTTACATAGAGAAGATTATATCTAAGTTCTTTATGGAAGATAGCAAACCAGTGAAGGTTCCCCTTGCTGGCCATTTTAAGTTCTCCAGCGATCAATGTCCGAGATCAGAGGCGGAGAAAAAGGAAATAGAAAAGGTCCCTTACTCTAGTGCGGTTGGTTCAGTTATGTTCACCATGGTAAGCGCTAGACCTGATATTGCTCATACAATAAGTGTCCTCAGTAGGTTTATGAGTAATCCCGAAAAGAAGCATTGGCTTGGGATGAAGTGGTTGCTGAAGTACTTGAAGGGAAGCCCAGAAGTAGGGCTGATTTATGAGAAGAGGGGTAAGTCTATCTGTCTTGAGGGTTATGCGGATTCAGACTATGGAGCAGACTGGGATAAAAGAAGATCGATTACCTAATACTTCTTCAACTTAAACGGATGTTATATAAGTTGGAAGGCTCAATTGCAGCCGGTGGTAGCACTCTCAACAACCAAGGCTGAGTACATAGCGGCAACGAAAGCTATTAAGGAGGCTATGTGGTGCAAAGGGTTGTTGGAAGAGTGGAAGGTTCTGAAAGAGCAGGTGGTGGTGTACTCGGATAGTCAAAGTGCATTGTACTTATGTAAGAATCTGGTGTTCCAAGAGAGGACAAAGTACATGGATGTTCGGTATCATTTCGTTCAGGAAAATATTACGGAAGGATGCATTCATGTGGACAAGGTAGCCATGGAGGAAAATCCTATAGATTTAGGCACCAAGGTTCTACCTCTAAGTAAGTTCAATCATTGTCTTGGACTACTTAGGATTGGAGTCGGTTGATATGATGACTCAAGATGAGTTTGGATCCTGAGTTCCCTGCACAATGGGTTTGGGTTTAAATTCTTAGACAAAGGTAGAGATTGTTGGTGTTTGTCTAAGGTTTAAACAAGGAAAAATCAGCATCAAGTGTACACCATGTGTGCCGCGGCCTGGCTCTTCCAATGTGCGGCGCCCAGCAAGTGAGAAGACCTGGAGGAGGTGTGCACCCCTGGCTCAGTCTCCCCCACGCCGCGACACCCAGAAAGAATGAAAAGGGTGCCTTGGTCCGCACTGCGGCCCAGCCCAATCCAAGCCTCAGCACGAAGCTCCAAGCCTTAGCACGCCCTGTTGCAAGCCTCAGCACGAGGCACACCTGGTGCTTATGTTTCAGCATTTCAAATGGTGCGTAAGGCAAGAAAAAAATGCACAGGATCACATGGAATTGATTGAGGGCTAAGGTTGATTGGTCCTCAAGATCTAAGGGTGGATATTGATCCTTAAGATGGGTCAAGAAGTTGGTGCACTATATAAAGGGTCACCTACCTTCAATCTCCATAAGTGTGAGGAATAACTTGTGATTAAAAGTGAGATCAATTGTAAGAGTGCAAAGACACAAAACAAGAGAGACTCATTGTAAAGACTGGTTGTTTAGAAAGAGAGAGTAGAATAGAAAGGGGATTCAAGGGCTTGTAAGGGGAATTTTCTTTGGAAAATTCTAGGGTTAGTTCTTATCACTTTCTTTTACTTCTTCTTCTTTGGTTCTTCAAGAACTTGAGTTTCTTGGAGAGGGTTGTTGTATTTGTAAAGAACCATTGATTTAGTGCAGAGAGTTCAGAGGAACTCACGAGGACGTAGGCTATTGCCGAACCTCAATAACAGTTGTTGTATCCTATCCTTTCTTTGATTTCTGTTTCTGTTTCCGATTCACCTTTACAAGTCATTCTAGACTTAGGTGTTTGGAAGATCACCACCTGGGCATCTGCAAGGTGATTTCCCAACGCAACTCTTATATGTCCTATACCTATATGGTATATGATACTTATGTTATATGCGACCTAGAAATAATTATGTCCTTGACAACATTACCAGCATATGAACTCAAAACTCAAAACTATGTAAAATGTCATGAGCACATGGTTAATGGAGTGCCATGATTGGTAGTTACATGATGCATCCTAACAAGAATGCTCGAACAACAAGCAAGCAAGGTTCGTGGGCATTGGACCCCTTTATTGACTCAAGATTTCAAACATCTAAACACTGGTATAGTTGGGTTGGTACCCTATCACATAGGATGCTTTATATACCTTCCAAAAGGGAAACAATTCCACTAAAGGTCAAAAAGTACTTGAAAATCTCTTGGTTCGTGTCATTGAATGGATTTCACGACCTTCATGAGGTGAGGGGACATCCTCGGTTACAATTTGGTATCGAATGGATACCTGTGCCCGATTCTCTCCTCCTCAAGAGGCTTCCAAGAGGTTACTCAATATATTCATTTGTCAGTGTTTAGGAGAATCAATCGATTAATTTAATTAATTTTAAAGGAGTTCATTAAGAGCAATTTATGGTTTAATCTCCCTAGCGAAGTCGCCAATACTATAAAAACCGTAGATTGCTCCAATCACATCCAATTAGTGGTCTGTTCATTCTATCTTTTTTTTAGGGTCAATACCGAAAAGGAAAATTTGAAGGGACAAACCGAAAGTGATAATTCGAATGGACATAGCTTCTCCTCAAGGGATTATCCAAAAGGTAACATTTCTGAGGGACATTTCAATGATACAAAGACATTAGCGGATAATCCATTAGGAGTAACTACTTGGTTTTAGGGACCAAGAAACCACATAGCTGTTGGTCATTTACAAGATAGAGATTCAGGTTTGAAGATTGGGTATGCAATGGGAAAGTCACAGATGAACGACCTAAGTGTGCCTAGACCTCGATGGATTTGGCCCATTCTCTTGCAAGTTAATAGATTTAGTTTAATTAAATTAATTTATTGATTGATTCTTATTTATCAATGATCATTCAAGCATACAATGTAATGAAAAATTTGAGTCAAAAAAAAATATCATGAGCATGCAATAAGCTGTATCAAGCATCTATCCAATATATCATCTATTAACACAACCATAACAAGAAAAAGCAAATAAAAGTACAAAAATAAAGAACGATTACAGTAAAATAGGGGAAAAGATAAAAAGTGCCTAAATATGGCTTACCAACCCAAAAGAAATTGAAATTACAAGGAAATAGTGATAAAATAAAAAGTTCCTGAGCACAACTTACATTCCCAAAATTGTATAAAATTAAATAAAATCAATAAAAGTAAATCATCCATGAGTGCGTAAAATAAACCATCCATCCATAATAAGTGTAAAAAGATAATATGACTTCATTCATCCATCTATGAACAGTAAATAAATAGAACAATAACTATTCACATAAATAATGCAGGCGAAATCACCCAATTTCGCCAAATTAATTAATCAATATCATACATAATCTCAATACACAAGCATAAGCATGTTATCAATCAAGATCCAAACATAAAGAGGAAAAACATTGAATGATAAAAATTGGGCAACAACTTTATCATGCATTATTCATGTAAAAAAATTACTATTTCATATCTAATCAATCACATGATTAGGGATAAACAAATAGAATTCATATTGATCAAAGAGATCAACATACAAGCCATGAAAAGTAGGGTTTAACACTCAAAATCCTAAACTAATAGCTAAACATATGATCATGCATTAAAACATAAAATAAATTTATCAAAATCATCACATATAACCTAGAAACATCCAATAGCAAGCAATCATGCATCAAATCAATTCAGTTTCACCAAAGCATGTTCTTTTAAGGTCCAATTCAATTAAATCTCATAGATTTTATTTCATATTAAAGATCTTGATTCATGTTAACTTAGGGTTTCTAGATGTTATAATAATAATTTAAACTAAAATCAAGCAAACGTGCAATGGAAAACAACTAAAGTAAAAACAACATTCTGAAAGTTAATCAGGTGGGGACTCCAATCCAAAGTGGTGCCACTCTTTGAAGGCACCACTCCAGAATTGCGATAAAGGAAATTTTTATCCTGAAGTGGCGCCCACTCTAGAACTCTTGGTACTTTTAGGGTTTTTTTTATTATAATTTGATTTTTACATGTCTAAAAATTATTCTAGCATTCAAGAATAGTTAAGAAATCACATATCAACAATATTTTAAATCCTAAAAATGCAAAATATTAAATCAAACATAAGATAAAATCAAATAATCAAAATAAAACCCTAGATAGAGAGAGAAACGAGTTTATCTCTTACGAAGATCAAAGCACGAATATGAGATCCTCCTTAAGAAATCAAATAAGGATAATATCCTCCTTCTTATTCAAATGGGAGGCGGGGTTGGTTTTCTTGTTCATCTTAAGAAAACAACGATTCGAGTACCAATGATCTATAATGCGATCCAAAGCTTTGTCGTTTCTTTCCTATAATATGAAAATATGAGTTTTGTGGAGGATAATTTCTATCTTTTGAGCAAAATATAGGGTCTTTGAGTTATGGTTAAGATTAGTGCTTAAGAATTAAGAAATCTTACACAAATCTCACTCTTTTGCCTTAGTTTTCTCTCAATTAGCTCTCAAAAATGGAATTTTCTTTATGGCAACCAATGGTCTCTCAAAAGGTATGTAAAAGATCCCTAAACATCTATAAAAGAAAGTATTTATAAGCCTCATAAGGAATAGGTATCAACTCTTTCCTACTTGGAGAAGAATTTTTTCCATTTAGGCAACATCTAAATCCTAAACTCGCAAGAATTAGGAAATCTAACAGATTTTGGACCTCAACTTCAAACGGGTCGTTATCACACATATGGAAAAGATTGGGGATCTTCTTGAACTTTAGATAAATCCTAGAGTCTTGTTTTAATTATAATTAGTTTGACACGAAAATTCAACATGGATTTAAAGTGGTGGCCCAAAAACTAAATCTAGTCAAGTTCAGGCCTCTTTCAGTAAGTGACTAAGTTCTCTCACTTAACTTATCAAACAAATTCCCATAACATATCCTTGGAAAGATAATTAAAAATTCTATTGAAATAGAGAGGAAAGATTTTAAAGTTTTAGGAATAAAATGTTATTAAGCTTGATGGACAAACCCTGAAATAGTGAAATTTAGCATTTTTCCTTTCATACTTTAATGCCTTTTTGTGAACCTTTATTCCTCCAATAAATCCTTTATTTATCATAGAAAATACTCATTCTTGGTAAATAATACATCTTGATCATAGTCACGAACCATCATCTTTATCAAAAAATAAAAAGATGAACAATTGTTAATTATCAAAATGCACAAACTACTATGTCTACACTTGATATTCAAGACAAGTTAGAGAAGTTAAAGGTGGAGAGTATGAACTGTTTTGCCAGTATGTTTTCTGATAAGAAATATAAGATGGATTACGATGGAACCACACATACTGTAGACATTTTAAGGAGGGCTTATTCATGTAGAATTTTGGATTTAATAGGTTTGCCCTATAAAAATGGAGTGACTGCAATATTTGTGAAGAGAGAGAAACCCATGCAAGTCTATGGGCGTAGAAAACGCAACAAGATTAGAAAATTATATCTTACGTTAATGGAGATTCTTGTTAATCCTTTGGAGATGAGTTCACAAGTCGTTCAAGCACTCGACCTCTAAGTGTATCAACACGAGCAATATGAACTAGAGATCTCTAATTAAGGTGATAGAAAATTATAAAGTGCTAGCTCATTGGGATTTTCGGTTATGGCTTATAGAGAGAGCTTTAGATCTGATTTCAAAACACAAATTATTATCATCAAGGTTTCTATCATATAGAACCCTTATTTATATGGAACCTTTACTCCTAAAGGCTTTAGGATTTTAGAATCCCAATTAAACCCTTGGTTTAATTTAATTCCTAAAATCTTTCTATTGGCACCTTAAATTCCCTATTCATACAATTTCCCTATTGTGTGTGACCCTTGGGTTAAATATCACACTAGAAATAGATCGTAACTTTTATGCAACAATTGGATCTCGTCCAATTAATTAAAACTCCTTTTAATTCTAATTTGAATAAAAAAAATTAATTCTAATTCAAATTAAAACTCTTATTAATTCTCACTTTGATTAAGAATTAATTATAATTAATTCTTAAGGTCTTCTACAAGTCATGATTGGCACCTAAGAGTATGTTATGACTACCAAGGTGATATTAATTAATGTGACCTTTTATGTTGTTAGTTACCGTACAATTCAATCATTTTATCTAACAATGTCCTTGATTAAATATAAGGCATGGATTTAATGTTAAGCCTCAATTATTTAACCATCTACATCTTGATCTTACGTCCATAACTTAAATAGTGAAATTAAATTGTTTTTTTTCTAATTTTGTGACAACCCGACAATATTAATTAATGTAAACTTTTCTGTTGTTAGTTACCATACAATTCAATCATTTCATCTTACAATATCCTTTATTAAACCTAAGGCATAGATTAAATGTCAAGCCTCAATTATTTAATCATATATCTTGATCTCAAGTCCGTAACTTAAATGGTGAAATTAAATTGTTTTTCTCTAATTTCCACCCCACCTTGGCTAAGGAATTTCCAAGCTATGACTTAATTAGATCACATAGGACATTCTCCCTCTTTCACTGAGAATGATAAATCCTTTATTGTATACTCGCACACTTCCATGTATAGTGGTCATACCCAATTACTATCATTAGAATGAAATTTAAATAGCATCAAAGCATGATGATATACACAAGATATCCATGGTGCCTCAAATTCAAGAATCACTTGTATAACTACAACGTAAGAACTCTTATTGACAGCTAGTAAAATATCCATTAAGAATTACTTAGTCAAGTCAGTTTGGTGCATCTGTTCTCTAACAAGCACCTAGATAACTTGTTTTAGTTTCTTATACACTAATGACCATGAGATTAATGACCCTTATTGGGAAACCACCTCAATGATGCCCAGGTTATGGTCTTCCAAACACCCAAGTCTAGAATGACTTGTAAAGAAAAGAAACATCACATGAAGCAAGAAAGAAAGACAAAGCAATTGTTATCGAGGTTCGGCAATAGCCTACGTCCCCGTGAGTTCCTCCGAACTCTCTACACTATCTTATTAATGGGTTCTTACAATTAGCAACACCTCTTCAAGAATCCACAAGTTCTTAAAGAAACAAAAAAGAGAACAAGAAAGTGATAAGGTTTTGAGTTACCCTGGAACTTTTCTCCTTGGAAATTCCACTTATAAGTCCCTTAAATCCCCTTTCTATACTAATCTCTCTCTTTACAACCAGGCTCTCCAATGAGTCCCTCTTGTATGTCTGTGCCTTTGCACTCTCACACAATTATCTCATTCACATGTTCTGTCACACACACACACTTGTGTTTCTATCACATTACATTCATGATCTCCTGTCACAATGAAGCTAGGTGACCCTTTAAATAGTGCACCAATTTCTTGTTCAATCTTAAGTGTCATTCTCCACCCTTAGATCTTGAGGACTAATCAACCTTAGCCTTTAATAAAGTCTAAGTGATCCTGTGCATTTTGATCTTGCATCCACGTACATAACAAGCGGCTGAACAACCTTGCTTCAGTGTCCCTTTAGTGTGCCTAGCGCAGCGGCCTTGAACAGGGGGCGTCATGGCCTAAGGCAGAGCACACCTTCATCCTTCTCTGGGCGCCACAGCCTTGGCCTTCCACCAGATTCCTCCTCTTCTGGGCACCACGACCTGGACTAGGGAGGGTCGTGGCCTGACCTGGTGCGCACACTCATTTTACTGGACCTTTTTTGTTGCTTACATGTTGAAGCACACTCCTAGTGTGCTGAGGCTTAATGCTTGAACTTCTTCAAACCTTTTCCAACCTTGTTTAAACCTTAACCATGTTTAAACCTTAGACAATGTTTAAACCTTAGACAAATACCAACAATCTCTATTGTCTGATTGTTTAAACCCGAACCCATTGTGCAGAGAATTCAGGATCCAAACTTATCTTGAGTCATCATATCAACCGACTCCAATCCTAAGTAGTCCAAGGCAATGATTGAACTTACTTAGAGGTAGGACCTTGGTACTTAAATCTGTAGGACTTTCTTCAATGGCCTTCTTGTCAACATGAATGCATCCTTTCGTACTATTTTTCGGAATGTAATGATACCAAACATCCATATGCTTTGTCCTCTCATGGAACACCAAATTCCTCCACAAGTGCCGTGCACTTTGGATATCCAAAGACACCACCACCTGCTCTTTTAGGACCATCCACTCGTCCAATAACCCTTTGCACCACATTGCCTCCTTTATGGCTTCCGAAGCCATTATGTAATTATGCCTTCATTGTTGAGAGTGCTACCACCAGCTACAACCGAGCCTTCCAATACCTCAGCAACCACTTCATCCCAAGCCAAAGCTCTTTTTCGGGATTACTCACACATCTATTAAGAATACCCATTGCTTGAGAAATGTCAGGTCTAATGCTCACCATCATGGACATGACTGGTCCAACCACACTAGAGTAAGGGACCTTTGCCATTTTTTTCTTCTCCTCATCCATTCCAGGACATCATTTGCTGGAGAACTTGAAATGACCAGCAAGGGGAACCTTCACTGGTTTACCATCTTCCATAGAAGACCAAGAAACCTTCAACATGTTTCTCTCCCTTTCCCGAGTTCTTCTTATCCTAAGGATCTTTTGTGTAAGGCTGAGATCCTTCCTCTCGAACTCCTCACTGAGTTGAGATGTTAACCTTTTCATCCACTCCCTGCTGTTCCCAACTAACAGCCTATCACTAGCATAGATGAGGATAATCACCACTTGATGAGAGTCATAAAATGCACTTTAACAGTACTTAATTGTTAGCATTTTAGGGTTGATCTAGGTTTTAATTGCACTTTTATACGTTAACAACTCTAAAGTATCATTCTTGGATCATTGATCTATTTCGATGCATTTTCAGGTACTTTAACCTAAAAAAAAGATGAAAAGTTATCATTGCTTGAAGCACAAAGACTTGAGGTATACTGGAGTGAAGGAATGCTTCCGGAAGGACAAGATAGAGGGCTTAAAAGAGCAATAGCTGCTGCCCGCACTGGAAAGGTGTTTCACTAAATTGCCAAAATTGCCCGTACAGATCAATCAACTTTGCAAATTAAACTGTATTGATACAAGAAGAACCAAGAGATGAGCCATATATGTTTAGAAAGATCCAAAAGTCTATTTTCTAGAGAATTTTACGGTTCATAAAAATGATTTTTCTAAAGAAAGTTATGGCAGTTTTAGTAGACAAAGGTCAGGCTGTGCGGGCTTAGAGTTAATTCACATGTCAATGATATGAGCTTAATTGAGATAACATGTAGCGATTAGAAGAAGTTAAATCTTGCTTCAGTTTGAAATTAATTTAAGTATCAATCTTCATTTGGTTAGAAACTCTAGTTTGTGGTAAGATAGTGTGATTAGTCTTAAACATTTAGAAAAGTTTTATGTGTGATTATTTTGTGAATATTTTTGCGGTCTCGACAAGCTCTAGAACTTACTTGATAACCATTTGACATGAATTCCTAGAATGCACATTACTTAGGATATGATATAGGCCATTTTTGGACCGTTTGAGCCTGTTAAACCAACCATTGCTATATTTACCACTAGTCACCTATTTGAACCTTTTCTTGAAAAAGAATTTGAGCCTTGTTTCTTTCAATAGCTCATTTACTCACCCTTATGAGCCTAAGGAGAATATTTTATCTTTACCTTTCTCTTAAAAGAACTTAGTTATACACATATTGTGAGAAGCACTTAAAAGGAGTAAGGGTGGAAATATGAAAAAAAAATATATCACTACCACAACCCAAGTACATTAAAGGAGATAATTTGTGGGTTGTAGAAGAAAAAAAATGAAAAAGGAGATGAATGGTCTTATGCCAAAATACAAAAGAAAAGAGAAAAAAAAAGAAGAGAAAAGTTAATTATGGCAAAGAAATAAGAAAAGAAAAGAAAAGTGGTGATTTAAGAAAAATGCTCGAAAAATGGTTGAAAAAGTTGGGTGTTGAAGTAAGGCGGTTATGTTTAAAGCTAAGAGATTGAGTTCTTTTACTTGTGAATCCTTCCCATTCTTTCTTAACCTTTACCTTAGCCTAACATTACAAGCTTAATAAAGACCTATTGATCCAATGTAATGTGATTTTTCTACGATAGTAGAGAGTGGTTTGAAATGTAAGCATATGGAGCTTGTTTTTGTGATTGATGTCACGCAATTTATCATGTTTTAAAGGCCAAGACTAGTATTCACGAATATTATGCATAAAATCATCTGGATGTTCGGATTAATGGATTGTGGTAAGATGGATGTTAAGAGTCAATAACGATTTTAAGATTGATGTTTGGATTATTTTGGACTTGAGTGATATTTAATGATTCTATGTGCCGTGTGTTATGTGCGATTTTTGAGACAAAAGTAAATTACTCTTGGTTTAACACTAGCATTGCTTTACTTTGTTTTGATTCCTACCGTAGGATTCATCTCTTGTTTTCGCTTAAATTGCTAGGAACTAGCAATAAGCTAGTTGGGGGTTGTGATGAGAGTCATAAAATGCACTTTAACAGTACTTAATTGTTAGCATTTTAGGGTTGATCTAGGTTTTAATTGCACTTTTATACGTTAACAACTCTAAAGTATCATTCTTGGATCATTGATCTATTTCGGTGCATTTTCAAGTACTTTAAGCTCAAAAGAGTAGGAAAAGTTATCATTGCTTGAAGCACAAAGACTTTAGGCATACTGGAGTGAAGGAATGCTTCCAGAAGGACAAGATGAAGGGCTTAAAAGAGCAACAGCTGCTGCCCGCACTGGAAAGGTGTTTCACTAAATTGCCAGAATTGCCTGTACAGATCAATCATCTTTGTAAATTAAGCTGTATTGATACAAGAAGAACTATGTGATGAGCCATATATTCTTAGAAACATCCGAAAGTCTATTTTCTGGAGAATTTTACGGTTCATAAAAATGATTTTTCTAAAGAAAGTTATGGCAGTTTTAGTAGACAAAGATCAGGCTATACGAGATTTCAGCATGAAGGGCATATGAAGGCTTAAATCCCACATCCCACATCGGTTAGAAACACATTTCTATATCCCACATCCCACATCGGATTGGAAACACATTGCACTCATGGTATTTTCCTATATAAGACCCACTCCACTTCAGCTTTGAGAACCATTGGAGAATCTAAGATCATCTGAGATCATCAGAAAGTGAATCCAGAGGGCCTTTAGGAGTAATCCAGAGGGTCTTTAGGAGGAATCCGAAGTACTTTTAGAGGGCAAGCTGAGGAATCACCGAAGCTTTCACTACCAAGGGGGAGATGATCGTTGAGAGGTCGGAGGCAACTCAAGGACGCATGAGCCCCATGGCCGGCTAGTCTCCAAGCAAGGCGAAGGGATGAATCCCTAGGTGTAGTTGTTCTTATTTTCCTTTATTTGATTCAGTTGTAGTTTGGTATTATTTTCATTAAACATTATTGTGTTTTATTCTTTAATTTAATTAGTAGATTTCTTATTAGTCCAGTGATTACATGCTTCTCCTCCATATAAGTCTAGTCATGCTCTTCTTATGTGTATTTGTTTGGGTGTGATTGAGTCCGGTAGATCTCTTTTATAGATTTGTCCATTGCTGTGATATTTTCATGTAGATATATCGTCATCTCTTGATAATTTATAAGTTAGGTCATATGTGCTTGAAAGTAAAGAGTAATTCATATCAGTTACATTAGGGCTTATATATGTGTTTTAATTGAATATTTTCCGATTGCCTGTTTGGGATGTGAAACTTGTAATCGAGATAAAAACAATTGAATCAAGTTAGGATTAGGGCAACGAACCTAGGGAGGATTCCCGGAACCTTGTTGTTTCTCCATCATAAATCTATTTACACAATTTCCTTCACACTATTTTCACACAATTCAGATTCTTTCAATCGATCTTTTATCGTTTGTGTTAAAGTTCACACCTTCTTATATAGTTAACTTGTTTCCCTATGGAATCGACACCCCAAAGCTGTGCTACAACTACCACGTTACACTTTGGGCATAATCACCACTTCATCCGCCTTATGTCCAGGTGAGAGGGTTTATGTGAAATTCATGCCTTCTCTTCTCATGAACCCCTTCACCACCAGCCTAGGCTTGTTCCGGACTTCATCTCCTGGAGGGTACCCTTCTTTGATCTTGTAAGTCCACTTACAATCTACAACTCTCTATTTTCTCGAAATGTGCACCAATTCCCAGAAGTTGTTCTTCCTCAAAGAATCCATTTTTTCCTCCATAGCTAGCTTCCATCTTGGCGAATCCTTACATCCCATGGCATCAATGTAAGTCTCTTGTTCACCCATCTCTCTTTCTGTCTAAGGAGCTGCTGCATCCACAAACCCATATCTTGAAGGTGTCTGACCAGCCTTCTTTCTCGATCTCTTGTGAGCTGATAGTACTTCTGACTTGCTGCATCATCCTCTTCTAGTTCAGCCTCCTCATGAGTGTCCTGAGCTTGGCATTCATCAATGGGATCTACCTGGTCTGAACCCTTTTGCCTTCCTTGCTCTACCTAAACTGAATCTTCCTTGATGCTATGCTCCACAAATTCCGGACTGGTTTGCTCACTAGCCCCTGCAGGGTTAGTTTTCTCCAAATAGGGAAATAACAATTCATTAAAAATGACATCCCTGTTTATTATGAGTCTCAATCCTTCTTTCTCTAAGGATCACAACCTATACCCCTTAGCCCCTTCCCCATATCCTAGAAACATACATGATTACCCCCAAAGAGTAACGCGGTAGTTGTAGTACAGCTTTGGGGTCTTGATTCCACAGGGAAACAAGTTAACTACAAGAGAAGATGTAAACCCAAGCACGAACGATAAAATCGAGTGAGAAGATATGAAGTTTTGATAATGATGTAATTGAGAGCAAAATATATAAAAAATTGAGAATAATAATAGAGTAACAACAAGGTTCCGGGAGTCCTCCCTAGGCTCGTTGCCTTATTCCAATCTTAATTGAGTTGTTTTTATCTCAATTGCAAGCTTCACATCCCAAACAAGCAATCAGTGGATATTCAATTAAAGCTCATATACCAACCCTAATGTAATTGATATGACTTACTCTTCTTTATCGGTTAAACACATATGGCCTATACTATAGAGTTATGAAGAAATGACAATATATCTTTAATGACAATATTTCAGTAATTGACAACCCTAAAGAATAAGTCTACCAGACTCAATCACATCCAAACAGACTTGACATGAGAAAAGCATTATTAAACTTATATCAAGGAGAAAGATATAATCACTGGATTGAAAGGATATCTTCTAATTAGATTAACAATAAGTCATAACAATGTTTGACAATAAATCTCAATTACAACTAAACTAATAAAGGAATTAAAGAACAACTACACCTAGGGATTCATCCCTTCGCCTTGCTTGGAGATTAGTTCGTCTTGGAACTCATGGTTGAACATTTTGATGGAGAAGAATGAGGCTGCTTCTTTGAGTTTTCCAGACCTTGATTACCGTCCTTTCTTCAACCCTAAGTGACCTATTTATAGTACAAGGGTTCAAGGGTATTTGTGGGCTAAAAATTATCACTTAGAGATCCTAATTAGGTCAGGAGACCGTGTGCGCGCCGAACCTCTCCCTTCTGGGCGCTGCAGCGCTCACCTTTAGTCCGAGAGTGTGCTTTGCTGGAGGGTGCAGCGCTGCCCTAGCTACACCGTGGCGCTAGGAGGGTGCAGGGTAGTGTGGTACTGGAGGGTGCGGCACTGCTCTTGCCACACCGTGGCGCACACTATTGCTCCAGCTTCTTCAAATGCTGAAACCACTCCTTTTGTTCTTGGCATGCATTGGCCCTTGGCTTTAGAATGTTTTTCATCATTTTGTCTCTTCGTAACCACTCTTCCACTTCGATATGTATCAAAGCTTCGTGCTTTAAGCGATGATATCTTTTCCATCTCTTTTGGACTTAAGGTACCTGAAAATGCACCGAATTAAGTTAATGATTCAAGAATATCACTTTAGAGTTATTAACATATAAAAGTGCAATTAAAACCAAGATCAACCTTAAAATGCTAACAATTAAGCACTGTTGAGATGCATTTTATGGCTCTCATCACAACTCCCAACTAGCTTATTGCTAGTCCCTAGCAATTCAAGTGAAAACAAGAGATGAATTCTATGATAGGAATCAAAACAATGTAAGGCAATGCTAGTGTTAAACAAGGAGCAATTCACATTTTTGTCTCAGAAATTGTGCATAACATACAGTACATAGAATCATTAAATATCACTCAAGTCCAAAAATAATCCAAACATCAATCTCAAAATTGTTATCGACTCTTAACATCCATCTTACCACAATCCATTAATCCGAACACCCAGATGATTTTATGCATAACATTCATGAATACAAGTCTTGGCCTCTAAAATATATTAAATTGCGTGACATCAATCATAGAAACAAGCTCCATAGGCTCACTTTTCGAATCACTCTCCACTATTGTAGAAAAATCACACTACATTGGATCAATAGGTCTTTAATAAGCTTGTAATGTTAGGCTAAGGTAAAGGTTAAGAAAGAACGGGAATGATTCACAAGTAAAAGAACTCAATCTCTTAGTTTTAACCACAACCACTTTAAGCACTGGATAACCTTCAACACCCAACTCTTTCAACCATTTTTTTTATAGGAGTATATCTCTCAATAAGTCACCACTTTTCTTTTCTTTTCTTCTTTCTTTACCATAATTCACTTCTTTTATTCTCTTTTGTATTTTGGCATAAGACCATTCACCTCATTTTCCATTTTTTTCTTTTCTTTTCCACAACCCCCAACTTATCTCCTTTAGTGTACTTGGGTTATGGTTTTCATATTTCCATCCTTACTCTTTTTAAGTGCTTCTCAACAAATGTGTATAACTAAGTTCTTTTAAAAGAAAGGTAAGGATAAAATATTTTTAGGCTCATAAAGGTGAGTAAATGGGCTATTAAAGGAAACAAGGCTCAAATTCTTTTTCAAGAAAAAGGCTCAAACAGGTGACTAGTGAAGAATATTGCAAGGGTAAGTTCGAAAGGCTCAAACGGTCCAAAAATGGCCTATATCATATCTTAAGTAATGTGCATTCTAGGAATTCGCCTCAAGTGATTATCAAATAAGTTCTAGAGCTTGTCGAGACCATAAAAGTATTCACAAAGCAATCACACATAAAACTTCTCTAGATGCTTTAGACTAATCATGTAATCTTACCACAAACTAGAGTCTCAAACCAAATCAAGATTGACACTTAAATTATTCTCAAACCGAAGCAAAATTTAACTACTTCTAAATGTTATATGCTATCTCAATTAAGCTCATATCATTGACATGTGAATTACATCCAAGGCTAAAACAAAGCATGCTAAAAACAAACAAAAAGGAAAGTAGAACCAAGTAGTTCAATGAAAAACAGAAATACGTTTCCTCCACCCCCAACTTAAAACTGCATTATCCTCAATGAAAAAGAAAGAGTAAAGGAAACTCCCTTTGTAGCCACAAGTGCACAGCAGCTGAAAATTGTGCACCACCATTTGAACTACATGTCATTCTTCTTGCTAAAATTTTGATTTGATGCCCACAAGTGGAGAGAAGAAAGACTACCCACCAATTTGAAATGTTTTTGAAGAACCCAAAATCTTTCTAGAACCAAGCTTGTTGGCGAGTTCTAGAAAAATCTGTAAAATTAGTGAGCAATATAGCAAGAATTGATGTTAGAAACAAGAAATGTTGAGGAAAAATGAGTGGGCAAGTGAGGGTTTTTGAGAGAGGAAGAGAGAGAGAGAAATGGGGCTGCTGTTTTTCTAAATTGAAATGAAGAAGAAGTGCAGGTTTTAGGGTTTTAAAATGCCAAAGTTTGGGTGGGCACTACAGCGAGGGCTGATGGGCTTGGAGACATGCAATTTGGGTGTTGCAGCGTGCCAGATGCAGGGGCACAACGTTGGGCTGGGTTTGTTTTGCGCGCATTCTGGGCGCTGCAATGCGTCAAATGCTGGGGAGTGGCGTTGGGCCTGGTGCTGTGCGCTGGGCCTGTTTTCTTCAAGAAAAATTTGTTGGTTTGCAAAATGAAAAAGAAAAATAAAATAAAGTCAGCCAAATGGTATAAAAAGGAATCCTTAAAAATTAGATTAAATTAAAAGAAAAACTAGCAATTACGATTGAGTAAAAATTTAATTAAAAACAAAACAAGCAAATCAAAAGAAAAAATAAAAACGTACCTGTGTGGTATAGTTAAGGTGAATAGACCGGATCCGTAAGTGGAATATCTTCCACTTCCGGATCTTGCCTATCGATCAAGATCTTAAGGCACTGACCATTCACTTTAAAAGTCCGACCGTCCCTAGTGTCCTCTATTTCCACCGCTCCATTTTCAAAAACATTTTTCATTATGAAATGACCAGTCCACCTTGACCGAAGTTTTCTAGGATGCTTATGGAGTCTAGAGTCATATAAGAACACCCAATCGTTGGGTTTAAAGGTTTTCCTCAAAATGTATTTGTCATAGAATACTTTCATCTTAGCCTTATAGGTTCTAGAATTTTCATAATCATCGTTTCTTAATTCCTTTAACTCGGTCAGCTGATATTTCCTAAGCTTACCCGCTTCGCATATGTCAAAATTAAAAGACTTGATGGCCTAATAAGCTCGATGCTCGAGCTTGATAGGTAAGTGACAATGTTTTCCAAAAACAAACTGATAAGGTGACATACCTAAGGGAGTTTTAAAGGCTGTACGGTAAGCCCAAAGCGCATCAACTAGTCTTAAAGACCAATCCTTGCGATCCATGTTAACCGTTTTTTCTAAAATTTGTTTAATTTCCCTATTAGCAAGCTCTACTTGTCCACAAATCTAAGGATGGTATGTAGTAGAAATTTTATGTAACACCCCATATTTTTTCATCAAAGCTTTAAAAGAACGGTTGCAAAAATGTGTACCTCGATCACTAATTATAGCACGTGGTGTACCAAATCGAGATAACACATTTTCTTTAAGAAATTTAATTACCGTCCTATTGTCATTGCTTCGGCAAGCTGCTGCCTCTACCCACTTAGATACATAATCTATTACCAACCACAATGATATACTGGTATCCAAAGGAAGGAGGAAAGGGTCCCATAAAATTGATGCCCCAACAATCAAATATCTCAATTACTAAAATAGGATTTAAGGGCATCATATTTCGGCGAGACACAGCTCCTAACTTTTGACACTTTTCACATGAGCGACAATAGATGTTTGTATCTTTAAACAAGGTAGGTCAATAAAATCCACACTACAAAATTTTTGCAGCGGTTTTTTTCATTGAAAAGTGGCCTTCACAAGCTTGGGAATGACAAAATTCCATGACGTTAGCAATCTCTTCATTAGGGATGCAACGCCTTAAAATTTGGTCAGGGCAGTACTTAAAAAGATAGGGGTCATCCCAATAGAAATTATGTTCCTCATATAAGAATTTCCTCTTGTCTTAAGCGCTCCAATCCGTTGGTATCTCACCTGTAGCCAAATAATTCACGATGTTAGCAAACCATGGTAAAGAAGTAACGGAGAGTAAATACTCATCGGGAAAGTCATCCTTAATTGGCATGTCATCTCAAGTGTCCTCAAAAGTGAGCCTTAATAGATGGTCAACTACTACATTCTCTACTCCCTTCTTGTCTTTGATGGTGATGTCAAATTCTTGTAGGAGTAAGATCCATCGTATTAGTCTTGCCTTAGCATCCTTCTTTATGAGAAGGTACTTGAGGGCTGCATGATCTGTAAAAATAAGGATAGGAGAACCAATTAAATAGGCACAAAATTTGTCCAAAGCAAATACTACAGCTACCAATTCTTTTTCAGTAGTGGAGTAATTCATTTGAGCACTATTTAAAGTTTTACAAGCATAGAAAGTGACAAAAGGTTTCCCCTCCCTTCGCTGTCCAAGAACAGCGCCTATAACATAGTCACTAGCATCACACATGATTTCAAAGGGCAAAGTCCAATCAGGTGACTGCATTATAGGTGTTGAAGTAAGCTTGCCAATCAGTGTTTTAAAGGCCTCTTGACAAGTTTGAGTCCACTCAAAAGGGGTATCTTTAACTAGGAGGGCACATAGTGGTCTAAATATGTTCAAAAAATTTTGTATGAACCTCCTATAAAAACCAGCATGACCAAGGAAAGATCGCACATCCTTTACTGTCTTAACGGTAGGTAATTTAGAGATTAATTCAATCTTAGATTGATCAACCTCTATTCCTTTAGAAGAGACAATATACCCTAAGACAATACCGAATGGTACCATAAAATGGCATTTTTCCCAATTTAGGACCAATTCTTTCTCCTCACAGCGATTCAATACTCTTTCTAAATTCATTAAGCATGCATCAAATGAAGATCCAAAAACAGTTAGGTTATCCATAAAGACCTCCATGCAATTTTCAACCACGTCACTAAAAATACTCATCATGTTGCGTTGAAAAGTAGCAGAGGCATTACATAATCCAAATGGCATTCTACAAAAAGCATAAGTGCCAAGGGGACAAGTGAAAACAGTTTTATCTTAGTCTTCTAATGTAATTTCAATTTGATAATACCCAGAATAACCATCTAGAAAACAGTAAAAGGGATGACCAGCTACACGTTCAAGAATTTGATCAATAAAAGGGAGTGGAAAGTGGTCTTTCCGGGCGGGTAGCATTTAATTTCCTATAATCAATGCACATACGCCACCCAGTCATAAGCTTGGTAGGGACTAACTCTCCTAGGTCATTTTTCACCACAGAGACCCCAGACCTTTTAGGAACAACTTACGTAGGACTTACCCATTTACTATCAGCTATAGGATATATAATTCCCGCATCTAATAGTTTTTGCACTCCATTTTTCACTACTTCTTTCATAGTGGGGTTAAGCCTACGTTGAGGGTCTCCATGAGGACTAGTTCCTTCATCCAAATATATTTTATGTGAACAAATCAGGGGACTAATACCTTTTAAATAAGTCATGCTCCATCCTAATGCTGACTTATGTGCATTTTGAGTTTGAATTAATTTCTTACCTTGGGTCTCAGACAATTCAGAAGAGATAATAACAGGAAAAGTATCACCTGGACCAAGGAAGGCATTCTTTAAACCCTTAGGTAGTGGCTTTAATTCGACTTTAGATGCTTCCACACTTGAGGGGACTTATGTCTTACTTCTTTCGGGCAGCTCCTGAAACTTCGGTTGCCATGCCCGAGTGCCAAAATCCTGTGATTTATCAAAAACAACAAAAATATCAATTATATCATTTGTATCATCAAGCAAATCAATCTCAGAATTTACAAGAAAATTTTCAAGAGGATCATAATCATGAGCTAAGGAAACTCCCTCATTGATGAGTGACTCGATCATGTACAGCTAGTGGTTTTCGTCCACATCTTCGGGTTGTTTTGCAACATTGAAAATATTTACTTCAAGGGTCATGTTTCTAAAGGACAGCTTCATGAGTCCATTCCTATAATTTATTAGAGCATTTGCAGTAGCAAGAAAAGGTCTACCCAAAATCAAAGGAACTTTAAAGTTAGTGTCAACAGCAGAAGTAGTATCAAGAATTAAGAAATCAACAGGATAGTAAAATTTATCAATTTGAATCAAAACATCCTCTACCACACCCTGGGGTACTTTGATTGAACGATCAGCCAATTGTAATACCACAGCAGTTGGTTTAATTTCTCCTAAACCCAGTTGTAAGTAAATAGAGAATGGCATCAGGTTTACACTAGCTCCTAAATCTAGCAAGGCTTGTCCAACTTCATGATTTCCAATGCTACATGTAATGGTTGGACAGCCAGGATCCTTGTATTTTAGGGGAATTCTTTGCTCAATTAAAGCACTCACTTACTCAGTTAGGAATGATATTTTCTTTACATGGTGCTTCCTCTTAATTGTGCATAAATCTTTGAGAACCTTTGCATAAGTAGGAACTTGTTTAATTGTATGCAAAAGTGGAAGATTCAGCTTTACTTGCCTTAGGTTCTCTAGGATTTCATTATTTAACTCCAAATTTTTCTTGTTTGATTTTTAAGGCTTGAGGGAATGGTGCCTTAACAGGGCTTTTGGTAACTTCGGGGTCCTTAGGCTGTTCGGTGTCACTACTGTCTTGACCCTTCTTCACATCCTCGGGTTTGTTTGTTGTTGGGATGTGAAGTGTCTTACCACTTCTTGTCACAATGGCATTTACATTTTCTAGAATTGTTTGTGACATGTGTTGACCATGGGGTGTGGACTGAGCTTAGGAAGGGAACTTCCCTCGTTCAGTCACACTCAAGGAGCCCATTAACTTGGACACTTGGCTCCTTATTTCTTTGTTTTCTTCTACAACCTGTGTGATTAATGCTTCACACCACTTCCCTCGTTCAGTCACACTCAAGGAGCCCATTAACTTGGACACTTGGTTCCTTATTTCTTTGTTTTCTTCTACAACCTGTGTGATTAATGCTTCACACCTTTGGTTTGTTTTGCCCTGTGCCTCTATAAAAGTATGTAAAGTGTCTTCTAAATAAATCCTAGAGGATGAGGGTGCATGATATGGTGCAGGGTGTGATCTAGGGAGTTGTGCAAGCTGCTGGTTTTCAGACTTCCAGCTGAAGTTGGGGTGATTTCGCCACCCCAGATTGTAAGTGTTAGAGAAAGGTGCATAAGGCTTCTTATACATGCCCAAGGCATTACATTGTTCCTTATACATGCCTCTCATATCAACAAATATAGGGCACTCTTGAGCGGGATGATTTACCCCACCACACACAAAACATGGTTCTAAAGGTTTGGCTTGATTAACTATGTGGGTTGGCTTTTTAGTTTTTAAAGCCTCTAACTCCCTAGTAAGCATTTCCACCTTAGTTTTCAGGTTGTCTTCCTCCCTAAGATGGTATATTCCACCACCACTAGGGTTTCCTACAGGTCGTGACCTATTTGTGCTTTCAGTAGCACTAGGTCCAGTCCAAGTATGAGCTTTTTCAGCAAGCTAATTGAGGTACTCTATGGCCTCATCCGGGTCTTTTTGCAGAAATTCACCATTACACATTATCTCTACAAATTGGCGCTCTCTATAGGTATGTCCCTCATAGAAATAACTCACTAAGCGCCAACTCTCATACCCATGGTGTGAACACATACTTAATAGCTCTTTAAATTTCTCCCAAGCTGATACAAAGTATCGTTTTCCTTTTGTGCAAAGGTGGAGATTTGTCTTTTTAAAGCATTGGTCTTATGTTGAGGGAAGTATTTATTAAAGAAGACCTGGGTTATCTCATTCCATGACCTAATAGGTCGGGGTCTCAGCGAGTATAACCAACTCTTAGCTTTATCCTTCAAAGAGAAAGGAAAAAACTTGAGTCTCACGATATCATCAGTTACATCTTGACTATAAAAAGTCGCAACTACTTCCTCAAACTCCCTAATGTGTACATACAGGTTTTCATTTTCCAAGCCATGAAATGTAGGGAGTAATTGAATCATCCCTGTTTTAAAATCTTGATGGCGAGTGTTGGCTAGAAACATAATGCATGATGGTGTGGCTGTGCGTGTAGGGTGGAGGTAATCCTGAAGGGTCCTAGGGGGTTGATATTCATGTTCACTCATTTCTTTGGGACTAGATGGATTTTCGAATAAAATATTTAGAAATGAATTTAATTCTGACTCTAACACAGGCCTACGAGGAAACCTACCTAAAGTGTCTCTATATCGGGGCATGCAAGATCACAAAATAAAACCAAAAAAATATTGTAAAAAGAAAGAATAAAATAAAATAAAATTAATGCAGCAAGCTAAAAGAAGGAACGAAGTTACCACTTTTACAAATTACTGCAAAGAATTAAACTATCTACAATTCTTCTATCGTCTTGTCTCAAGGTTGACAATCTTTCTTATACTTAAGTGCGTCTCCCCGGCAACGGCGCCAAAATTTGATTACGCCCAAAGAGTAACGCGGTAGTTGTAGTACAGCTTTGGGGTGTCGATTCCATAGGGAAATAAGTTAACTACAAGAGAAGATGTAAACCTAAGCACAAATGATAAAATCGAGTGAGAAGATATGAAGTTTTGATAATGAAGTAATTGAGAGCGAAATATGTAAAAAATTAAGAAAAATAATACAGTAACAACAAGGTTCCGGGAGTCCTCCCTAGGCTCGTTGCCTTATTCCAATATTAATTCAGTTGTTTTTATCTCGATTGCAAGTTTCACATCCCAAACAAGCAATCGGTGGATATTCAATTAAAGTTCATATACCAACCCTAATGTAATTGATATGACTTACTCTTCTTTATCGGTTAAACACACATGGCCTATACTACAAAGTTATCAAGAAATGACAATATATATTTAACGACAATATTGCAGTAATGGACAACCCTAAAGAATAAATCTACCGGACTCAATCACATCCAAACAGACTTGACATGAGAAAAGTATGACTAAACTTATATCAAGGAGAATGATATAATCACCGGATTGAAAAGAAATCTTCTAATTAAATTAATGATAAGTTATAACAATGTTTAACAATAAATTCCAACTACAACTGAACTAATAAAGGAATTAAAAAACAACTACACCTAGGGATTCATCCCTTCGTCTTGCTTGGAGATTAGTTCACCATGGAACTCATGGTTGAACACTTTGATGGAGGAGAATGAAGTTGCTTCTTTGAGTTTTCCAGACCATGATTGTCGTCCTTTCTTCAATCCTAAGTGACCTATTTATAGTACAAGGGTTCAAGGGTATTTGTGGGCTCAAAATTGTAACTTAGAGATCCTAATTAGGTCAGGAGACCGTGTGCACACCGCACCTCTCCCTTCTGAGCACTGCAGTGCTCACCTTTGGTCCGAGAGTGTGCTTTGCTGGAGGGTGCAGCGTTGCCCTAGCCACGCCGTGGCGCTAGGAGGGTGCAAGGTAGTGTGGTGCTTGATTATACCTAAAACATATTTTGGTAGTTGTAGCACAGCTTTGGGGTGTCAATTTAACAGGGAAACAAGTTAACTACAAAAGAAGGTGTGAACCATAACACAAACGATAAAGATTTAAGTGAGAAAATATGAACTTTTGATAATGAAGTAATTGTGTAAAATAGATTGTAAAACATAATAGAGGAACAACAAGGTTTTGGGAATCCTTCCTAGGCTCGTTGCCCTAATCCTAACTTGATTCAGTTGTTTTTATCTCGATTGCAAGTTTCACATCCCAAACAAGCAATTGGAAGATATTCAATAAGAGCATGTATAAAAACCCTAATGTAATTGTTATGAAATACTTTACTTTTGCTTCAAGCACACATGATCTATCCTATAGGTTTATCAAGAAACGACAATATATCTTTTATGACAATATTGCAGTAATGGACAAACCTAAAGAATAAGTCTACCGGACTCAATCATACCCAAACAATCTTGACATAAGAAAAGTAAGACTAGATTTATATCAAGGAGAAAGATACAATCACCGGATTAGAGAAAATCTTATAATTAGATAGCAAAGTAAATCATAACAATATTCTGACATTAAATCTCTACTACAACTTAATCAAAGAAAGGAATATAGGAACAACTACACCTAGGGATTCATCCCTTCGCCTTGTTTGGAGATTAGTTAGCCATGGGACTCATGGTTGAACACTTTGATGGAGGAGAATCGGTTGCTTCCTTGAGTTTTCCAAGTTTTTTTGAATGTCCTTTATCAAACCCTAAGTGGGATATTTATAATACAAGAGGTCAAAGGTGTTTTTAGGGTTTAAACAATCCTAAAAAAAACCTAATTAAGTTGTAACTCGGAGACAGGGTATCGGGGTCGCACCTAGGCTCAGATTGGGTCAGGCCGCGGCTCTGATTATGCTGATTTTCTCTCTTTCTGTGGGCCATGGTCCAGCTTGATCCAGGCAATGGCTCACCTTGATCCAGGCCGTGGCCTGACCTGATGCTTCTTCCTTGCTCTTTTGATGCACTTTCTGGAGGCCGAGGCTTGGATAATTCCATGTCGCAGCGCACACACTATAAACTTGATTTCTCTTCATTTGCCCTTCTGCAACCATGTCTTTACTTCGGTGTGCCTCGAGTCATTGTGCTTCAAACATCAATAGCTTTTTCTCCTCTTTTGAACTTAAATTATCTAAAAATACACCAAAATAAGTCAATGATCCAAGAATACCACTTTAGAGTTATTAACGTATAAAAGTGCAATTAAGATCTAAATCAATCCTAAAATGCCAACGATTAAGAACTATTAAGATGCATTTTATGGCTCTCATCACAACCCCCAACTAGCTTATTGCTAGTCCCTAGCAATTCAAGCGAAAATATGAGATGAATTCTACGGTGAGAATAACAACAAAGTAAAGCAATTTCAGTGTTAACCAAGAGTAATTCACATTTTGTCTCAAAAATTTCACATAACACACAGCATATAAAATCATTAAATTTCACCCTAAGTTCAAAAGTAATCCAAGCATCAATCTTGAGATCGTTATTGACTATTTACATCCATCTTACCACAATCCATTAATCTGAATATCCGGATGATTTTATGCATAACATTCGTGAATACAAGTCTTGGCCTCTAAAACATGATAAATTGTGTGACATCAATCACAAAAACAAGCTCCATAGGCTTACATTTCAAACTCTCTCCACTATTGTAGAAAAAACACATTATATTGGATCAATAGGTCTTTAATAAGCTTATAACGTTAGGCTAAGGTAAAGGTTAAGAAAGAATGGGAAGGATTCACAAGTAAAAGAACTCAATCTCTTAGCTTTAAACACAACCACTTTTAAGCACTAGATAACCTTTCTTCAACACCCAACTTTTTTTAACCTTTTTTCTAACATTTTTCTCAAAACACCACTTTTCTTTTCTTTTCTTCTTTCTTTGCCATAATTCACTTATCTTTTCTTTTCTTTTGTATTTTGGATAAGACCATTCACTTCTTCTTTTTTTCATTTTTCTTTTCTTTTCCATAACCCCCAACTTATCTCCTTTAATGTACTTGGGTTATGGTAGTGATATTTTCTCATATTTCCATCCTTACTCCTGTTAAGTGCATCTCAAAAAATGTGTATAGCTAAGTTCTTTTAAGAGAAAGGTAAGGATAAAATATTTTCTTAGGCTCATAGGGGTGAGTAAATGGGTTATTGACAGAAACAAGGCTCAAATTCTTTTTCAAGAAAAGGGCTCAAATAGGTGACTAGTGGTAAATATAGCAATCGTAGGCTTGACAGGCTCAAACGGTTCAAAAATGGCCTATATCAAGTAATGTGCATTCTTGGAATTCGCCTCAAGTGGTTATCAAGTAAGTTCCAGAGCTTGTCGAGACCACAAAAATATTCACAAAATAATCACACATAAAACTTCTCTAAATGTTTAAGACTAATCATACAATATTACCACAAACTAGAGTCTCAAACCAAATGAAGATTGATACTTAAATTAATTTCAAACTGAAGCAAGCTTTAACTTCTTCTAAATGTTATCTGCTATCTCAATTAAGTTCATATCATTGACATGTGAATTAACTCCAAGGCAAACATAAAGCATGCTAAACACAACAATTAAGGAAAATGACACCAAGCAGTTTAATGAAAGAAAAAAATGTGTTTCCTCCACCCCCAACTTAAAAATTACATTGTCCTCAATGTTAAAGAAAAGGTAAAGGAAACTCCCTTTGAAGCACAAGTGCACAGAAGCTGAAAATTGTGCACCTCCATTTGAACTGCATGCTATACTTCTTGTTAAAATTCCGATCTATAACATAGAACAAACAAAAAGAAAGCAACTGCGGTGTACCATTAAGATTCCCACCGTATGTTAGCACATGATATGGAAATAAATAACGGAAAACGAAAATAAAGTATGAAAAATAACAAAAAGGGAGAAATACAACAAATGTTATTATAGCTATCCGAAAAAAATAAAAATAAGAGAAACAAAAAAATAGCTCCCAAAATTAATCCTCTATATCATTATCCTCGTTCTCATTCTCTTCTTCATTCTCTTTACCTTCCTCAGGAGAGGGATCAAAAGATGAACTCGGGTAGGGTGGCAAAGTAGGAAAATGATCCATGTTATAACCAGTAGTGGAGGCAAGGTGTTGGTATATTTGACCAAAAGAAGAGTACACCCCCGCTTGATAATCGGCTTGCCTAGCCAAGAATCGTTCTTGACAATTAAAGAAGTATTCTTGATGATTGAATCTATCATGCAAAAATTTTTTAAGTTCGTCAAAATGAATCTCTAAACACTCAAGGCGTTCAGCAACAGTGTAATGCCTAGAAGGGGGAGGAGGGGGAGCAACAACGGCGGCTCTTTCTCCCGGAGTTTGCGGCCTTGAGGCTTTTATTAGAGTGAGCAGGCTATCATCGATGGGTTTCTTCATTACTACTATAAGGGACATCATCTTGGAGGCATAATTGGGTAATCAATGAAGGAAAGTATAAACCAACCTTGTGTCGCATAGTGTGTAGGATAGAATTGAATATGATTTGGCCCACATCTATGGTCATACCCATCAAAATGGCATATATTAAAATAGCTCTCTCAACAGACAAGTCATTATAATGTGTAGTGAGCATCATCCATTGACATACAAAATATTGCCAAGCCCGAGCATTAACAATAAGAGACGCACCGGGCAAGGTTTTATCGGTTTGACCCGTCATTTTCCAAGTGGTGCCCGGAATACAGAGAGTATTGCAAATCTCATCATAATCAATTCTAGATACGTATATAAGATACTCACAGTGGGCAATGTCAGGCAACCCATAGATCCTAATAATGGATATGTTACTAAAAGAGACTGTTTTTCCCCTCACCATTACATTACCATTCCGATGTTCGTTGGCATTGGCATAGAATTCTCTAACTATATTTGGGAGGGAATGAGAAGGTGGTTTTGTAAAGGTGCCCCAATTCCTAGCAATAATAATTCTAAATAAGTCTGGATTCCCTCTCTCAGTGATATTGAATCCTCTCTTAAGAATGATTTTCCTAGCATTTAACAAGCTAAAATAACGCTCACTAGCCTCAAAACTAGTAAATTTGCTCTCATCATATTCTTGAGGTTGTTTCCCTCTTGACCTCTTGGATTTGGGTGCCATGTGAACCAAGTGTATAGAATAATAAAATAAAGTCAAAATCAATCACTCAAATAGCACGAATGGACAATAAAGAGAAAAGATTTTGCTTACTTGATACTCAAAATTGGAGAGAAGAAGAACTAACCATCAACTTGAAGTTTGCTTGATGAACCCAAAAATTTTCTTAGAACCAAGTTGATTGGAGAAATTATCAACAAAAGTTGTAATATTAGTGCAAAATCCTACAAGAAATAAAGTTAAAATGAAGAAATTTTGAGGAAAAGTGAGGAGGGAGGTTAGAGTTTGGAGAGAGGAATAGAAAGAGAGAAATGGGCTGCTGAGTTCGTGTGTTTGAAATGAAGAAGAGAAAGTGTAGAAAAGGGGGTTTATTTGTGTGCAGGTACGGGTGGCAAAACAGGTCAAGCCACGGCTTGGCAGAGGGTACGTCGTGGCTTGAGATGTGCGAGTGTGTGCTTCATTCTGTGGGGCGCGGCGTGGGAACAGCTGGGGCGCGACACGGGTTCTGATGGAAATGGGCTTTTGCTGTGGAGCAAGGCGTGGGTTTTGGTGGGCCTAGGCGCGGCCCGGATCTGCTCCTAAAGAAGATGCATCTTGTTTGGTGCCAAAAGGAAGAAAAAAATGAAATAAAATTAGCAAAACAATTCTTAACCAAAAATCAGATTAAACTAAAATTAAAAATTGAAGAAAACTGAATTAAAAACAAAACAAAACAAAAGAAAAATAAAAGTAAAAATGTACCTTTGTTGTGTGGTCAAGATGAATATAACGGATCCATACGCGGAATGTCTTCCACTTCCGGATCTTGTCTATCGATTAAGATCGTAAGTTTTTGTCCGTTTACTTTAAAGACCTATCCATCTCTAGTATCCTCAATTTCTACTGCGCCATTTTTAAAAACATTTTTCATTATAAAAAGGCCGGTCCATCTTGACCGAAGTTTTCCAGGATGCTTATGGAGTATAGAATCATATAAGAACACCCGATCATTAGGTCTAAATGTTTTCCTCAAAATGTTTTTATCATGGAATACTTTCATCTTGGTCTTATAGATTCTAGAGTTCTCATAAGCATCGTTTCTTAATTCCTTTAACTCGGTCAATTGATACTTCCTAAGCTTACCCGCCTCTCCTATGTCAAAATTAAAAGACTTGATGGCCCAGTAAGCTCAATGCTCGAGCTCTACGGGTAAGTGGCAAGGCTTTCCAAAAAAAAGCCGATAAGGTGACATACCTAAGGGAGTTTTAAAGGCTATACGGTAAGCCCAAAGCGCATCAGTTAGTCTCAAAGATCAATCCTTACGGTCGGGGTTAACTGTTTTTTCTAAAATTTGTTTAATCTCCCTATTAGCAAACTCTACTTGTCCATTAGTCTGAGGATGGTAGGCAATAGAAATTTTATGTAATAACCCATATTTTTCAATCAAAGCTTCAAAAGAATGGTTGCAAAAATGTGTACCTCGATCACTAATTATAGCACGTGGTGTACCAAATCGAGATAACACATTTTCTTTAAGAAATTTAATCACCGTTCTATTATCATTGCTTTGGCAAGCTACTGCCTCTACCCACTTAGATACATAATCTATTGCCACGATGATATATTGGTATCCGAGAGAAGGAGGAAAAGGTCCCATGAAATCGATGCCCCAACAATCAAAGATTTCAATTACTAAAATAAGGTTTAGGGGCATCATATTTCGGCGAGACACAGCTCCTAATTTTTTACACCTTTCACATGAGCGACAATAGGTGTTTGCATCTTTAAATAAGGTAGGCCAATAAAATCCACACTGCAAAATTTTTGCAGCGGTTTTTTTCGTTGAAAAATGGCCTCCACAAGCTTGGGAGTGACAAAATTCTAAGACACTTGCAATCTCTTCATTAGGGATGCAACAGCTTAGAATTTGGTCATGGCAATACTTGAAAAGATAGGGGTCATCCCAATAGAAATTACGCACCTCATATAAGAATTTTCTCTTGTCTTGAGCGCTTCACTCCATTGGTATCTTACCTGTAGCCAAATAATTACGATGTGAGCAAACCATGGTAAAGAAGTAACGGAGAGTAAATGCTAATCGGAAAAGTCATCTTTGATTTGTATGTCATCACAAGTGTCTTTAAAAGTGAGCCTTGATAGATGGTCAGCCACTACATTCTCCACTCCTTTCTTGTCTTTGATGGTGATGTCAAATTCTTGTAGGAGTAAGATCCATCGTATTAGTCGTGCTTTAGCATCCTTCTTTGTAAGAAGGTACTTAAGGGCTGCATGATCTGTGAAGATAAGAATAGGGGAACCAATTAAATAAGCACGAAATTTATCTAAAGCAAATACTACAGCTAGCAATGCTTTTTCAATTGTGGAGTAATTCATTTGAGCACTATTTAAAGTCTTACTAGCATAGTAAATGACAAATGGTTTTCCCTCTCTTCGTTGTCCAAGAATAGCACCTCCAGCATAGTCACTAGCATCATACATAATTTCAAAAGGTAAAGTCCAATATGGTGACTGCATTATAGGTGCGAAAGTAAGCTTGCCAATCAGCGTTTTAAAGGCCTCTTGACAAGCTTGAGTCCATTCAAAGGGGGTGTCTTTAACTAGGAGGGCACATAGTGGTCTAGATATGTTCAAAAAATTTTATATGAACCTTCTATAAAAACCAGCATGACCAAGGAAAGATCTCACATCCTTTATTATCTTAGGGGTAGGTAATTTAGAGATTAATTCAATCTTAGATTGATCAACCTCTATTCCTTTAGAAGATACAGTATGCCCTAAGACAATGCCGAATGGTACCATGAAATGGCATTTTTCCCAATTTAGGACCAGTTCTTTCTCTTCACAGCGAATCAATACTCTTTCTAGATTCATTAAGCATGCATCAAATGAAGATCCAAATGTAGTTAGGTCATCCATAGAGACCTCCATGCAATTTTCAACCATGTCACTAAAAATACTCATCATGCAGTATTGAAAAGTAGCAGGGGCATTACATAATCCAAATGGCATTCTACGAAAATCATAGGTGCCAAAGGGACAAGTGAAGGTGGTTTTTTCTTGGTCTTCTAATGCAATTTCTATTTGATAATAACCAGAATAATCATCTAGAAAACAGTAAAAGGGATGACCAGCTACACACTCAAGAATTTGATTAATAAAAATGAGTGGAAAGTGGTCTTTCAGGGTGGTAGCATTTAATTTTCTGTAATCAATGCACATACGCCACCCGGTCACAAGTTTGGTAGGGCTAGCTCTCCTAGGTCATTCTTTACCACAGTGACTCCGGACTTTTTAGGGACGACTTGCGTAGGGCTTACCCACTTACTATCAGCTATGGGATATATAATACCCACATCTAACAGTTTCAGCACTTCATTTTTCACTACTTCTTTCATAGTGGGGTTAAGCCTCCGTTGAGGGTCTCTACGAGGACTAGTTCCTTCATTCAAATTTATTTTATGGGAACAGATTAGGGGATTAATTCCCTTTAAATCAGCCATGCTCCATCCTAAGGCTGATTTGTGTGTATTTAAAGTTTGAATTAATTTCTCACCTTGGGTCTCAGATAATTCAGATGAAATAATAACAGGTGAGGTATCACGTGGACCGAGAGAGGCATATTTTAAACCCTTAGGCAGTGGCTTCAATTCGACTTTAGGTGCTTCCACACTTGAGGGGACTTGTGTCTTGCTTCTTTCGGGCAGCTCCTCAAACTTTGGTTGCCATGCCCGATTGTTATAATCCTGAGATTTTTCAAAAACAGCACGAATATCAATTATATTAGTTTTATCATCAAATAAATCTATCTTAGAATTAACAAGAAAATTTTCAAGAGAATCATAATCATGAGCTAAGGAAACTCCTTCATTGATGAGTGACTTGATCATGTAAAGCTGGTGGTTTTCGTCCTCATCTTCGGGCTATTTTGCAACATTGAAAATATTTACTTCAAGGGTCATGTTTCTAAAGGATAGCTTCATGAGTCCATTCCTACAATTTATTAAAGCATTTGCAGTAGCAAGAAAAGGTCTACCCAAAATCAAATGGATTTTAGAGTTAGTGTCAACAGCAGAAGTAGTATCAAGAATTAAGAAATCAACAGGATAGTAAAATTTATCAATTTGAATCAAAACATCCTCTACCACACCCCGGGGTACTTTGACTGAACGGTCAGCCAATTGCAATATCACGCTGGTTGGTTTGATTTCTCCTAACCCCAGCTGTAAGTAAATAGAAAATGGCATCAGGTTTACACTAGCTCCTAAATCTAGCAAGGCTTGTCCAACTTCGTGATTTCCAATGCTACATGCAATGGTTGGATAACCAGGATCCTTGTATTTTGGGGGAATTCTTTGCTCAATTAAAGCACTCACTTACTCAATTAGGAATGTTGTTTTCTTTACATGGTGTTTCCTCTTAATTGTGCATAAATCCTTGAGAACTTTTGCATAGGTAGGAACTTGTTTAATCACATGCAAAAGTAGAAGATTAAGTTTCACTTACCTTAAGTTCTCTAGGATTTCATTATTTATTACCAGATTTTTCTTGTTGGATTTTAAGACTTAAGGGAACGGTGCCTTAACAGGACTTTTGGTCACTTCAGGGTCTTTAGGCAGCTCGACTTCACTACTAGTTTGACCCTTTCTCTCATCCTCGGGTCTATTCATTGGTGGGATGTGTAGTGACTTACCACTTCGAGTCACAATGGCATTTACATCTTTCAAATTTTCTTGTGCCATATGTTGACCGTGAGGTATAGAATAAGCTTGGGAAGGGAACTTACCTCGCTTAGTTACACTTAAGGAGCCCATTAATTTAGACATTTGGCTCCTTATTTCTTTGTTTTCCTCAACCACTTGTGTAATTAATGCCTCATACCTTTGGTTTGTCTTGCGTTGTGCTTCTATAAAAGCATGTAAGGTCTCTTCTAAAGAGTTCATAGAGGATAAGGGTGCATGATAAGGTGCTGGGTATGATCTAGGGGATTGTACATGCTGCTGATTTTCAGATTTCCAGCTGAATTTAGGGTGATTTCGCCACCCCGGATTGTAAGTGTTAGAGAAGGGTGTTGAAGGCTTCTTGTACATGCCTAAGGCATTACATTGTTCCTCGTACAGCCCTCTTATATCAAAAAATGTGGGACAATCTTGAGCAGGATGATCAACCCTGCCACACACAAAACATGGTTCTAAAGGTTCGACTTGATTAACCAGATGTGTTGGCTTTTTAGTTTTTAATGTCTCTAACTCCCTAGTAAGCATTTTGACCTTGGTTTTCAGGTTGTCTTGCTCCCTAAGATGGTATATTCTCCCACCACTAGGGTTTCCTATAGGTCGTGACCTATTTCTGCTTTCAGTAGCACTAGGTCTAGTCCATGTGTAAGCTTTTTCAGAAAGCTCATTGAGGTACTCTATAGCCTCATCAAGGTCTTTTTGCAGAAACTCACCATTACACATCATCTCTACAAATTGGTGCTCTCTATAGGTAAGACCCTCATAGAAATAGCTCACTAAATGCCAATTTTCATACCCATGATGTGGACACATACTTAACACTCTTTAAATTTCTCTCAAGACTGATACAAAGTCTTATTTTCCTTTTGTGCAAAGGTGGAGATTTGTCTTTTCAAAGCATTAGTCTTATGTTGAGGGAAGTATTTGTTAAAAAAGACTTGGGTCATCTCATTCCATGACCCAATTGATCGTGGTCTTAGCGAGTATAACCAACTCTTAGCTTTATCCTTCAAAGAGAAAGAAAAAAACTTGAGTCTCATGATATCATCAGTTGCATCTTGACTATGAAAAGTCGCAACTACTTCCTCAAACTCTCTAATGTGCACATATAGGTTCTCGTTTTCCAAGCCATTAAAGGTGGGGAGTAATTGTATCATCCCTGTTTTAAAATTTTGATGGCGAGTATTGGCTGGAAACATAATGCATGATGGTGTGGCTGTCCGGCTAGGATGTAGGTAATCTCTAAGTGTCCTAGTAACATTCTTATTAGGGTTTTCAGCCATGTTAACAAAGTTTTCTAAATTTTCTGTTGGGTGTACACTAGGATTTGATCTAGGCGAGGTTTCACTAACGGACGTGGAAGGGAATGGTATTTCTATTTTGGGTCCTTTAATGAATCTCCCTCGCGAATCTCTCAGTCTAAGCATACACCAACTGAGTTTAAAAAGTGATAAATAAAACAGAACAAAAAAAATAAAAAAAATATCAGAAAATCAAAACTAATAGAAAGGAACGATAGTACCGTCTTATCTTAGAGTTGACAAACTTCTTTGTAAGTAAGCGCGTCTCCCCGGTAACGGCACCAAAATTGGATTACGCCCAAAACATAACGTGGTAGTTGTAGCACAGCTTTGGGGTGTCGATTCCACAGGAAAACAAGTTAATTACAAAAGAAGGTGTGAACCATAACACAAACGATAAAGATTTAAGTGAGAAAATATGAACTTTTGATAATGAAGTAATTGTGTAAAATAGATTAAAAAATATAATAGAGGAGCAACAAGGTTCCTGGAATCCTTCCTAGGCTCGTTGCCCTAATCCTAACTTGATTCAGCTGTTTTTATCTTGATTGCAAGTTTCACATCCCAAACAAGCAATCAGAAGATATTCAATAAGAGCATGTATAAAACCCTTAATGTAATTGTTATGAAATACTTTACTTTTGCTTCATGCACACATGATCTATCCTATAGGTTTATCAAGAAACGACAATATATTTTTTATGACAATATTGCAATAATGGACAAACCTAAAGAATAAGTCTACCGGACTCAGTCATACCCAAACAATCTTGACATAAGAAAAGCAAGACTAGATTTATATTAAGGAGAAAGATACAATCACCGGATTAGAGAAAATCTTATAATTAGATAGCAAAGTAAATCATTACAATGTTTTGACATTAAATCCCTACTACAGCTAAATCAAAGAAAGGAAAATAGGAACAACTACACCTAGGGATTCATCCCTTCACCTTGTTTGGAGATTACTTAGCCATGGGACTCATGGTTAAACACTTTGATGGAGGAGAATTGGTTGCTTTCTTGAGTTTTCTAGGTTTTTTTGAATGTCCTTTATCAAACCCTAAGTGGGCTATTTATAATACAAGAGGTCAAAGGTGTTTTTAGGGTTTAAACAATCATAAAAATACCTAATTAAGTTGTAACTCGAAGACAGGGTGTTGGGGTCGCGCCTATGCTCAGATTGGGTCAGGCTACAGCTCAGATTGTGCTGATTTCTTCTCCTTCTGTGGGCCACGGCTCAGCTCTCCAGGTCGCGGCTCACCTTGATCCAGGCTGCGGCCTGACCTGATGCTTATTCTTTGCTCTTTTGATGCACTTTCTAGAGGCCGAGGCTTAGATAATTCTAGGCCGCAGCGCACACTCTATAAACTTAATTTCTCTTCATTTGCCCTTCCGCAAACATGTCTTTACTTTGGTGTGCCTCGAGTCTTTATGCTTCAAACAACAATAGCTTTTTCTCCTCTTTTGAACTTAAATTACCTGAAAATGCACCGAAATAAGTTAATAATCCAAGAATACCACTTTAAAGTTATTAACGTATAAAAGTGCAATTAAGATCTAGATCAACCCTAAAATGCTAACGGTTAAGAACTATTAAGATGCATTTTATGGCACTCATCAGTGCTGGAGGGTGCGGCGCTGCTCTTGCCACGCCGCAGCGTACACTGTTGCTCCAGCTTCTTCAAATGCTGAAACCACTCCTTTTGTTCTTGGCATGCATTGGCTCTTGGCTTTTGAATGTTTTTCATCATTTTGTCTTTTCGTAACCACTCTTCCACTCCGATATGTATCGAAGCTTTGTGCTTTAAGCGATGATATCTTTTCTATCTCTTTTGGACTAAAGGTACCTGAAAATGCACCGAATTAAGTTAATGATTCAAGAATATCACTTTAGAGTTTTTAACATATAAAAGTGCAATTAAGACCGAGATCAACCTTAAAATGCCAACAATTAAGCACTGTTGAGATGCATTTTATAGCTCTCATCAACACATTTTCTAGATCCTGGGCTAAGTCTATCATCCTTTTGATGTGCAAACGCAACATACCCAAAAGTCCTAAGGTTGCTCAACTCAGGGGGTTCCCACTCCACATCTCCATGGGAGTTTTGAGCTCTAAAGCTCTAGAGGGTGATCTATTTACCAAGTATGCAGCAGTAGCCATAGCTTCTCCCCAAAAAAGTTTTGGTAAACCGGATCCTATTAACATGCACCTAACTTTTTCCATGAGGGTCCTATTCATCCTCTCAACAACTCCATTTTGCTGAGGTGTTTTTACAACCGTTCTATGCCTTAAAATGACATTTAATTCACAGAATTTATCAAAATCCTTATTACAAAATTCTAATCCATTATCGGTTCGTAAAGCCTTAACTACCCCACCCGTTTGAGTCTCCAGCAACTTCTTTCACACAACAAATTTATTCAAAGCATCTGATTTATTTTTAAGCAAATAAACCCAAACCTTTCTTGAATAATCATCAATTAAAGACAGAAAGTAAAATTTACCTCCCTGTGTTGGTGTTCTTGCTGGTCCCCAAAGGTCCAAATGAATGTAGTCAAGAATGCCCTTAGACTTGTGCACTTCGGTATTGAAGTTGACCCGGTGTTGCTTCCCAAGAATGCAACATTCACAAAAATCCAATTTCTCTACTTTGTCTCCTCCAAGTAGACCATCTTTGCTAAGAACTTGCAGGCCCTTTTCACTAATATGTCCCAAGCGAGTATGTCAAAGGGCTGCCCTGTCCATCTCAGCCATCAAGCTTGCTGCTTAATCCTTGATTTCTGTCTCTTCAATCATCTCATAGAGTCCATCATTTATTGCTGCTTTGATCACTACCAAAGATCCCTTGGTTACCTTGATCTTTCCTCCCTCTACTTTGCATGTGTAGCCCATGGAATCTAGCTACCCTAATGAGATCAAATTCTTCTTCAAATCTGGAAGATACCTCGCATTCCGCAGCAGCCTTGTGACTCCATCAAACATCCTCAACTGGATGTCTCCAATCCCCCTCACTTGGCAAGAAATATCATTCCCCCAAGGAAATCCTTTCATCATTGGTTTCTTTGAAATTCCTGAACCAATCCTGGTGAGGGCACATATGATGAGTGCACCCGGTATCCAAGATCCATTTCTTGCTGCCTTCTTGCCCCTTGCTCATATCCGAGCACATAACAAGAACATCATCATCTTGTTGTTCTATTTTGGTAACCGAAGCCTCTCCATTCTTGGTATGGCTTCTTCCCTCATCCCTCATCTTCTCCTTGCAGTCTTTCTTGATATGACCCTCCTTGTGGCAGTAGTAACATTTATTCCCTCTAAATCTCAGTTTGGAATGTATTCTCTCATGGCTTTCTCCTCTACCTCTGTCCTGGTAGTAGCCATGTATGTTGCTGTGCACTCTCCCATGGCTCTCTCCTCTACCTCTGTCCCAGTAGTAGCCATGGATGCTACTGCCATTCCAAGTTGCTGGCCTTCCTCTTACGAACAACCCTTCTCCAATTGATGCCTCCCTACTTTTGGCTTTGAAATCATGAGCCTTTATAGCATTGAACACAATTTCTTTGGTTAGTGTATCTCTTCCATATTCAATTGCATTAATTAAACTATCAAAGCAATCAGAAAGAGAATTTAATAACATAACAGCCAATTGTTCATCCGGGAATTTAATACTACAACTAGCCAAATCTTGAACTAGTTTATTAAAGACATCAAGATTATCTTGCAACTCTTTATTAGGATCCATTTTAAAAGAAAAGATTCTTTTAAGAAGATAAATCTTGTTAGAGAGAGTTTTGGTAAGAAACAACTCATCTAGTTTCTTCCATATGATAGCAGGATCTTCCGAGTCTCCGCACTCCCTTGTGACACTATCCGAAATGTGCAAGAAAATGGTGTTGTATGCCATCTTCTTCATCTCAATCCGCTAGTCCTCCGTGATACTTGCTGAAAAAACATCATCTTCTCCAATAGCCAAGTCCACCTTTTGTTGCATAAGAACAGCCTTGATCTTCCGTTTCCAAAGGGAAAAATCTCCCTTTTCATCAAACTTCTCAACAACGAAATTTGATCCCATCTTGCGGAGATGATCCCAGATATGTGTAGCACCCACAAATACTTTCCAACTTCTTCTAAACCTCAAGAACACAATCAAAGATTGATCTCAGCACCATTCTTGAATCAACCTCAAGAACACAATCTAATCTTGATCTTTACTACGTTCTTGAATCACCCAAGAAGTTTGTTCTTTGATTCTTGGAGTCTTGCTCCGATACCTTCTATTCTTGCTCTGATACCCAGCTGTGTAAGCTCCTCCAGCTCTGATACCACTGTTGGGAAACCACCTCAATGATGCCCAGGTGATGGTCTTCCAAACACCCAAGTCTAGAATGACTTGTAAAGAAAAGAAACAGCACACGAAGCAAGAAAGAAAGACACAACAATTGTTATCGAGGTTCGGTAATAGCCTACATCCCCATGAGTTCCTCCGAACTCTCTACACTATCTTATCAATGGGTTCTTACAATTAGCAACATTTCTTTAAGAATCCACAAGTTCTTGAAGAAACAAAGAAGAGAAGAAGAAAGTGATAAGGTCTTGAGTTACCCTGGAACTTTCCCCCTTGGAAATTCCACTTACAAGTCCCTTGAATCCCCTTTCTATACTAATCTCTCTCTTTACAACCAGCCTCTCTAATGAGTCCCTCTTGTATGTCTATGTCTTTGCACTCTCACATAATTCTCTCATTCACATGTTCTATCACACACCCACACTTGTGTTTCTATCACATTATATTTATGATCTCCTGTCACAATGAAGCTAGGTGACCATTTATATAGTGCACCAACTTCTTGTCCAATCTAGAGTGTCATTCTCTACCCTTAGATCTTGAGAACTAATCAAACTTAGCCTTTGATCAAGTCTAAGTGATCTTGTGCATTTTGATCTTGCATCTGTGCACGTAACAAGAGGCTGAACAACCTTGCTTCAGTGTGCCTAGCGTGGCGGCCTTGAACAGGGGGTGCCGCAGCCTAAGGCAGAGCACACCTTCATCCTTCTCTAGGCACCGTGGCCTTGGGTAGTGGGCACCGTGGCTTTGGCCTTCCACCAGCTTCCTCCTATTCTGGCCACCACGGCCTGGACTAGGGAGGGTCGCGGCCTGACTTGGTGCGCACACTCATTTTGCTGGACCCTTTTTGTTGCTTGCATGTTGAGGCACACTCCTAGTGTGCTGAGGCTTGATGCTTGAACTTCTTCAAACCTTTTCCAACCTTGTTTAAACCTTAACCATGTTTAAACCTTAGACAAATACCAACAACCCTCAACTTCTTAAGAAAACACAATATTTACTAATCTATCCAGATTCACTAATGCCTTTTTTTAGTGATCCTATAGTTAGGAACATTTAAGAATAAAGCTTAAGAAAATACATCTCATTGGTATACTCTCATCATGGTGTTTATTTTCATTTCTCTTATTCTATGGGCTTTATCATGTAATGCACATGCAGTGACTTGTAATGAATATGATAAGTAAAAAAGTTCCATAATAATTATTTATTATCAGTAAATAAATAAGATCAATTAACAAGTAACATGCCCATAATATCAAATACTACTAGCATACAAGGCATACTACTATCAATCTCCTGCTTGCACTAAAGCGAATAGCCTATATATCTCATACCCAATGCTCTAGTTAGTGGATCCATAGTATTATTCGTTGATGCAACACTTTTAATCTTTACATCACTTGTTCTAGTGATTCCTCTAATTAAATGGAATTGCTACAAGAACTATTTGGATTTCTGATGAGATCTTAGTTGCTACACCTATGCAGTAGCACCATGTTATCACAGTATAATGATACTAAATTTACGATGTCAAAAACCATTCTAAGCTCAATGATGAACTTCTTTATCCAAACAGCTTTCCTTGCATCATTAGATACAACAACGTATTCAGCCTCTATGATCGAATCCACAGTGGTCACTTGGCTAGAACATTTCCAATTCACTACCCCATCATTTAAGGTGAACGCTTAGATGTATATTTACTTACTGTCATATTTTTAAGATCGAAACTAGAGTCTGTGAAGGCTTTAAGTTTTAAATTCTCTTCTCTTTAGTTTTTCTTAAGACCTTAAGAATGTTCTCCGCAGTTATCCAATGACCCTCATTTGGATTGGACTGATATTTTCTCGTAACACTTAGAGGATTTTTGTCATAATATGATACTTAGGTTCCTATGCATGCACAATAGTGCCATTGTTATCATAATATTATGATAATGAATTTACAATATCCTAAACCATTTCAAGCTCAATAATAAAATTCTTTATCCAAATAGCATTCATGTAGCTTTAGATACAACAACATATTTGGCTTCCATGGTCAAATCTGTAATGGTCATTTGCTTAGAACATTTCCAGCTCATTACTCTACCATTTAAAATGAACATATATATGTATATTGACTCACTGTCATATTTTTAAGATCGAAATTAGAGTCTATTAAGACTTCAAGTTTCAAATCCTCTTCTCCATCTACAAGGAACAAATCTTTAACTCTTCTTAAGAGCTTAATAATGTTCTTCGCAGCTCTCCAGTGACCCTCACCTGGATTGACATAATATTTGCTCTTAATACGTAGAGCATATGCAACATCAAGTGTTGCATATAACATGGTATACATGATAGATCCAATATATTCATGTGTTCTATCTCCTCAGGTGTCTTTTGAGAGAGTAATTTCATGCTTTATTTTGGAATTTTCCATGCTAAACCACTTTAGAATTTTGTTTATGTACGCGGGTTTGGACAAGTCTAGCATCCTTCTAGATCTATCTCTATACATCATTATTCCCAAAATATAGGAAGATTAACCTAAATCCTTCAAGAAGAATTTATTTGACAGCCAAACCTTTATTGATTGTGACATACCTACATTATTCCTAATGAGTAGTATGTCTTTTATGCAAAGAACTAAGAATGTCACATTACTCCCACTAACTTTCTTATACACACATGGTTCATCCTCATTTTTTAATAAATAAAAAGATTTGATTGTCTCATTAAAACGGATGCTCCAACTTCTAGAAGCTTGCTTTAATCCATAAATGTATTTTTGATGCTTGCATACCTTATAGTCACTACCACTAGATGTAAAATCCTCAAGTTATGTCATGTACACATCCTCCTCTATCTTTCCATTGAGTAATGAAATCTTTACATCCATCTACCATATCTCATAGTCATGGTGTAAGTACTGTTTTTTTCTGCATAAGACGAATGCATCTGACTTGTTACCTAAGGTCACTCCCTTTGAAAAAGGAAGGATATAGAGAAGGTGTGGATTACGATGAGTGGGCATATGAAAATGAGTGAAACCTACCAAGTGTCATCCGAGAACAATGCAAGAATGACGGGTAAGCAGTCACCATTTGACCTTGAAGAGGGTCAAATCCCTTGTCTTTTATCCATGTGAGAGATTCCAGGCTCGAGAGATTTTGGTGTGAGAGAGTGAAGAATTAAATCTCCCTCTCTTACCTATACCAAAGTCTAGCACTTTGTGTTTCAAGGAAATTATTCAAAATTTTATTTCAAGTCTTATTACCAAAAATTAAGAAAGCATAAGCACACATTTACACTTTATATTCAAATAAAGCAATACCAAATATCAACTTTAAAGTAATACGGTGAAGGTAAGTGATGAGAGTCATAAAATGCACCTTAACAATACTTAATTGTTAGTATTTTAGGGTTGATCTAGGTTTGAATTGCACTTTTATGCCTTAACAACTCTAGAGTGTCATTCTTGGATCATTGATCTATTTTGATGCATTTTCAAGTACTTTAAGTTCAAAAGAGATGGAAAAGCTATCATTACTTTTAGCGCAATGACTCAATGAACACCGGAGTGAAGGTTCACAAGCACTTGGAAAGGAGTTTCACTAAATTGCCAGAATTACCTGTACAGATCAATCATTTTTGTAAATTAAAACTGTATTGATGCAAGAAGAACCAGGAGATGAGCTATATATACTTAAAAAGATCCAGAAGTCTATTTTCTGGAGAATTTTACGGCTCATAAAAATGATTTTTCTAGAGAAAGTTATGGCAGTTTTAGTAGACGAAGGTCAAGCTGGAAGATGCCTAGTGCGCTCAAGTGCACCAGGCCTGCGATCGATCGCAAGTGCGCACTCACGATATCCCACATCAGTTAGAAACACCTTGCAGTGCACCATAGTGTGCTTGATCGCACCATGCTGCAATCAAGCGCACACGGGCAATATCCCACATCGGAATGGAAACACATTGCACTCCAGGAATTCCCCTATAAAAACTCCACTTCACTTCATCTTTTGGAATGAACTGGGATTAGATCCAAAGGGCCTTTAGAAGCAATCCAGAGGGCCTATAAGAGCAATCTGAAGAACTTTTGGAGGGCAAGCTGAGGAATCTCTGAAGCTTTGCTACCAAGGGGGAGATCATTGAGAGGCCGAAGGCAACTCAAGGAAGTATGAGCTCCATGGCCAGCTAATCTCTAAGAAAGGCAAAGGGGTGAATCCCTAGGTGTAGTTATTCTTATTTTCTTTTCTTGATTCAGTTGCAGTATGGATTTATTTTCATTAAACATTGTTATAATTTACTTTTTTATCTAATTAGAAGATTTCCCCTTAATCCGGTGATTACATCTTTCTCCCCCATATAAGTCTAGTCATGCTCTTCTTATGTGATGTTGTTGAGGTGTGATTGAGTCCGATAGATCTCTCTTCTAGATTTGTACATTACTGCAGTATTGTCATTATGATATATTGTCGTTTCTTGATAATCTATAAGTTAGGTCATGTGTGCTTGAAAGTAAAGAGTATTTCATAACAATTGCATTAGGGTTTATATATGTGTTTTGATTGAATATTTGCCGATTTCTTGTTTGGGATATGGAACTTGCAATTGAGATAAAAACAACTGAATTGAGATTAGAATAAGGAAACAAATCTAGGGAGGATTCTCGGAACCTTGTTGCTTCCATTATAGTTTTCATTACAATTACACAATTCGCATATCACTTTACTTTATTATTCAAATTCTCTCGTTCAAATTTTATCGTTCGTGTTAAGGATTCCATCTTCTCTTTTAATTAACTTGTTTCCCTATGGAATCAACACCCCAAAGCTGTGCTACAACTACCGCATTATACTTTGGGTGTAATCAGTAAGTGCAGTAAGAGTAAGTATGAAAATGAAAGGAATTACTTTAACAATGAAAAAAATAAAATATTAAAACTACTCATAAAGTATGGTTTAAATAAGGAAAGTAAATTAAAGTGTGCACATTTAAACTAAGTGGATTAATTATGTAAGTTAAATTAGATGGATTAAGACTAAGCTAGTTTAAATTAGATGAAATTAAATAGGTACATTAAACTCAATGGATTTAAACAAAACTACCTTAAAGATAAGATTCAAAATAACTAGTAACATGTAAATAAGTGACATTTTTAATGGACCAAAGAGGGTCCAAAATTCTCTCAATTATCTCTAAGGAATTAAAGTGTACATATAGTTAATATCAACTTAAAATAAAACATCTAACTTAGAAGACATGAAATAAAATTTCTTAAGGAACTACCCTAAAGGAAAGAAGTTTAAAACAACCATTAACTCAATATTACATTTATAAAAAGGAGATTACATTATGACAAAAGAAAAACATTAAACTAGTGAAGAAAAAATAAATGCTAAGAAACTAGTGAATAACTAAAACTAAGATGGATTTTATTAAGTAAGCTAAATTAATCTAGTCCATTTTCAAGGTGGTTTGAACACATAAATCATACTAACAATTTATTTTTCAAGAAGAAGAAGCTTAACCAACCTTCGTTGGCTAAGGAAAATATCTACATGTAGGGATAATCCTCGGAGATCCGCATGCTCTAGTGGACTTGATGAAGTAGGAAGATTAACTTTGATGAAGGATTAGAAGTCCAAATAACTAAGGTGGCCAAAAATAGAAGGCAAAACATTGTCTTGTTCTTCTTTGTTTCTCTATTTTACTTCTCTTTTTTTTTTCTTATTTGTGTGCTCGCTTTTGATTACTTTGCATCTCTTTTTTTTATTCAAGAGCCTAAAGTCTCTCTCAAAACGTTTCTCATCTTCTTCTCTTTTTCACCACACAAAATCTATTTCTATGTTATGTTGCTCTCTTTTTTCCATAAGAATTGCATCTTTTTGTGTTGAAATTGGTGGGTATTCATAGGAAGAGTAAGGATTGCCCTAGTGGAAAAAAACACAAAAAAATATATAAAGGGAAGACTTGGTATGGCTAGCTATCACATAAGAGAGAGAGAAGAGTAAAAATTTTGAGGTTGAAGTGACTTTTGAATAATTGAAAAATGGTGGAAGCTAAGAATGGAGTAGTGGGTTTAGTAAGATAAAAATAAATGAGGAAGACTTCCTCCTTTAGGTGACTTGCCGTGGGGAAGAGAAATGGGTGGTCTTTGTGGTGTGGGGTGGTTTTTGATGCATGGGGAAGAGAGGGAAAGCTTAGGAAGAAAGGGTGGAGTTTAAAGCAAAAAATAGAGGAGTAATACTTCCTCTTTTGGTGGTCACATGCAAGAGTTGTGGGAAAACATTTTAGGAAGACAAATGTGGCCTTAAAGTGGTATTATCCTAGCATAAAATAAAAAGAGAGAGGGGCAGAAATTCTTCATACATAGTCGACCATAGAGGAAGGGTGCGTGCTTTTTTTGTGTTTTAACATGTGACTTTGATGTATAGAAAGATTTGAGAGCTAAAAGACGAAGTGTGCAATAATCAAAGTAAAAGAAAGGAAGAAGACTTCATGTTTTGTACATCACATGATCAACTTTGTATAAGGGAAAATGTGAAGATTTTTTTAGGTGAAAATTAGGGATTTAATGCATGTAAAAATGTGAAAGCTAAAAAGGGAAAGTGCAAATGTCAAAGCGAAAAGAGAAAAAAAGTATTTCTTCATTTTGGTACACAATGGTCAGCCACCATATGAGGAGAGTAGTGCAGATTTTTCTGAGAAAAACATGTGACTTGGTGCATAGGAAAATGTGGAAACCAAAAAGGTAAATAGGGAAATAAGAAGGAAAAGAGAGGGAAAATAGTTCCTCTTTAAATTTTTAAAATGGGCAGTCACTAAGAAGGAAAATAAATATAGATTTTTTTAAGTTTGACATGTGATTTTGATGTATGAAAATATATGGAAACAAAAAAAAGGAAATGGGGAATTCACTAGGCAAAAGAGAGTGAAAATAATTCATTTTTTATTCTTAAAACTGGGCAATCACCAAAGAGGAAAATAAGTGCATATTTTTTTAAGTTGGACATGTGATTTTGATGCATAAAAAAGTTTGAAAAAAAAAGATAAAATGGGAATTAACTAGGCAAAAGAGAAGGAAAATATTTCTTCAAGATGGAACATAATGGCCGACAACTTAGGAAGAACAATAAACAACCATTTTTTTAGTTCAAGATAGAGTGAGCTTGCCTTGAAAATTAGAAAATCAAAATATGCCAAGTGGAGGTTGAAATTAGGAATTAACCCACAAAAATTGGAATTCTTATTATGTAAAGCCTAGCACTTTAATTCGAATATTTTCATCACGAGGTTGCACATCGACGTGTAAATTATTCAGATTTGAGTTATAATTAATTCGAATTAGGATTTGTGAAACTTGGAAACAATTAACTAAAATAATATTCAATTAATAAAAACATGTCTTGGGGGAATTTCTGAAATTTTAAAGTATAATGGGATAGTTTGTGGAAGAGATGTAAAGTGGAAAGGTGATTGTGAAATTAAGAGAGACTATGGCTATAAATAGGATGAAAGAGGGAAAAGAATACCAGCATGTGTTGGATATTTCTAAAGGGACTGAAAGAGAGGAGAGAAAGACAAAAAAGAAAAAGAAGAGGAAAACACCCATTCCCCTATCTTTCACGCGCGATTTCCAACTACTACTCAACCTCAACCAAAAAGCTATCAAGACACTACTACCTCTTTGCTCCACTATGAAACCCATGTCGCACCAGTGTTAATATTTGTTGATTTCATCCTATGAGTTATCCTAAGTACCTCTTTGTGATGTCATACTAGTGAGTCTAAGAGCTACTATAGTCCAAAATAACCTCGACCTCCACTAAAGCTTCATAATTAGAACTATTTTTGGTAACTGAAATTGTAACCTCTTTTTCTTGATTTCGAGAAACGTAGGTATAGAAAACTCAGTTCATCTTACTCTTTTAGGTTCCTTGAATAAGAAACCACGATTGTGTTTTCAAATGTTGAATGTTATTTTGAATCCTTAAGTTTGTCACGATCTATGGTATGATATCACAGCATGTTAGATTTTTTTATAAAATTTGCCTAAATCTATTTTTGCTCGGTGCTTAATTTTCATTTTCTTTTGAGCATGATGATTTGAAGCTATTTAACATCTGTCTCTAGGCTTAATTGTGTGGTAAATAATTTTTGTTTATTCCACTAATTACTAAGTACATGAAAGCATATCAGTTTTGATTTTAGCTTGATCCAAACCCATGGACTAATGCTAATAATGATGGATTTGTATATCTTTTTGGTTTGATTCCTTTTTTAATCTCGTAGATTTGAATTCACTTTGGGATGCATCTTGCTATTTGAATATCTTTTGTTGGCCTAGTTTCTAAGGATGTTTGTTAAAGGATTTATTTAGTTTTGAGGATATTTTAATCTTTTCTATACGCAAAGGTATTTTAGAGATAAAATTATATCTTCACTGATATCTATCATTTTGTTTGATGTCAATTGTTGTGGTCCATCTACTAGTTGCCCTTAGGCTTGTTTGATTAGATAATTGTGGTTTAGGCCTATGAAAAATTTAGGTATCATTTTCTATGAATATTTTAGGGTGTATTAATATATCAAAACAACATAAAAAAAATCCAAAAAGATTAGAATTACATGTGAGGTTTCGAGCCTCCTTTGCAATGGGGTTTTTGGCTTGGATTCTCCTTGGTTTACTTTAATTAGGCATCATTTTGGTTTAGTTAGTTAAATTGAGTTTCTGAATTGAACTCTTAACCACTTTATTGACTTAAATACACTTGGATTGTGATATCTATTTCTTAAATAGGCTTGGTGCCCGTTTGATTACTAATACCCTTTTGGCTTGATGACTTTGAGTTGGGGTGTTTTTCTCTAGGAGTAAACATTGGGCCCGCAAAGGCATGAAAACAATAAAGGGTGCGAATATCCAAGAGTTTCTACTAGTTGATTTATGGATTGCAGCACGATCTCAATGTGAGATTCACCTTACTTTTAGTAAGTGTAGTAAATTGTATAATGAAAATGAAAAATTAAAAGTATATAGATGTAATGATTATGGAAAGATAAATAATATAAACAAGTATTGTATACATATGGGTTTGTAAGAATAAGTGTATTTATGTCTTGATAAATTTTCTTTAAAGAAATATTGTAATATGATTGGTGGATAAACTTTGTGTTTGGGAAATTGGCGATTTGTCTAATAACGTTTTCTTTTGTGGAAGTGATGGATTGTTATGAATTTAGTGGTGATTATCTGTGCTTGAGAAGTGTTTGTGTTGTGAATTCATCTTATTATATGAATTCTTAATGATCATATGGAACTGAGTGGAGTAGAAAGTGAGATAGAGCCAAGTGGATTTATAATGGAAAGTGAGGTGAGAACCGAGTGGAGTGGAAAGTGAGGTGGAACTAAGTGGAGTGGAAAGTGAGGTGGAATCGAGTGGATGTATAATGCGATGTTTAATGTACCAGTACATGGGGAAACAACAATATTGTTTTATGATTAGCCTAATAAGGGGTATTTTGATGAGATTAGCCCAATAAGGGGCAATGATATATGGTGAGATGAGCTAAGACATGACCATGCATTTCATTTCATTGCATTGTACTTCATTTTATTAATGATTGATACATTGATGGGATTGGCCCATGAGGGGCACTTAATATGCTTAGCCCATTGAGGGGCACTTGTTGAGATTAGCCCATGAAGGGCATATGATGTGATTGTTCTGGTGAAGGGCATGTGATATGATTAGCTTGGTGAAGGGCATGTGATATCGATTGTTTTAATATGAAAAATTTTGATACAGGTAATACTCATAGATGATTGACCTTATGATACATGTGAAGGGATAAGAATTACATGATGTTGGTATTTTGTCCAAGGTTTAAACAAGTGTAAATTTAGCATCAGGTCAAGCTCTGAGCCGCGGCACAGCCTTGGGCACAGTGGCCTCTAGAAGCTCCAGGAAGTTCAGCCATCAAGTCGCGTCGTGGCCTGACTTCCCCAAGGTGCGGCACCCAGCAAGGTGAAGGTTCAGCCCTTCTTCAGCTCATGGCTTGCCCTGTTCTCGGCTGCGGCTTGAAGACATACTTGATCCATTTGATTCAGCATTTCAAAGGGTGCGTGAGGCATGATCAAAATGCATAGGATCACTTAGGATTGATGAAGGGCTATAATTGATTGGTCCTCAAGATTTAAGGGTGGAAATTGACCCTCAAGATTGGTCAAGAAGTGGTGCACTATATAAAGAGTCACCTAGCTTCAATCTCAACACAACAACAACAAGTGTGACATAACATGTGATGATATGTGAGTGTGTGTGAAATAGAATACATGAGTGTGTGAGAGTGCAAAGACACTAAACACAGGTGAGATCTCATTATAGAGAGGTTGGATGTTTAGAGAGAGAATAGATATATTGGGGATTTAAGGGACTTATAAGTGGAATTTTCTTGGGGAAAATTCCAGGGTAACTCAAGACCTTATCACTTTCTTTTCTGTCTTCTTTCATTCTTTAAGAACGGTGTTAAGATCAAGATTAGATCGTGTTCTTGAAGAGTAGTTGCTATAATTATAAGAACTTATTGATTAGTTCAGAGAGTTCGGAGGAACTCATGGGGACGTAGGCACATTGTCGAACCTTGATAGCAAATTGCTTGTGTTCTTTCTTCCTTCATTTGATGTTTCTTTTCTTTACAAGTCATTCTAGACTTGGTGTTTGGAAGATCACCATCTAGGCATCTTGAGGTGGTTTCCCAACAGTAGTATCAGAGCTAGAGGAGATACCCTAACAGTGGTATCAGAGCTAGAGGAGATACCACAACAGTGGTATCAGAGCTAGAAGAGATACCACAATAGTGGTATCAAAGCTGTGGTCCAAGAACAGCTGGGTATTGGAGCAAGAATAGGAGGTTATCAGAGCAAGACTCCAAGAATCAAAGGTCAACTTATTGGGTGATTCAAGAATGGAGTAGAGATTTATATCTGATCGTGTTCTTGAGGTGATTCAAGAACGGAGTAGAGATCAATATCTGATCGTGTTCTTGAGGTGATTCAAGAATGGAGTAGAGATCAAGATCTAATCATGTTCTTGAGGGTAATTCAAGAATGGTATTGAGATCAATCTTCAATCGTGTTCTTGAGATTTAGAAGAAATTGGAAAGCAATTGTGGGTGCTGCATAAATCTGGGATTTTCTCCGCAAGATGGGTTCAAACTTCATCATTGAGAAGTTTGATGGAAAGGGAGACTTTTCTCTTTAGAAGCGAAAGATCAAGACGGTTCTCATGCAACAAAAGGTGGACTTGGAGATTGGAGAATATGATGTTTTTCCAGCAAGTACCACGGAGGTTCAGCGGAATGAGATGAAGAAGATGGCGTACAACACCATCCTTCTGCACATATCGGATAATGTCACAAAAGAGTGCGGAGACTTGAAAGTTCTAGCTGTCATTTGGAAGAAATTATATGAGTTTTTTCTTACCAAGACTCTCCCGAATAAGAGGTATCTTCGTAAACGAATCTTTAGTTTTAAAATGGACCCTGATAAAGAGTTGCAAGATAATCTTGATCCCAAGATGAGGAGTGCATCAAGTGGAGAAGGGTTGTTCGTTAAAGGAAGGCCAACAACTCAGTATGGTAGTAACATACATGGCTACTATCGAGACAGAGGTAGAGGAGAAAGCCATGGAAGAGTGCACTCCAAACCGAGATTTGGAGGGAATAGATGCTTCTACTACCATAAGGAGGGTCATTTCAAGAAAGATTGCAAGAAGATGATGAGGGATGAGGGAAGAAGCGATACCAAGAATTGAGAGGCTTCGGTTGCCAAGGGAGAACAGCAAGATGATGATGTTCTTGTTGTGTGCTCAAGTGTGAGCAGAGGGCAAGAAGGCAGCGGGAAATGGATCTTGGATACCGAGTGTACTCATCATATGTGTCCTCAAAGGGATTGGTTCAAGAATTTCAAGGAAACCGATGATGGAAAGGTTTTCCGGGGGAATGATACTTCTTACCAAGTGAGGGGCACGGGAGACATCCAGTTGAGGATGTTTGATGGAGTCACTAGGCTACTATGGAATGTGAGGTATCTTTCGGGTTTAAGAAGAAATTTGATCTCATTAGAGTAGCTAGATTCCATGGGGTACACATACAAGGTAGAGGGAGGAAAGATCAAGGTAACCAAGGGATCTTTGGTAGTGATTAAAGCAGCAATAAAGGATGGTCTACTTGGTGGTGACAAAGTAGAGGAACTTGATTTCTGCGAATGTTGTGTTCTTGGGAAGCAACATCGAGCCAGCTTCAACATCGGAGTGCACAAATCTAAGGGCATTCTTGACTACATTCATGCAGATCTTTGGGGGCCAGCAAGAACACCAACACAGGGAGGTAATCTTTACTTTCTGTCTTTAATTAATGATTATTCAAGAAAGGTTTGGGCTTATTTGGTTAAAAATAAATCAGATGCTTTGAATAAATTAGTGGTGTGGAAAAAGTTGGAGGAGACTCAAACGGGCAGGGTAGTTAAGGTGTTAAGAACCGATAATGGCTTAGAATTTTTTAACAATGAACTTAATCAATTCTGCAGGTTAAATGGCATTCTAAGACATAGAACGGTTGTGAAAACCCCTCAGCAAAATGAAGTTGCTGAAAGGATGAATAAGACCCCTAGGGAAAAGGTTAAGTGCATATTAAATGGATCCGGATTACCCAAACGTTTTTTGGGGGAAGCGGTGTCTACTACTACATATTTGGTTAATAGATCACCCTCCAGGGTTGTGGACTTTAAGACTCTCGAGGAGATGTGGAGTGGTAAACCCCCTGAGTTAAACAACCTTAGAACTTTTGGGTGTGCTACATATGCACATCAAAAGGATGATAGACTTAGCCCAGGATCTAAAAAATGTGTGTTTCTAGGATATGGGGAAGGGGCTAAGGGCTATAGGTTGTGGTCCTTAGAAGAAAAAGGATTTAAAATCATAATTAGTAGGAATGTCATTTTTAAATGAATTGTTATTTCCCTATTTGGAGAAAACTAACCCTATAGGGGCTAGTGAGTAAACCAGTTCGGTATTTGTGGAGCATAACATCAACGAAAATTCAGTTCAGGTAGAGCAAGGAAGGCAAGAGAGTTCAGACCAGGTAGAGCCCATTGATGAAGGCCAAGCTCAGGACACTCGAAAGGAGGCTGAACTAGAAGGGGATGATGCAGCAAATCAGAATGACTATCAGCTCACAAGGGATTGGGAAAGAAGGCTGGTCAGACCACCTTTAAGATATGGTTTTGCGGCTGCGAATGCAACAGCTCCTTGGACAAAAGGAGGGATAAGTGAACCAGAAACTTACATTGATGCCATGGGATGTAAGGATTCGTCAAGATGGAAGCTAGCTATGGAGGAAGAAATGGATACTTTGAGGAAGAACAGCTCTTGGGAATTGGTGCACATTTCGGGAAAACAGAGAGTTGTGGATTGTAAGTGCACTTACGAGATCAAAGAAGGGAACTCTCCAGGGGATGAAGTCCGGAATAAGCCTAGGCTGGTGGCGAAGGGGTTCACGTAAAGAGGAGGCATAGATTTCACAGAAACCATTTCACCTAAACACAAGGTGGATGAAGTGGTGATTATCCTCGTCTATGTCGATGATATACTTTTGGTTCGGAACAACAGAGAGAGGATAGAAAGGTTGACATCTCAACTCAATGAGAAGTTCGAGAGGATGGATCTTAGCCTTACACAAAAGATCCTTGAGATAAGAAGAATTCAGGAAAAGGAAAGAAACGGGTTGAAGGTTTCTCAGTCTTCCTACATAGAAAAGGTGTTGTACAAGTTTTCTATGGAAGATGGTAAACCAGTAAAGGTTTCCCTTGCTGGTCATTTCAAGTTCTCCAACGAACAATGTCCTGGAATGGATGAGGAGAATAAGGAAATAGAAAAGGTCTCTTACTCTAGTGCGGTTGGATTAGTCATGTTCATGATGATAAGCACTAGACCCGACATTTTTAAGGTAATTAGAGTTCTCAGCAGGTTGATAATCCCGGAAAAGAGTTTTGGCTTGGGATAAAGTGGTTGCTGAAGTATTTGAAGGCTCAGTGGCAGCCGGTGGTAGCACTCTTAACAGCTGGGGCTGAGTACATAGCGGCTTCGAAAGCCATAAAGGAGGCTATATGGTGCAAAGGGTTGTCGGACGAGTGGAAGGTCCTAAAAGAGTAGGTGGTGGTGTATTCGGATAGCCAAAGTGCGAAGTGGTGCACTGTATAAAGGGTCACCTAGCTTCAATCTCAACACAACACATAACATGTGATGACATATGAGTGTGTGTGAAATAGAACACATGGGTGTGTAAGAGTGCAAAGACACTAAACACAGGAGAGATCTCATTGTAGAGAGGCTAGATGTTTAGAGAGAGAGTAGTATAGATTGGAGATTCAAGGGACTTGTAAGTGGAATTTTCTTAGGGAAAATTTCAAGGTAACTCAAGATCTTATCAATTTCTTTTCTCCCTTCTTTTATTCTTCAAGAATGGTGTTAAGATCAAGAATAGATCGTGTTCTTGAAGAGGAGTTGTTGTAATTGTAAGAACTTATTGATTAGTGCAGAGAGTTCGGAGGAACTCACGGGGACGTAGGCATATTGTCAAACCTCGATAACAAATTGGTTGTGTTCTTTCTTGCTTCGTTTGCTGCTTCTTTTCTTTACAAATCATTATAGACTTAAGTGTTTGGAAGATCACCACCTGGGCATCTTGAGGTGGTTTCCCAACACATGATATATGATTAATTAAGAGTATTAGTATTTTGTTGTAATACTTGTCCTTTTTTGTGTTAAGTAATGAGAAAAGTAATCAGAAGCGTATATAAAAGTCATATTCTACTTATATATATGAAAATTGATTTATGTCAAGGTCTAGAAATAAAGAGTTTAAATTCCAAAATGATTACTTCTAGTAATGTGAAATCTTGATGAGCTTTTTAGCTCATCCTTTCCTTATTTACTAACTTTTCAGGAAAGCACCGGAAAGCTTGGGATCAAGATAGTAAGGTGACTAAGGAACAAAATAGTCCACAAAATCCTCATCTTTTTTTGTCTTTTGGGAGTTTAGATAATTTTTTATGTCTTGGTTCGTAAAAAGTGTATAAATTAGACAATGGAGGAAAAATTCTTTTTATTTGTGTCTCATGTAAAATTTTTTGGATGTAAAAATATGTTTGTATAAATTTGTAATGTTTTTGAAAAGAATGTTTGTATGATTTATAAGTTTTGTATTTTTGCATAATAGGTCAATGTACTCAGTGCTGAAAGGTGATGGAATCGTTCCGAGTAGGGCATACTCGGGATGCGTCGTTACATTTTTGGTATCAGAGCTTTAGGTTTAAGGTCCTATAGACTTTAGTTTCATGTTGCATAGTGCATGGGGTGGTTATAAGGAGTTGGTTATGTAGAGTGAGAGAGGATGTTGTTTAGAAGTTATAGCTAGTAGTGGTTTGGGTAGAAGTGAGATATTTGAAGAAGAAAGTCAAGTCGATTTGTGTTTGGGTGTTGTATGAATTGGTGTTGTTTGGAACAACTTTGATATGTTTTGTGAACTTTTATTTATGATGCTTTTAATGATAATTTTGGGTATAATTGCTCTGATATGATGAAATATTTTGATTGATGCATTGTTCATGTATATGTGTGAAAACGTTAGTATGTTGTTAGTAGTTTGACGAAAATATTGGAAGGGGAAAGATGAGAAAAGAAGTTTTTTTTATTTAAAAAGTTTCATTAACTTAAAAGTTTTACATCTATTTGTACGAGCATTGGCAATTTGTTAATAAACTACTAGTTAAAGGATTGGAGATATTTTTAAGAATGATTTCTTAAATGAAAAATTAAACTACATTGTGTTGGCTTAAGAAATAGTTATTATATAGATTGTAGACTCAAAGTAGATGAAGTCAAGAGTAATGGGTCTGTATGTGTATGCTTGAGGGTTGAGTATGGAAAAAAGGTAGCTTATTAGATATCAGAATTGGAGTATTTTGAAAGTTTGGGTTGTGATTATCTATTATAAAATGTGGGGAAGTTCGAGAGTTGGAGAGTTTTATCAATTCATAGAAATTGTAAGGAAATCTCAATTATTAAAATATGAAATGGGATTTGTGAAGGATGATTAATATATTTGTTGGAAATCACCTCTTGATTCCCAGGTGGTGATCTTCCAAACACTGAAGTCTTGAATGACTTGTAATAACACCGAAACAAAACAGGAATCAAACCAATCAAAGAAAGAACATAAACAATTGTTATCAAGGTTCGGCAATGTGCCTACGTCCCCGTGAGCTCATCCAAGCTCTCTGCACTAAATCAATGAGTTCTTACAATTACAACAACACCTCTTCAAGAACACGATCTAATCTTGATCTTAACACCATTCTTGAAGAACGAAAGAAGAGAAAAAGAAAGTGATAAGGACTGAGTGTTTCCTTGGAATTTTCCCCAAGAAAATTTCACTTACAAAGCCCTTGAATCCCCAATCTATACTACTCTCTCTCTAAAAAAACAGCCTCTCTTGAATGAGTCTATCTTGTGCTTAGTGTCTTTGCACTCTCACACACCATGTGTTCTATTTCACACAGATTCACATGTTTTGTTTCACCCATGTTTTGCACATTCACATCACATGGATGCTCACCTCACATCATCATTGAATGGCTCCTAGATGACCCTTTATATAGGGCAATGACTTTCTCATCCAATCTTGGAGATCAATCTCCACCCTTAGATCTCAAGAACCAAAGACCTATGGCTCTGTAAGAGTCTAAGTGATCCTGTGCGTTTTAACCATGCTCCACGCACCATCTGAAGTTGCTGGAAAAACTCGTCTCAGTGTACCTGGCGCCGCGACCGAGAACAGGGCTGGCTACGGCGCACAATAGGGCCACACTTCTCCAGGTTCTGGGTGCTACGGCGCAGCCTCTCTGAGGTGCAGCACACTGTGCCGTACACCTGTGCTTGAACCACTCTCCTTGCTGTGGGGTGAGGCGTGGGCTGCTAGAGGTGCGGCGCACACCTCCAAACTTGATGCTGAACTTCAACCCGTTTAATCCTTGGACAAATACCAACAATATTGATAGGAGTTTAGATGCATTCATGATTATAAAAAGGGATAAGAACAAATTATTGGTCAAATGGCTAGTGTAGGAAATAAGGGATAAAAACAAATTATTGGTCAAACGGCTAGTGTAGGAAATAAGGTATAATAAGGAGTGATTGAGGTAAAACGAGAGAAACAATTTAAGAAAGTAGATGATGGTGTTAAATAAATCACAAGTGAAGTTTTGTGGTATTTTTGGATTTTAAGAGACATAGTAAAAGAAATGTGTCTTTTCTTAAACAAAATTTTATGGACACAATTAGAGTATCTGGCGTGATGGATTCAAAGTAGATGATCTTAGTAGGGGATTAATTATAAGTTTTAACTGAAAATATTTGGAGAATGAAAAATGTTATGTGTAAAATATGTAATAAATTTTAAATTGATCTTAAGTCTTAAGTGAAATTTGATACAAGGAAATTGTGGATTTATTCTAAAACCTAGAAATTTTTGTTTATAGATTTAAGAATGAATAATTAAATGGTTGATGCTAGTTGAGTGAGCATAAGAGTTTTGCTTTACTTAGAGATATAAATCTAAGGAATGCAAATTTGGGTCTAGTGAGAGATGTGTGATGATTAACTAAGATATATGAAGCGCTTAAAAGTCTAAAGGTTAGTGGTTGACTTGTTTTAGATGTAGTTGGGGTATTAGAAAGGATGGTGACTAGCGAAAGTACGATATATATGCTTAGTAAAGGAGACTACTACTTAATGAGATGTATCTTTGAGATGTGACACAGGAGATCATGAATTTAGTGAGAAATAAAAGTATTAGAACAATTAATGTGAAAGAAAGGTAGGTATAGAATGTAAAACCAAAGGATTGTTGGATAACTAATTGTGATATGAGTTAATGAGATAGAGTTGAGATTGAGAAAATAAGTTACAATCCTTACCAATACTTAATGATAAGACTTGACAATGGTCAGCAATAGTGTAAAAAGGGGAGATTTGCAAGAGAAATGTTATTAACTTAAGAATCAATGAAGTTGGGAGTACAGTGGAAAGGAATAGTGTTGGGAGAAATGTTCAGTAAAGGAAATAGGAGAAAGAGTATAGGTTACTAAACGTTGTGAAATTGTGATAAGGCCTAATATATAGTAAAAGGAAAACTTTAAACTAATCAAGGAGTTATCAGGAAGAGTTAAGGGGGTGAGAATAAACTTTTACTAAATGTATGAGGAAAATTAACAAATCATGATTGAATTAAGAACTACTTTTTCTAGGAACTATATAGATTTTATGTTGTGGATGCTAGATAACAATATTCGAAGACTATTAGTTAAAGTGAATTAACAAAGATTGTTGAATTTCGACGTACACCATGTGGCTAGACATAAGAATTGGCAAGGAAAAGCATGGAAGTGAGGTGTTAAATGGTTTTTTTAGAAGATCTGATTCCCTAAATGGACTAAAAGGAGAAATGAGAAAAGAAAAGGAGTTGGAAGTGTAGTTAAGTCAAGAGAGTAATTCAAGTGCGTAAAGTTCTGTAAGAATGTTAGAGGTGGAATAAAGAAATGAAGATATTATAGTTTGGTGAGCTAAATGATAAGAGACTGAGTAATAAGTAAAGAAATTTGTGCTACCACCCAACCGTTGCAAAAAGAGGAAGATAACTTAGTTTAAGATAAGTAACGAAATTACCAGGTACGATGTGATGGGTTTTGTTGTTAGGATGAAAGTGAGATGGAGTAACTTAGTAAGGATGATAAGAAGTTGAGAGTATATTAAATTTGATATGAAGACTGATGGATTAGTGTTTGATTAATATTTAGTTGCAACCTTCTATGAAATATAATTTTGAAAATTGTGCAGCTATTGATAATGTTGGAGGTGGAGGTCGAATAAAAAAATGAAGATATTATTGTTCGGTGAGCTAAATGATAAGAGACTGAGTGATTAGTAAAGAAATCTGTGCTACCCCCAAGCTGTTGCAAAAAGAGGAAGATAACTTAGTTTAAGATAAGTACAGAAATTACCAGGTATGGTGTGATGGGTTTTGTTGTTAAGATGAAAGGGAGATGGAGTAACTCAGTAAAGATGATAAGAAGTTGAGAGTATATTAAATTTGATATGAGGACTGATGGATTAGTGTTTGATTAATATTCAGTTGGAACCTTCTATGAAAAATAATTTTGAAAATTGTGAAGCTATTGATAATGTTGTAGGTGGAATGGTTAAAAAAAAAAGAAGAAAAGGGAATAAAAAATATAAAATGATGAGTTGGGGAAGAGATGAAAATCCAAGTTTTAGAATAAAAACCTAAGTATGATTTTAGATGTTACAGGTATGATCAAGTAAAAGGTTAGAAATTTGAGGAATTGTTCATCTGAGAAACGGAGGTAAGATTTAGTTAATATAAAGACTAATAGCTGCAAAAATAATGTATAGAGACTTGTAGAAATTTTGGAGCTAAGAGTTATCTAAGGTGTACCTCTAGAAGTTCTCTAAGGAAGAGAAATATTGGTTTGGAATGGAAAATGAAGTATTTGACGTGGGGAATGAGTAAAAAATTTTATCTAGGAAGGTATGTAAGGTAATGGGATAATCCTAGAAGAACGAAAAGAATGATGAATTTGAAGTATGATCAACACAAAAAGAAAAGTTTATTTGAGTAAAATCATTGGGAAGTTCAAAAAAGAGATTAAAGACAATTTAATAAGTTATTATTGAAGACAACTAAGTGACGAAGTTAGAGAAGAGGCTAGAAGAATGGAGTTTGTTAGCTGTAAATGGAAATAACTAGTTCATCAAATTCTTAAGCGATGTTATGAAATCGGTTATGATGTATATGTTGTTGTTAAAGAGAGACTAGTCAAATTGGAGTTATAGTGGAGAGTAAAGTGCTTAATTGTTACTACTTTGGTGAGTTATATATGAGTTTATCGGTAAACATGCCCTAGTGAAGAAAATAGATGAATTAGAGTATATTGGAGAATAATAATATGAGGAAATTTGGGTTAGGACTAAGAGATACATTGAGCAAAGAGAGTAAATTACTAAATGGATCATTTAACTTGAGGGATGCTATACATTTATGCGAGTGATTTGAGAGGTTGAATTGTGAAGGGCTAAATAACTATTTCATCTCTATAGGTGAAATTGGAACCATGAAGTAAATGAATTGAAGAGTTGAGAAAAGAACTAAGCTAGAGTGAGTACGAAATTTTTGGTAACAGAGCTGGCAGATCTTCAGTATAGAGTCTTTGTGAAGGAAGAAGTTACTAATTGATAAGAGAAAATAAATAGTTAATAAATGACCTTTTGTGGATAGGTACTTTGGGAAGGAAGTATTAATAAAGTTGTGTCATGATTTTAGATCCATGAATCATAAAGTTTAGATAAAAATTAAAAGATTAAGAGATGAGTATTGAGTATTAGGAAGTTAAATTTAGATTACAAGAATAAATGAAGTATATGAAAAGGAAGTGAAATGAAATTTGTATAAATTAAGAAACTAATTAGATAATTGGGAGGATTAATCAAGTATAAGAATTAGTAATCGATAGGGAGATGAACACTGCTGAATAAGTAAATAGAGTCTTTAGCCAAATTATATGGATTTGATTAAATTAGTACATTAGATCATTCTAGTAAATAAATAGTTGAATGGCAACGATATACAAAAAGTTTAAATTGATGATTAGATAAAAGTTGAACTTTGTAATGACAGATTTTGATGAAAGTGGAGAATTTGATGAGTATATTTGAGAATGTGAAGCAGACTTATAGGAACTGAGATCTTAGTTAATTGCAGACCCTGGTCAAAAAAAATTCGGGGATAAACTTTTTATTAGTGGAGGAGAATTGTAGAGCTCGGTACTTTAATTAGAATATTTTTATCACAGGGTTGCACTTCGACGTGTAATTGGTGTGCTTGTTTAGATTTGAGTTATAATTAATTCGTATTGGGATTTTTGAAACTTGGAAACAAGTAAATAAAATAAGATTCAAGTAATAAAAGCATATCTTAGGGGGAATTTTTGAAATTTTAAAGTGTAGTGGGGTAGTTTGTGGAAGAAATATAAAATGGAGGGGTAATTGTGCAATTAAAGGAGACTTTGGCTATAAATAGGATGAGAGAGGGAGAGGAAGACCAGCATGTGTTGGATCTTTCTAGAAGGGCCGAGAGAGAGGAAAGAAAGAAAAAGAAGAGGGAAACACTCATTCCTTTCTCTCTCGCGCGCAATTCTTAACTTCTACTCAAATTTAACTAAAAAAGCTAACACACCACCACCACCTCTTTGCTCCGCTGCAAAACTCATTTCATACCATTGTTAAGATTTGTTGATTTCAGCTTGTGAATCATCCTAAGTACCTCATTACGTTGTTATACTAGTGAGTCTAGGAGCTATTATAGTCCAAAATAGCCTCGAGCTCCACCAGAGCTTCATAATTAGAAATATTTTCGGTAATTGAAATTGCAACTGCTTTTTATTGATTTTGAGTAATATAAACATGGAAAACTCAATTAATCTTAATCTTCTTAGTCCTTGAATCAAAATCATGACTATGTTTTCAAATGTTGAATGTTATTTGAATCCTTGAGTTTTTCATGATCTATGGTATGATATCAAAGCATGTTAGCTTTTTTTATTTAAAATTTGCCTAAATCTAGTTTTGCTTGGTGCTTAATTTTCATTTCTTTTGAGCATGATGATTTGAAGCTGATTTAACATCTGTCTCGAGGCTTGATTATGTGGTACATAATTTTTGTTTGTTCTTCTAATTACTAAGTACATTAAAGCATATCAGTTTTGATTTCGGCTTGATCCTAGCCCATAGACTAATGCTAACAATGATGGATTTGTATATCCTTTTGGTTTGATTCCTTTTCTTATCTCATGGATTTGAATTCACTTTAGGATGCATCATGTTGTTTGAATATCTTTTGTTGGCCTAGTTTCTAGGGATCTTTGTTAAATGATTTATTTAGTTTTGAAAGTATTTTAGTACTTTTCGTATGCAAAGGTATTTTAGTAATTAAACTATATGTTCATAAATCTATGTCATTTTGTTTGATGTCAATTGATGTGTTCCATCTACTAGTTGCCCTTAGGCTTGTTTGATTAGATAATTTTGGTTTAGGCCTATGAGCAATCTAGGTATCCTTTTCTATGAATATATTATGGTGTATTAATATACTAAAACAACATAAAAAATGCAAAAAGATTATAATAACATATAAGGTTTCAAGCCTCCTTGACAGCGGGTTCCTTAGTTTGGACTCTTTTTTGTTTACTTTAATTAGGCATCGTTTTGGCTTGGTTAATTAAAGTGGGTTTCTAAGTTGAACTCTTAAGCACTTGATTGACTTAAATACACTTGGATTATGATATCTATTTCTTAAAGAGGCTTGAGGCTCGTTTGATTACTAATGCTCTTTTGGCTTGATGACTTTAAGTTAGGGTGTTTATCTCTAGAAGTAAACACCAAGACTGTAAAGGAGTTAAAACAATCGAAGGTATGAATATCCAAGAGTTTCTAATACTTGATTTATGGATTACAGCATGGTCTCAAGGTGAGTTTCACCTTACTTTTAGTAAGCGTAGTAAATTTTATAATGAAAGTGAAAAATTAAAAGTATATAGACATAATGATTATAGAAAGATAAATAATATAAACTAGTATTATATATATATGGGTTTGTAAGAATAAGTGTAGTTATGTCTTGATAAATTTTCTTCGAAGAAATATTGTGATATGATTGGTGGATAAACTTTTTGTTTGGGAAATTGTTGATTTGTCTAATGACGTTTTCTTTTGTGGAAGTGATGGATTGTTATGAATTTAATGGTGATTGTCTATGCTTGAGAAGTGTTTTTGTTGTGAATGCATCTCATAAAATGAAATCTTAATGATCATATGGAATCGTGTGGAATGGAAAGTGAGATGGAACCAAGTGGATGTATAAAGGAAAGTGAGGTGGAACCGAGTAGAGTGGAAAGTGAGGTGGAACTAAGTGGATTGGAAACTGAGGTGGAACCAAATGGATGTATAATGCAATGTTTAATGTGCTAGTACGTGGGGAGACGTCCTCGTTTTATGATTAGCCCAGTGAAGGGCATTTTGATGAGATTAGCCCAATGAAGGGCAGTGACATGTGATGAGATGAGCTGAAACATGACCATGCATTTCATTGAATTGCATTGCACTGTATTTTATTTCATTACACTGTATTTTATTTCATTAATGATTGATATATTGATGGGATTGGCCCATGAGGGGCACTTGATGTGATTAGCCCATTGAAGAGCACTTGTTGTGACTAGCCCATGAAGAGCATGTGATGTGATTGGTCTGGTGAAGGGCATGAAATGTTGATTATTGTGATATGAAAAATGTTGAGATAGATGTTACTCATAGATAATTAACCTTATGATGTGTGTGATGTGATAAGAATTACATGATATATAATTAACTAAGAATATTAGTATTTTCTTGTAATAATTGTCCCTTTATATTAAGTAATGAGAAAACTAATCGGAAGTGTATATAAAAGTCATATTATACTTGTACATATGAAAATTGATTTATGCCAAGGTTTGGAAATAAAGAATTTAAATTCCAAAATGATTACTTCAAGTAATGTGAAATCTCACTGAGCTTTTTAGCTCACCACTTCTCTATTTACTAACTTTTCAAGAAATCACGGGAAAGCTTAAGATCAAGACGGTAAGGTGACTAAGGAAGAAAGGAGTCCATGGTATCCGCATCTTTTTTTTGTATTTTGGGAGTTTAAATAATTGTTTTTGTCTTAGTTCGTAAGAACTTTATAAATTAGTCAATGGTGGAAAATTATTTTTATTTGCGTCTCATGTAAAATTTTCTAATATAAAAATATGTTTGTATAAATTTGTAACATTTTTTAAAATAATGTTTGTATGATTTGTAAGTTTTGTATGTTTGCATAATATATCAAGGTGCTCAGTGCTGAAAGGTGATGGAGTCATTCCGAGTAGGACCCAATTGGGATGGGTCGCATATTGAGCTTAGAATTTGGGCCAAAAGTGTTTGGTCTTAACAAGAATCAAAGGGTTTTAATGGGTTTTGGATTATGGCAAAATTTAATTGAAGACTTTGAGCTTGAAATTGATGGAATCAAATATGGCCCAATTGATTTAAGCTTAGGGTGGATTTAATAGGTTAGGATAAAATGATATTAAATTGACCTTAATCCAAAATCAAATTTAAACATCATTAATTATCAAGTTCGAGCACACATTAGGATCAGAGGTTCATCATCAGAACACCTATATGGCCTGTTCAAAAATTTTGGATCGAAATTGGGTGTGTATAGTTTGCCACATTTGATTGGGGCTCCTTTGAGAGTTCCAATCAAAGGTTATGAGGGACTGTTGTTTGGTTTCAAAATTTTAGAATGGCAAATATGCAATGCACGCATAAAAGTAAACATGTTGTTAGGCAAAGTTGATGTCATGGGATCACCTATGAGAATGACATATACCAAAAGTGATGGAGCTGGCATCCATTCACATGTGTGATGCTTTCAAATTGATTGATGCCTGTTTCGAGGACTTGAGTTGCCTGCTGTGAGGACTTTGGTTTGTGATTTTTCCTACTAATAAGAACTTTGGTTTGCCGGCTGATAAGGACTTTGGTTTGTGATTTTTCCTATAAATGAAAACTTTGGTTTTCCTATTGACGAAGACTTTGGTTTGAGTGCTAACACGGACTTTGGTTGGTTTGCCTATTGGGAGGACTTTTAGTGAATTGCCTACTGTGAGGGCTTTTGCGGGTTTTCTTGCTATGAGAGCTTTTTGGTGATATCGATCTTTGGGTATTTGCTAACCATGATGGGTTTTTACTAATTTGCCTGTTATGAGGAATTTCAGTGATTTGCTTGTTATGAGGGCTTTTTAGTGGATTTTTCTGCTGTGATAGCTTTTTGGCAATTTGCCTATTGTGAGACCTTTTTGGTGATTTGCTTATTGTGAGGACTTTTTGGTGATTTACCTATTGTGATGCCTTTTTTTGGGGGTTTTCCTACTGTAAGGACTTTTTTATGATTCCGTAGAGTCTTGTTAGTTAAATTTCAAAATTTCTTAGGCGTGAACTGAGCTATGGCATTTAGGATTATTTGTTATTTGATTATAAAGTTTTAAAAAAAACAAAGCATTTAAGAGATGGCTTTTGAAAAACAATGCACTTAGTGACCTATTCTTTGAGCACTTATTTTATTTGATTCAAAACTTGTATTTAAACCCACATTTCCTCTTAGTAGAGTCATGGTAAAAAATATTTGACTCAAAACTTGAGTTTAAACTCATCTTTCCTCTTATTTGGTACACATCCTTTAGTAGATCTAAGAACAAAGCTTCATAAATTATTGACAACTATTCTTCTTTACTTCTTCAAAAGAAAGGCCATGGAAGCTATCTTAACTCAATTGATACATTAGACTGGTAAGCTGAAAGGCATCGAGCTTCACAACTTCCCTCGGTAAGACATCAATGTGATCTTCTCACTATTAAGCTTGGGACTGAGTAAAAAAAAAAATTAACAATACCATTATTCTTCTCCTTTTTTTGTCTACTATATGTGTTCTTAAATCTACTAAAAGTCAACGATTGGCATGAGCTGTTTTCAAAATAGAAAAAAAAAAAAAAAAAAAAAAGGAGTTTCCATTAATTTGGATATTGAAACAATTCTATTTTTTTTTGTTCATTCAACTAGGTCTTAATAATATATTTGCATGGTTCTGATGAGGACAAAAGGGGAACTAAAGTTCCTTTGCGAGATCATGGTTGCACCAAAGTGGTTGCCTACGTACCCAAAGAGGTATCAAGTCATACATAGTTCAATGATTTCATCTCATTTGTTTAGTTAACACAATCGATTAGCTTGGATGTATTCCTTATAAGTAATGTAAGGTGGGATTTGGTGGAAATCTCTTGCAAGTGGTGCAAGAGTAAGTGTTGGTTGGCAAAGTTAATTTGGAGGGATAATCTTTCGCAAGTGGTTTCAAGGTGGAAAATGTTCGCTTGGAAAGGATAAGTTTTATTGTCACCCAAAAAATAATTTGTGAGACTAAATGGTCTTCATCGATCTAAAAGGACTTTCTCAAGGTTTGTAACGTGGCCAATGGTTTCTAAGGCTAATGAAAGATAGGATAATCGAAAGGCTTAAAAGGTGTTTCAGGGTTCCTATAAGCCAAGAATAGACTTATTTTTACTTTCATCTCCTTCATCAATCATTCTCTTTTTTTTTTTTTTGATTGCCCCATTAGCATGGCTTGTTCTTTTGGAAATTTTCATCATCAAATGTGTTGACGCCAAAAGGAAATGGAATCCACTTGAGTATACAGAGGAGTAGAATCTGCTTAGGTTGAATCTACTTGAGTCAATATACGTAGTGGGGGAATCTATTCGGGTTGAATCACTTTGGGACTGAATATACTGGGGTCCCTAAAGGCTTCCACGTGTCGAGCCTTAATTAGGTAGTGTGGAAAGTAATCCTTGGCGAGGGTTGTTTTGAAAGAAATCATAATGAGGGAAACTTTTGGTGAATACGAAAAATAGAACGAAGGTCTCTCATCATCTCAAATTCAATTGTTTAGCCTTTCCAAACTAAAGACTTTATAGGTTCAAGATTACAAGAAAACTTACCATTGTTTCCTTCTTAGGTTGAGGTGGTCTTTTTCTCAAATGTTTAGGTATGCCATGCATATATACCATGCAATTAAAATGAAATAGATCCAATATCCAAATTAACTGTCAGAGTTCATTTGTTTTGTTTTTTGGTTTTCAAAATCGAGTTCATTACAAGGGATTTCTTACCACATATTGAAGACATGGCATTCATTGGCACAGGAAATGCATTCGGATGGGAGGTAGAGTCAACATTCCCCTGTTCATCCTTGACATAACAAGAAGAAAAGGAAAATGATCTTCAACCAGGCCCTTTGCTGCAAGGAATGTTGTACTAGAGATTCTAGGGCCCTTTGTGTTTAGGGTTGTGTTTGGGGTTGTGTTTAGGGTATTGTTAAGGGTGGAGGGTTTGAGGGTAGTGAGTGATTCCTTGATCATGTTAAGAAAGTTTGGTGAGGCTGCATTATCGTAATTAGGCATGGGAGCTGAGCTGTTAGTAAATTCTTTTACTTTTGGAGAGTTTGGACTCATAGAAGGCCTTTTCCTTAGCCTTCCATTAGAGGATCTGTACCAAAATGAGGAAAGGATTGCCCTTATCTCGGAGCTTTGACTCTTTCTGACATAAAAGAAAAGTCATTTTTTGAACTTTTTATGTTGTGAATCATTTTGGCATGCTCATTTATTCGTAGTATTACTTTTAACTTTATCTATGAGTTTTGGTTTTGCATCCAAATGCCCACTAATTGAATTAAAGTCCACTTGCGGATAAGTTCTCAATTAGCCCAAATGGTAGAAACAGAAATGTAAAGGTAATTTCCTTTGATTAAATTCCAATCAAAATTCCTTGGTTTGTACCTCTTTGATCTGTGAATTGGCTTTCTCACCATCAAGTGTTATGAGTATGACATCAAAAAGTCTCCCAAAGGGTTTGAGAACCTAGTGGTGATTTGAGCTAAACCCAAAAAGCCCAAATGAATGATGAAGATTGTCCTTCACATGGATCATTTCACTTGATCCTTAGGCATACTTTCTCTTTCATTTTAGATTTCTTAGGTTAGCGCCCAATCATCATTAGTATCTTTTTGTGGACTCCTTTATGATGTCAAGCTAACAATATTTAACTAAAAGAACCTTTATTTGAAACTCTTCAATCCATGGATTGGATTTCTCATAGTTAAGTACTGTGAGTTTGATATCAATAAGTCTCCCAAGGGGTTGGGAATCCAGTGGTGACTTGGGCAGAAACCAAGAATCCCAAATGAATGATGAACATTACTCTTCATAGATCATTCCACTTACCCCTTAAGCATCCATTTATTTTAGATTTCTTAAGTTAGGGTCTAGTCATCAATAGTTTCCTTTGTGGGCTCCTTAATGAGGTCAAACCAATAAGACTTAACTAAAAGAAAGTCCTCTTTTTTAGGCCAGACCGAGCTTATCATAGGTCTAGACCAACCATAAAAAGGTTCTCATATTTAAGGGTTGTGAATTTGAAATCAATAAGTCTCCCAAGGGATTAATAACCTAATGATAATTTGGGCCAAACCCAAGAAGCCCAAATGAATGATGAGAATTACCCTTCAAATGATTCATTCCACTTGATCCTTAGGCATTCATTCACTTAGATTCCTTGGGTTAGGGCCCAATCAACATTAATTTCTTTGGGCAAGCTCCTTAATTATGTCAAGTTAACAAAACTTAACTAAGAGAATGCCTTCTATTTTTGGCTAAACTAGGCCCAACATGGGGTTCAATTTGTTTGATTGTAATTTAGTTAAAGGAAAAACAAAGACCACAAACACATGTTGCCAAACAAATTAATTTTATCTTATTTTAACATGTGAGATAAGAGCAAACACATGAAAGCAAGAAAAAGGATAGAGAGGGTCCCTGTCCTAGATGGGAAGGTTTTAGGGTTTGCTTAAAAGGGTAGGTTCGCCTTATAACTCTGGTGGGCTCAGGTACCCCATGGCTAGAAGGGTGCCATTATGCTCTTTGAGTGGCCTAATAGATGGACCATAAGAGTACAAATACAATGACAAACTTTCATTACACGATAAAAACTAAGAGGAACTTATCCAACACACTAAGGGTTGATGATAAGAAAATAAGGGTCACCCTATAAACCAAGAGGAAATGGGCTAATCAATTTACTTTGTTGAGAGCAAATGGTAAATGCTAGTGTGCAAAGTGAAGTATGGAATAATAACTTAAAATTAAAGTTTCAAAAAATTTCCAAGAAACACTTTAAGGTTAAATCTCCCTAGTGGAGTCGCCAATTGTAGGTACCTCTCTTTTCTGCCTAAAACCTATGCATCTGGCTTATTACCCGAGGCCACTCCCCTTGAAAAAGAAAGGATATAGCAATGGTGCAGATCACGATGAGTGGGCATATGAAAAAAAGTGAAACTTGCTAAGTGTTATACGAGCACAAAGTAAGGATGAAGGATTAGGAGTCACCATTTGACCTTGAAGGGGGTCAAATCCTTTGTTATTGGTCTACGTGAGAGATTCCAAGCTCAAGAGATTTGGGTGCAGGAGAGTTAAGAATTAAAGCTCTCTCTCTTACCTAGACTGAACCCTTTGTGTTTCAAGGAAATTAATCAAAATTTTAATTCGAGTCTTATTACCATACACTAAGAAAGTAGAAGCACACATTTACAATTTATAATCAAACAAAGCAATACCAAATATCAACTTTAAAGTAATGCGGTAAAGGTAAGGGCGATAAAAATAAGTGTGGTAAGAATAAGTATGTAGAGGAAATGAATTACTTTAATTGTTAAACAAAGAAAATATTAAAACTACTTGCAAAGTATGGATTAAGAGATGGGGAGCAGATTAAAGTGTGCACAGTTAAACTAAGTGGATTAATTATGTAAGTTAAAATAGATAGATTAGGACAAAGCTATTTTAAATTAGATTAATTAAATAGGTGCATTAAACTAAACTACCTTAAAGATAAGATTCAAAATAATTAGTAACATGTAAAAATGTGATATTTTTAATGGACTAAAGGGGGTCCAAAATTCTCTTTAAAGATGTTAAGTGTACATATAGTTAATATCAACTTAAAATAAAATATCTAATTTAAAAGACATGAAATAAAAATTCTTAAGGAACTAAACTAAAGGAAATAACTTTAAAACTACCATTAACTCAATATTACATTTATCAAAGGGAGATTACATTATGACCAATAGCTAGTTAAGAAAAGAAAAACATATAACTAGAGAAGAAAAAATAAATACTAAGAAACTAGTGAATACCTAAAATTAAGATGAATTTTATTAAGTGAGCTAAATTAATCTAGTCTATTTTCAAGGTGGTTTGAACACATAAATCATACTGACAATTTATTTTTCAAGAAGAATAAACTTAACTGACCTTCTTTGGCTAAGGAAAATTTTTAAATGTAAGGATAATCCTCAGAGATCCACACACTCTAGGGAATTTGATGAAGTAAGAAGATTAACATTGATGAAGGATTAGAAATCCAAATAACTAGAGTGACTGAAAATGGAAGGAATAGCACTCTCTTGCTCTTCTTTGTTTCTCTATTTTCTTCCTTGTTTGTGTGCTCTCCTTTGATTATTTTGGTTCTCTTTTTTGCAATTCAAGACCTTAAAGCCACTCTCACAAAATTATTTCTCTTCTTCTTTTTTTACCATACAAAATCTACTTTTATATTATATTGCTCTCACTTTTTTCATAAGAATTGCCTCTTCTTATGTTAAAATGAGAGAGGGGTATTTATAGGAAGAGTAAGGGTTGTCTTAGTGGAAGAAAATATTAAGAAAATTAAAGATAAAGACTTGGTATGGCCGGCCATCACATGTTACGGAGAGAAGAGTGCAAAGTTTGAGGTGGAAGTGACTTTTGAATGCATTGGAAAAGGGTGAAAGATAAAAATGGAGTGGTGGCTTTAGCAAGGTAAAAATAAATGATGAAGACTTCCTCATTTAAGTGACCGGCCATGGGGAAGAGAAATGGGTGGTCTTTAAGGTGTGGGGGAGGTGTTTCATGCATGGGGAAGAGAAGAAAATATTAGGAAGGAAGGTTAGAGTTTACAAAGCAAAAAAGAGAGTAAGAATACTTCCTCTTTTTGTGGTCATGAGAAAGAGTTGTGGCACAAATTTTGAGGTAGAAAAATGTGGTCTTGAAGTGGTATTATCTTGGCATAAAATAAAAGGAGAGAGATGGAGAATTCCTTCATACATGGCCAACCATAGAGGAAGGGTGGGTGCTGTTTTTTATGTTTTAACATGTGACTTTAATGTATAGAAAGATGAGAGCTAAAACAGGAAGTGTCCAATAATCAAAGCAAAAGAAAGGAAGAAGACTTCCTTTTTTTTACATCACATGAACAGCTATGTAAAGGGGGAAATGGGCAGATTTTTTAGGTGAAAATGAGGAATTTAATGCATGTAAAAGTGTGAAAGCTAAAAGGGGGAAGTGCAAATGTCAAAGCAAAAAGAGAAGAAAATTGTTTCTTCATGTTGGCACATAATTGCCATCCAATATAAGAGGAGAACTGTGCAGTTTTTTCTAAGCAAAACACGTCACTTAGTGCATAGGAAAGGGTGGAAACTAAAAGGGGAAATGGGAAATAACAAGGCGAAAGAGAGAGAAAGTTATTCCTCTTTTATTCTTCAAAATGGGCGGTCACCAAGGGGGAAAATAAGTGCAGATTTTTTAAGTTAGACATATGATTTTGCTGCTTGAAAAAGTGTGGAAAGCAAAATGGGAAATGGGAAATTAACTAAGCAAAAGATATGAAAAAGAATTCCCCTTTTATTCTTCAAATTGGGCATTCACCAAGGAGGAAAATACGTGCAAATGTTTTAAGTTGGAGATGTGATTTTGGTTCATGAAAAAGTGTGGAAACTAACAAAGGAAATGGGGAATTAAAACTAAAAGAGGAAATAGAGAATTAACTTAGCAAAAGAGAAGGAAAATATTTCTTCAAGATAGAACATAATGGTCGGCCACACGAGGAGATCAATAAACAACTTTTTTTAGTTCAATAAAGAGAGTGATTTGCCTTGAAAATTGGAAAATCAAAAGATGCCAAGTGAAGAGTGAAATTGAGAATTAACCCACAAAAATTGGAAGTCTTCTTGGGCTTGGAATATTGGCAAAAAATGTTTGGGCTTAGCAAGAATCAAAGGGTTTTAGTTGGTTTTGGATTGGGATTTAATTGAAAACTTTGGGGTTGAAATTGATAGAATCAAATAAAGCCCAATTGATTTAAGATTAGGATGAATTTAATGGGTTAGGATAAAGTGGTTTACAATTGTTGGAGTACATGGATTCCATTTTGGATTTCATGGATCTTAGCCACTTTTCTGAATCAATATCTCACATCTCTTCATCAAAGTTAGTAGGTTCCTTATCATTTATAAGGTGTACCTCTAAATCACCATTTATGAGAAATCTATATCTCTAAAGCCTTAGGTATTCTGCTAGATCTACAAACTGGTTATGTAATAGAAGGGTTTATTGATTTAAGTTCCTCAATTTGAACAGTACTAGGTTATGGTTCTTGTAACACTTCATCAAGATCTATCTCCCTCCCACTATTGCCTTCTAGCACAAAATTTTCTTTAAGATGGTATCATACTTGGAAACAAATACCTTTTTTCTCCCGAGGATGATAGAAATAATATCCTAAACTTTCTTTAGAATATCTCACAAACCTATATTTGTTAGACCTAGTTCCCAACTTGTTTGTATATAACTTCTTTACATAGGCAGCACAACCCCAAATCTCAATGTTTTTAAGATCAAATTTCTTCCCTTTTCATATGTCATATGGTGTTTTAGGTATGGCCTTTGAAAAAACCTTGTTCAATAAATATATGGGGGTAAGGACAGCATATCCCCAAGAAGATATGGAAATATCAGTATAACTCATTCTGGATAGTACCATATCCAATAGGGTACGGTTCCAAGAGGAGTCCGTTATGAGAGGCAATCTCATTCTCTCTGAGATAATTAGAAAATCACTAGTCATGTATTCACCTCTTCAATCAGATCGAAGAGGTTTAATGCCTTCCCAAGTTTGATTTTCAACTTTATTCCTAAATTCTTTGAACTTTTTAAATGATTCAAACTTTTACTTCATTATGTACACGTACTCATACCTAGAGTGATCATTGGTATAGATAATGAAGTAGGAGTAACTTTCTCTAGCATTAGTTATTAGAGGCCCACACACATTAGTATGTAATTACCATAATATGTTTATGGCTCTTTATCTATGTCCATTAAATAGAGATCTAGTCATTTTTCCCATGAGAAATGCCTCAAAAGTTGGATAAGATTCAAAATTTGATAGATACAAGTATCCATCTTTTACTAACTTGCTTACTCTATCTTCATTGATATGACCCAATCTTAAGTGCCATGTGTAGGAGTGATTTTGATCATTATCTCTCTTTATTTATTTTTTAACAATAAATATTTTACCATCTACTTCTAAATGGTAAAACTAATGCTTGCTCCATTTCCAAGGCGAAGGTTGACTTTTCCTTACTTAGTTTCTTGCTTTTTCCCAGCACCTGCAAACTATTGCAAATGTGAGAATAATACTCGGTATCTAACCCAAGTAGAAGAATTATTAACTAATAAGTTAATTTCATCAAAGAATAACTGAGATATATCTTCCGAAGGCTTGTCTTGCAAGGTGATCCTTGCAGTTTTTCATCTAGTGCCTATCTTTACCACAACGAAAGCATTGTCCCTTATCTTTCTTAGCTTTTTAAGAAATAGTGTTGTTGACAATGCCCTTTGCTTTTAATGGTTTCTTCTTCTTCTTTAAGACATTTTGGCCATTGGGCTTAGAAGAAAAGGCCCACGTGATAAGCATAATGGGTGTCTTAACCTTTCTTGATTGTAGCTTCTGCAGTCTTCAACATATAACAAGTTCTAGAAGTGTAGCTTAAATCTTATTAATATTGTAGTTCATAACATACTTTGATAATGAGTCTAGAAGGGATTGAAGAATTAAGCCATTATTTTACTTTGCATCCATACTAAAATGAGGCAGTCTACTTGCTCAATATAGCTGATCATTTTTTAGCCCTAAAGATTTTATACTATCCATACAACTCTTGTAAATGAAGCACTATTGCATCAGAAATTTTCATATTGTCATATTGCTTTTAAAGCTCATTAGACATAGATGTTAACATGTAGCACCTAGCCCACATGTCATTTTCTTGCCACTTCTCAGAAGCAACCATATTTTCCTCCAAAACATTTTCAGTAACAGTTGTTGGAAGCGACTTATCAAGAACATAGAAAATTTTGGTAGAATTGAAAATGATTCTCAAATTCCTTAGCAAATCTAGGAGATTGGACTAGTCAATCTTTCTGCATCAAGTATGTATAATAGTGGGTCTAGTCATTGCGACCTACGATGTAACAACAGATAAAATATGTGTCTATTCATTTTGTTAGCCACCATAAATATTTGGTTTTTAATCTAAATGGTGCCTCCCACTATTCTTTTTGATTCCCATAACCCTCAATGTGGAAAGCATAAAACCTTTTTAGAAGGTTTCCTAGTGGGAATTGGGATTGTATCACTTGCACATTATAGCCTTACGGCAGCACAACAAACCACAATGCATTTGATGGGTAGATAAACTTTATCAATTGCATCTCATGCAAATCCCAATCATAATTTAGCCTCTTAAATGCATATGACCTTGTGGTAGCGCAATAAATCATATTCATTTTAGTTAAGTCAAACCCACCATTTTTAAAAAGTGTGTAACTTAGTGATATAACCCTTATAGTAGCACAACAAAGTTATACCATTTGTTTACCTCATTTGCATCACATATTTTAATAGAAATTATTATTTTCCTACAGTTGTAAACCTTGTGGTAGCACAACAAATTTACACACATAAGAAACTTTGCATATTGACTATAATGGTAGAAGTCTAATAAACAATCATTCCTAGTGATTTTTGTTTAAAACTTAACATTTAATTTTGCGCATGAAGAATTTAGGTCTTTACATTTAAGTCTCATATTTAACATACATCAAATACATATAAAATGAGCATATAATCTAATTACATGCATAATATACATATATCACATACATATATATATAACTAAGCAAATCACTTGGTCAAACCCTAGGTAATTATTATATGAATATATCTCATACATTCATGGATCTTCAAATGATCCACCATGCTTCCTTGTGCATTCCTTGATTCACCTCAGTTAAATACTATCTAACTCTAAGTAACTATATGTAAGATCCATACCCTTAAATTAAGGGTAATTTGATATTTTCATATGAAATTATGAATATCATGCATATATGTACAAATTTATTTAAAACTCAAGTTTGAAGCAATTTGAGTTAAGAATTTGAAAATATACTAAAGAAAATGAGTTAGAATGCATAAAAGTAGTGAAAAATACATTTTACGATATCAGGGGAGGTGCCATTCGGCTAGTAACCTATGGATAGTTGACTGGTAACCTATAGGAAGTCAATTGGTAACCTATTAGTCAACTAGGCAGTTGACTCATAAGCAAAAAGTTTAGTATAAAAGGCTTTTGGACGACCAAAATCTCATTCCCTTTCTCTCTCTAAAATACTTGAAAAAACATACGAAAGATTTGAGGTTTTCATAACAAATTGTCAAAATTGATCATTTAAAAACTAATTTCAAGGAATGTCTGCTACAAAAAAAATCTCTGTGACGGTAATCTTTTCTTCTTTTGTTCTTTATACATAAAAATCTTGATTTCAAGAGTTTAAAACCTCAAATTCTTTCTAAATAAGTTTAGATTTTGATTCAAAACCTTTGTGAAACTGGGTTAGAACATGCATAGATGTATATAAGGGTTTGGAAATTGATTTTAGGATTGAATACTAGTTAAATATATCTGTGTTAGGTGGAGGTACTATAGAAGAAGCAGACCCAAGTAATCCTGCTTTGTGAGGGAAATCTAGCATATGGAGAAGTCGAGGAATTGAGATGAGTTTTTACTACTAAATTATATTTAAATTCTCATTTTTTATGTGATAAAATTGTGTTATGTGCGTGAGTTCATGAACTATTTAAGAGAAAGATGAATTTGTACAATTGAAATGATTTTGTGACAAAATATGAATTCTTATCTCTGATTTGATATGACTGAACATTTTTAATGATATACAAGAAAAGTTTTATTTATTAAATTAAAATGTTTACGTGAAGTTTTGGTTATGATTTATGAGAAAGATTTGAGAATGGAATTTGTTATTGAAATGATGAGAATGGGCTTGGTGTTGATGTTGTCATAATACACAGAAGCGTCTTGGTAGATGGGATATTTATTATATTATGTATGTATTTTGCTAGATGGGGATATGAGATGATGAAAAGGATGTGCCTTAGATATTACTCCACCCTTAGTTGCAGTTTGTTTAATCATATGTATCCTGCTGGATGGGAACAATTATCATACGTATCCTGCTGGATGGGGATACAGGATGATGACATATTTATATATATTGATTTTATATATACTTACTCTTTGGAAACCAGCCCAAGAGAATAGATGATTTGATTACTCATGGGATTTGAGATGATGAAAAGAAATGGTTGATGACTTTAAATATTGATTTATGATAATTTGTTTCAAAATGATGAATAATGATTTGTGTTTGGATCAAATGTAAAGTTTATATTTTAAATGTTTCCTAAATGTGTTTATATGTTTTATGTAACAAATTTGATTTCTTGAATGTGCGAGAATTTAAATTTTGGTAATTTAAACTCATATAGTTTTAAAAGCTAACTAGTCATTTCTTTGTTGAAATTGCCAGTTTTAGAGGAGCGTTAGACGTCCTTTTTCCAATCAGGAGTGTCTTTAGGTTTAGGTGGTATCTTCAACATCATCTCCCCATGCTACTTTTGTTGTAATTAATATAATGGTTTTTTTTTATATAAATGAAATTATATAATTTTTTTTATTTTTATGATTTTTAAATATTTTATTGTTTGAGACTTCGTTTTTAATAAATCTTTTTTAGGTTAGAGCTCGATGCTTAAAGTGGCGATTTTGTCTTAGGTAGGGCTTGTCTAGGATGGGTCTTGACAATATTGTTATAAGAGCTTTTGGTTTTAAGATTCTTTAGACTTGATTTTAACTGAAAGACTTTGAGTGAACCAGTGAAGATATATTTTGAATAAAGGTTTTGAAATCATGTTTTGGGATGAATGAATTAGGAAATTTTTTGAAAGTTACTAGAAAGTTTTCTTATACCTTGGAGGATTCTTAAGGATGCTAGCTAGAGTTATCGTCTTAATAATAGTAGTCGTTGTTGTCTATAGGTTGATTTCAATACCTTATAGTATCTTCGGCAATTATGACAAAATCTTGTAGTCCATGTAACTTGCGTCAGTTTCGTCCTTGTTATACTTTATGTAATATTTGAACCCTTATGATTTATTTTGGTTGCATGAAATATTGAACCCTGAACGGACTATAAGTTCATTGGTTTTAAAGAAGTTGGTAACTGAGTTTAAGGAGTAATTTATGGTTTTATTTTATTTTCATCCTTAAATTCAATATGGGCAACATAAGGCATATTAGAAGTAAGAATTGAAAGTTGTAATACCTTAGTTTGAGTATAGTGAATTTTTTTAATCGTATTGGTTGTTGTTATATCTCAAGACAGGATAAATTATTAACGCTTCATAAATAGGAGAGTGTAAATTATGCATAGTTATGTTAAATTTTAACTAGTAAATGACAAAAAAAAATGCTTAAGATTATTTAGTAATTAGGTTGATATAAGAAGTTAACAATAAACTTAACTACAAGGTGGTAGAGACTATATTGTTAGTCTGTTACTGCTCTATGATTGGAGATTGAAAAATTTGCTCGATAAAATAGACATTTATTTGATGTTATAGCCATAAGGATTTATGAATAGTTTTTTCTAGTATAGAGAAAAGTATCAATTATCATAGCATGATCAATTTAAATGTTAGATTTGATTATCATGTGATTTAAGTGATCAATACAATAGTATTGATATTACAAATTTATTTTTGAAAATCACCTCAAGAATCCCAGGTGGTGACCTTCAAACACCCAAGTCCAGAATGACTTGTAATAAACAGGAATCAAACCATCAAAGAAAGAACACAAGCAATTGTTATCGAGGTTCGGCAATTTGCCTACGTCCCCGTGAGCTCCTCCAAACTCTCTGCAATAAATCAATGGAGTTCTTACAATTACATAAACACCTTCTCAAGAACCCTCTTATTCTTGATACATGAAAGAAGAGAAAAGAAAGAGATAAGAACTAAGTGTTTCCCTGGAATTTTTCCCAAGAAAATTCCAATTACAAATCCCTTGAACCCCACTTCTTAATTGGTCTCTCTCACTTGAAACAGCTCTGAAGATTTGAGAGTCTTTCTCTCTCAACACCAGCCACTCTTGGAATGAGATCTCTTCTTGTGTTTCTCTCTTGACACTTGTGTCTTTGCACTCTTGTGTCTTGCTTCTTGTGTTGTATCACACTTATGGTTAATGCTCCTAGATAACCCTTTATATAGATCTCAAGAACCAAAGAACAATGGCTCTCTAAGTGGTCCTGTACGTTTTAAACAAGTTCCACACATCATTTCAAAGTGCTGACCAAAAAGCATCAGGTATGCCTAGCACTGCGGCCCAGAACAGGGCAGGCCGTGGTACACACCAGGGAAAAAACCTCCCATGTGCTGGTGGCCACGGCTCGCAAGGTCTGGGCCATGGTGCACAGCCCTGTGCCACCCTGTGTCGCGGCGCACACTTGGTGGAGGATCTTCCTTCCTTGCTATAGTCCGTGGCGCACACACCTTGTGTCACGGTGCCAAAGGCTACTGAAGCCTCATCTTCCAACCATTTAATTCTTAGACAAATCCCAACAATCTCTACCTTTGTCTAAGCAACTAAACCCGAACCCATTGTACAGAGAACTCAGGATCCAAACTCAACATGAGTCACCAATTCATCCGACTCCAATCCTAAGAATCCAAGGCAATGATTGAACTTGCTTAGAGGTAGAACTTTGGTGCCTAAATCTGCAGGATTTTCTTCCGTGGCCACTTTGTCCATATGAATGCATCCTTCCGTAACAGTTTCCTGAACGAAATGATACCGAACATCCATATGGTTTGTCCTCTCATGGAACGCCAAATTCTTACACAAGTGCAACACACTTTGGCTATCCGAATACAGCACCACCTGCTCTTTTAGGACCTTTAACTCTTCCAACAACCCTTTACACCACATAGCCTCCTTAACGGCTTTCGTTGCTGCTATGTACTCTGCATCGGTTGTTGAGAGTGCTACCACCGACTACAACTGAGCCTTCCAACTTATACAACATCCATTTAAGTTGAAAAAGTATGAGGTAATCGATCTTCTCTTTTCCTGGTCTGCTCCATAGTCCAAATCGGTATAACCTTCTAAACAGATGGACTTACCTCTCTTCTCATAAACAAGCCCCACATCTGGGCTTTCCTTCAAATACCTCAGCAACCACTTCATCCCAAGCCAATGCTCCTTTTCGGGATTACTCATAAAATCTGCTGAGAACAGTAATTGCATGAGCAATATCAGGTATAGTGCTTACCATTGTGAACGTTACAGATCTAACCACACTAGAGTAAGGGACATTTTCCATTTCCTTCTTCTTCACATCCGATCTCGGACATTGATCGCTGGAGAACTTGGAATGACCAGCAAGGGGAATCGTTACTGGTTTACTATCTTCTATAGAAAACTTAGATATCATCTTTTCTATGTAAAAAGACTGAGAAACCTTCAATCTGTTTCTCTCCCTTTCCTGGATTATACTCATCCCAAGGATCTTCTGTGCATGACCAAGATCCTTCATCTCAAACTCCGAACTGAGTTGAGACATCAACTTTTCTATCCTCTCCCTGTTGTTACCTACCAACAGCATATCATCAAAATAGATGAGGATAATCACCATTTCCTCCACCTTATGACCTTTGTAGTACAAGCACGAATCATAGTAGCTCCTCATGAAACCCAAGCTAGTTACAAAGGAATCGAACCTCTTATTCCATTGTCGAGGTGATTGCTTCAGGCCATAGAGAGATTTCTTTAATTGGCACACCAAATCTCCCTACCTTCCTTCCTCATAGACTTTAGGTTGCCTTATGTAGATGGTCTCATCAAGCTCTCCATGTAAGAATGTTGTCTTCACATCCATTTGCTCGATCTCCCAATTAAATTGGACCACCATAGTTAGCACTATCATTATTGTCTTATATTTCACAACTGGTGAGAATATTTTGGTGAAATCTATGCCTTTTCTTTGTGTGAACCCCTTCGCCACCAACCTAGCCTTGTACCAGACTTTATCCCCTGGAGTGTTCCCTTCTTTGATCTTGTAAATCCATTTACAATCCACAACTCTCTGTTTTTCTGGTTTGGGCACCAATTCCCAAGAGTTGTTCTTCCTCAAAGAATCCATTTCCTCCTCCATAGCTAGCTTCCATCTTGATGAATCCTTACATCCCATGGCCTCAATGTAAGTTTCTGATTCACTTATCCATCCTTCTGAATAAGGAGCTACTACATTAGCATCCCCAAAACCATATCTCAAAGGTGGTCTGACCAGCCTTCTTTTTCGGTCCCTTGTGAGCTGATAATCATTCTGATTTGCTGCATCATCTCCTTCTAGTTCAGCCTCTTCTTGCCTTCCTTGCTCTACCTGAACTGAATTTTCTTTGATGTTATGCTCCACAAATACCGGGCCGGTTTGCCCACTATCCCTTGCAAGGTTAGTTTTCTCCAAATAGGAAAATAAATACTCATTAAAAATGACATCTCTACTTATTATGAGTTTAGTTCCTTTTTGCTCTACGGACCACAACCTATACCCCTTAACCCCTTCACCATATCCAAGAAACACACATTTTCTAGATCTTGGGCTAAGTTTATCATCCTTTTGATGTGCAAACGCAGCACATCCAAAAGTCCTAAAGTTGTTTAACTCAAGGGGTTTACCACTCCACATCTCCTCGGGAGTTTTGAGATCCAAAGCTCTAGAGGGTGATCTATTAACCAAATACGCAGTAGTAGACACAACTTCCTCCTAAAAACATTTGGGTAATCCGGAACCAATAATCATGCACTTAACCTTTTTCATAAGGGTCCTATTCATCCTCTCAGCAACTCCATTTTACTGAGGGGTTTTCACAACCGTTTTATGACTTAGAATCCCATTTAACTCACAAAATTTATCAAAATCCTTATTAAAAAATTCTAAGCCATTATTGGTTCTTAAAACCTTAACTATCTTACCTGATTGAGTTTCCAGCAACTTTTTCCACACCACAAACTTATTCAAAGCATCTGATTTATTTTTAAGCAAATAAACCGTTGCTGAGGGGTTTTCACAACCGTTCTATGACTTAGAATCCCATTTAACTCACAAAATTTATCAAAATCCTTATTAAAAAATTCTAAGCCATTATTGGTTCTTAAAACCTTAACTACCTTACCCGTTTGAGTTTCGAGCAACTTTTTCCACACCACAAACTTATTCAAAGCATCTGATTTATTTTTAAGCAAATAAACCCAAACCTTTCTAGAATAATCATCAATTAAAGAAAGAAAGTAAATATTACCTCCTTGTGTTGGTGTTCTTGCTAGCTCCCAAAGATTGGCATGAATGTAGTCAAGAATGCCCTTAGACTTGTGCACTCCTGTGTTGAAGCTAACCCGATGTTGCTTCCCAAGAATGCAACTCTCACAAAATTCAAGTTTCTCTACCTTGTCACCATCAAGTAAACCATTCTTGTTGAGAACTTGCAGCCTTTTTCGCTCATGTATCCCAAGCGATTATGCTAAAGAACCGCTTTATCCATCTCAGCCATCAAGCTTGCTGCTTGATCCTTGATGTCCGTGTCTCCGATCATCTCATAGAGACCATCCTTTATTGCTGCTTTGATCACTACCAAAGATCCTTTGGTGACCTTGATCTTTCCTCCCTCTGCTTTGTATGTATAACCCATGGAATCTAGCTACCCCAATGAGATCAAATTTCTTCTCAACTCCGGAAGATATCTCACATTCTTCAGTAGCCTTGTAATTCCATCAAACATCCTCAATTGGATGTCTCCTATTCCCCTCACTTGGCAAGAAGTATCATTCCCCAAGAAAACCTTTCCATCATTGGTTTCCTTGAAATTCTTAAACCAATCCCAGTGAGGGCACATGTGATAAGTGCACCCGGAATCCAAGATCCATTTCTCTCTACCTTGCCTCCTGCTCACATTTGAGCACACAATAAGAACATCGTCATCTTGTTGTTCTCCTTTGGCAACCGAAGCCTCTCTATTGTTGGTTTGGCTTCTTCCTCTCTCATCCCTAATCATCTTCCTGCAATCTTTCTTGAAATAGCCCTCCTTATTGCAGTAATAGCATCACTTTCCTCCAAACTCTGGTTTGGAATGCGATCTTCCATGGCCTTAACCTCTACCCTTTGATTTGTCCCGGTAGTTGCCATAGATGTTACTGCCATTCCGAGTTGCTAGCCTTCCTCTAACAAACAGCCTTTCTCCACTTGATCCTTCCCTCATCTTGGCTTTGAAATCATGAGCCCTTATAGTATTGATAACAATTTCCTTGGTTAGTGTATCTCTTCCATATTCAATAGCATTAATCAAGCTTTCAAAACAATCAGGAAGAGAATTCAACAATATGACAGCAAATTGTTCATTCGAGAATGTTATACTACAACTAGTCAAATCTTGAACTAGTTTATTAAACACATCAAGATTATCTTATAACTCTTTATTAGGATCCATTTTAAAAGCAAAGATTCATTTTAGAAGATAAATTTTATTAGGGAGAGTCTTGGTAAGAAATAACTCATCTAGTTTCTTCCAAATGACAGTTGGATCTTCTGAGTCTCCACGCTCGCTTGTCACACTATCCGACCAGTGTAGAAAGATGGTGTTGTACGCCATCTTCTTCATCTCATTCCATTGGAGCTCCGTGATACTTGCTGGAAAATCGTCATCTTCTCCAATAGCCAAGTCCACCTTTTGTTGCATAAGAACCGCCTTGATTTTCTGCTTCCAAAGGGCAATGTCTCCTTTTCCATCAAACATCTCAACAACGAAGTTTGAACCTATCTTGCGGAAAAAATCTCAGATTTATGCAGCACCCAAAATTGCTTTCCAACTTCTAAATCTCAAGAACATGACCAAATCTTGATCACAACACCGTTCTTGAACCTCAAGAACCCGATTAGATCTTGATCCCAACACTGTTCTTGAATCACCCTAGAAGTTCCTTTGATTCTTGGAATCTTGCTCTGATACCCCCCGTTCCAGCTCTGATACCACTGTCATGAATCTAGCTCTGATACCACTGTTGAAAATCACCTTAAGAATCCCAGGTGGTGACCTTCAAACACGTAAGTCCATAATGACTTGTAATAAACATGAATCAAACCATCAAAGAAAGAACACAAGCAATTGTTATCAAGGTTTGGCAATTTGCCTACGTCCCCGTGAGCTCCTCTGAGCCCTCTGCAATAAATCAATGGAGTTCTTATAATTACAGCAACACCTCCTCAAGAACCCTTTTGTTCTTGATACATGAAAGAAGAGAAAAGAAAGAGATAAGAACTAAGTGTTTCCCTGGAATTTTCCCTAAGAAAATTCCAATTACAAAGCCCTTAAACCCCACTTCTTGATTGTTCTCTCTCCCTTGAAACACCTCTGAAGATTTGAGAGTCTTTCTCTCTTAACACCAGCCACTCTTGGAATGAGATCTCTTCTTGAGTTTCTCTCTTGACAGTTATGTTTTTGAACTCTTGTGTCTTACTTGTTGTGTTGTATCACACTGTGGTTAATGCTTCTAGATGGCCCTTTATATAGATCTCAAGAACCAATCTCAACCCTTAGATCTCAATAACCAAAGAACTATGGCTCTCTAAGTGGTCATGTTCGTTTTAAACAAGTTTCATGCATCATTTCAAAGTGCTGACCAAAAAGCATCAGGTGTGCCTGGTGCCGTGGCCCATAACAGGGCAGGCTGCGGCGCACACCAGGACAGAAACCTCTCATGTGCTGGTGGCCATGACGCACAAGGTTTGGGCAGCGGTGCACAGCCTTGTGCCACCCTGTGCCGCGGTACACCACCCTGTGCCACGACGCACACCTGTTGGAGGATCTTCCTTCCTTGCTGTAAGCCGTGGCGCACACACCTTCTGCCACGGTGCTAAAGACTACTGAAGCTTCATCTTCCAACCATTTAATTCTTAGACAAATCCCAACACTTATGAGGAGGGATGAGTACAATTAATAAAGGAATTGTTTATTTTTTTTAAATGAACGTGGATATATGTAAATATTTGGTAATAAGGATGTAGAAGAGAGATGTGAGGTGATTTGGACCATTTAATAAGATTCTGTGAGCTAAATCTACTAATGAAAAATCTATGATTTGATGGTAGCAGTATTATGGAATGACATAACAATTATTTTGATAAACATGTGGGTAAAATGAAAATTTTGATTTTTGAGTTAGGAGAAAAATCCAAGTGTTACGAGCAGTATATGATTTTTTTTATAAAAACAAATTGTCTATAGCTTTACTGTTTTGGTGAATATATAAATAATTGTACTTGAGAAAACAATATATTTATAGATATTTGGTAAACATTCTTATAATAATCAAGCTAAAGTACCATTATGATAAAGGATGATGGATATCATAACAATACTAGAATTGAGATATTATTAAATAGAACTAAAAGTTTTATGAATTAATGATATGGTTTCAGAGTGAAGGATTATCTAATGCATGAATTCTAGGGTTGTTTAAGACAAAATAAATGATGATTACGATGTAATCTTGACAATGATTAGTGTATTTGACTAATATAATGGGATTAAAAGTTAAGTTATTTATATTTAATTTGCAAGTAGTATGGACAAGATACTTTACTCTAGGTTTATTGATTGGGTTTCACTAAGTAGATGGTTCCTTTAATTCGATTAATAAAAGAAATTAAGGGTTAGATGATAAACGATTTGCTTAGGTAGATATATTAGTTTAATGTTGATAGGTTAAACGAAGTCAAGGTATTATTCAAGAAGCTTTTGGAGTATTCCATGGAAATAGTTTACTTGATGGTAGCTAGATTAAAGTTTGAAGTAATAATTGATACAGTGAATAAGAGTATAAAAAATGATGAGTTTAAATTTTCTTAAACATATAATTCTGGGGTGGAAATTTTTTTATATTAAAGTATTTGTATTCATATTTTGGATTGATGTAACTTGGCTATACTTGGCATTAGTGATAAATTGATTTGGCATTAAGTTCACAATATAAAATAAATAAATAAATATTTGAGGATGAGTTTCTGTTTAACTAGAAATATATATTTCTTTGAATGTCATGGGGGAATTATTTGAATCCAAACTTTGAAGTTAATAAATTGATGATAATTAGCAATTCTAAGACCAAGTATTTGTTCGGTTCAAAGTATTGAATTTGGTAACATTAAAGTATTAATATGAGACTTTGAGCGTTTGAGAGTTATTTGAAGAAGAAATTATTACAAATTTTAGATGGTGGAATTTGATATTTAACATGTATTAAGTAACTGAGAAGATTCTTAATTAAGGATTGTGTTATAGTTAAATAATGGAAATGTGAAGTAAAGAGTGGTTTTAAAGATTTTGTTGAATTTGGAAGTTTTTGAACTAATTAGTAATATCTTTGAGGGTGTGCTAATCTTAATGTCAATGACACTTTTGTATGATAGCATAAAAGAATTTCATTGTGATTTATATTCTTTAGAACTTGGGAATATATCATTGGATATTTGATTTGAAATTTGTCTTGATGGCAGGAAATGATCCTTAAAGATAAGTAAATTAGTAGGGATTAACAGTTATATTAAATAAGTGATATGAGAAGAAAATATTATCAAAGTTTCAAATCTTTATGTATTTGGGAGATTCATGGATAAAAAATTGTTATAAAGCTTATATAATTAAATTGAGGATATAATCAGTTAAATAATTAATTTTTGAGAGGATTGACTATTAATAGTATCAATGGTTTTGTAAGGCGTGTACCCTTAATGAAATGGAAATTTAGTAACTTGTAAAGTTAGGTTATAATTTTTCATGCATACATATGTATAAATGGTTTGAAACATGAGTTAGAACCCGTTTTTGAAGAAAGAAGTTGAATACCTTTGAAGAAAATGAGTCAGAAAGATTGAAAAATTAAAATTTTAAAATTTGTGAAGGGGGACAGTCGATATGGTCGATTGGTGAAGTAGACCGGTCAGTTGGTCAACCTTCCAGACAAAATTTTTCATATAGAAGGACTTTGTGACTTTTAAAATCATTTTCGTACGTTTTGAACTTAATTTTCTCTCTCTACAACTTATTCTCTCTCTAGAAAATCTCCTAAAACACTACAAAACTCAAGGATTTCACAATTCTGTGTTAAAACCCGATTGAATCACGGAAGAATTTCAAGAATTTTGAAGAAAAAGCTTTGGAAAGGTAAATTTCAAGAATTTGATTACAAGATTTCTATTTTGAGAGTTTAGTTCTTGTAATTTTATTAAAAATGATTTGAATTGGATTCAAATTAAAAGAAAATGATTTTCACTGAAACTTTGAATTTGTGTTAAGATGAAACATGCATACATATTCATGAATTCAACCCGATACAGGGTATAAATTGAGTTATTATATAGTAAAATTAATATAAAAAATTGTTGTGGTTAAGTAGTGGACAACAATCGGGTGGTATTGCTTAGAAGAGCACCAAAGGAAATGAGGTGATCCACGGATAGTGTTAATACTACGTTGTGAGTTCGATTTACCATTAGTAAGCGAAAAGAATAAAAAAAAATACATAAAACTTGAAATGAAATATATTATGAAAAAATTAATGAATATGTTATAAATATGATTGATTTGATGTGATATATATTATAAGCATGAAATTGATAAATTAAAGAGAAAGATAGCTCTTAATGATAAAAAGATTGAAAGTAAGAACTATATGAAAAATTGGTGAGATGTAAATTATATCTTTGAAAAGAGAAATAAATTTCTTAAATTTATATGATAAATAAACTAAGATTTTATATAAAAGAAATTATTTGATTAATATGATGAATAAGGGATTTTATGAAAAGAAAAATGATTTGAATTATATGATGATATGTTATGCCTGCTTTTATATGATTATTCATATGCATTGTTGGGGCCACTAGAGAGATGGAGTATATGGTCCCGGGGAAGATCAGAGCCATCGTTGGTGTGGATGTAAACATGTCAACATTTAAGGAGACACCTCCAAAAGCTGTACTAGAGATTGGTATGGATACCCAAAAATGGATGCCCATACTTGTGATAGTATAGATGAGATATGATACAATAAAATGTTAAAAAGAAAATGAAATGATAAGATGCGATGTGGAAATGAGAAGAGCCGATTATGCATTCATATTTATTTATTTATAATTATTGAGATGTTGAGACATCTGAATGGCTATAAAATTGTGATGAAATGAATGTGAATCTTATGATGCGGTAATTGTGATAAAAAGGTGATGAAAATGATATCATAAATGACATCTATAAGTTGATTGGAATATATGAGATTATATCAAAAATGACATTTGTATGATAATTGAAATACATGAGAAATGATATGATACGATAATTGATAAACAAATAAAAACTTTGAATTATTGATGAAAATTGTGATTAAATTATTATTAGAAATATACAAATCGAGCACTTATAGTAAATTGAAATTCACTAAGCTTATGAAGCTCATTCCCCAATATTTAAATAAATTTCAGGTCACAAGCATTACAGATAGATTCATTGACTTGAAAATCAAAGTATCTAGATAAGTCCTCATGGTTGGCATCCTCATGCAAGAAAATAAAGAAAGAAAAGAAAGACAAGATAGGAAAAGAAAAGAAAGATAGAAAGAAAGAAAAGAAGAAATGAAAAGAGAAAAAATATCAGTAAAATAGTGTATCAGTCCTGAACACGTACACACATGGTTGTAAATGTTTGTATATTTTTTTGTAAGTATCGTAAATGAAAGACTTGTATCTCCTCTATAAAATATTTAAGGCACATATTTGTAATTACTTTCAAATAATTAATTCAATAGTTGTTGCATATTAGTCATGCTTCGTTCTCAAAAGTGACGATACCATCTTGGGTGGACCCACCCGAGATGGGTTGTTATAATTTGGTATCAAAGCCAGGTTTTAAGATTCTGAGACCGCATAAAACTTAATAAATTAAAATTTTAAAATAAATTAATTTGATGTAGGTCTGAGGATGTCACGTGGACGTGGTAGACGTCGAGCTAGGGTTATAGGACGAAGAGCGCGTGATAAGCCCCTTTTGTTTAGAAGAGAGAAGTAGAAGTTGATGTTGAATACGTGATTCCTAAGGTGGAACATGTTGAGAGTGCATCTGGTACTAGTGGTGCAGTGAGGAATTCTGGAGCAAAAAGAGATGAGTTAAGAGAAGCCCTTACTCATTCTCTTGATAAATTAAATCAAGCAGAAGGTTGAGCTGATAATCTATAGTGTATATTGGATGAGAATATTAGACCAGATCCTGATATAGTAGTACATCTTGTGAGGATTCTTGAGAGGCATGAGGTTCAGAAGGAAAAGGGTGGTTTTGTTAATAAGATGCAGGGAGACTGCTTTGCTAAATTTATTAAGCTGAAACCCCCATCCTTTAAAGGATCTGAAAACTTGATTGAAGCTATGTTGTGGATTAAATGTGTAAAACATTTATTTGAAGTATTACCAGTGACTGATATGCAGAAGTTTGCTTTTACGTCATTCTTTTTAGAGGGTGAAGCTTCTAATTGGTGGGATGATATTTTCCCTAGGCTGAATATAGATGTAGATCAACCTTTAATCTGGAGTAGGTTTAAGGAAGTGTTCTTTGCTAAATACTTTCCTGATACGCTTAGATCTTAGCAAGAGAAGGATTTTATTCAGTTGAGGCAAAATATGATGAATGTGGTGCAATATGATGGGAGGTTTGCAGCCTTGTCTAGATTTGTACATAAGTTGCTGAATACTAAGAAGATGAAGCGTAATAGATTTCTTGGTGGTTTGCACTTTGAAATACGTTCTAGACTTTCTTATCAGAGGCATACAAATTAAGCTGCTTTGGTGGATATGTCATTTCAGATAGAGAATGACATATTTGAGTCTAGAGGATGTAAAGAGTGGTTAAAGAGGAGTAGATCTGAGGGCAATAGAAGTGGTAGTCTAGGGATGCATAGAGGTCGCTCTAACAACCCATCCCGGGTTGGCTACCCCTGAGACAGTGTCGTCACTTTTTGAAATCCCAACACAACACATATATGAAACAATATAAAAAAAAAACCAACTAAAATTATCTACATACATAAATCCCCAACCCTCAACAGGAGAGTTACATCATTCAAATCTCAACTGAACATTATATACAACATATTATGTATGAATATTTAAAAATATTTTTTCTCTTTCCATTAGTCTGAGGATGTAGACCACGTGGCTTACAGATAATGACTCAGTTTGAATATTAACTCACCAATCTATTTGTCCTGCCTGTTACCTTAAATTATTTAACAATGAGGGGTGAGCTTCACAAGCTCAGTGAATTAAATTTACTATAAGTATTCAATTTGTATAAATAGTCTTCCAATATTCATTCATCTATATCTCATATAATTTGATAATAGCATTCTGTAATCACTACTCATATCATAATCCTCATCCTTTATCAATCTCTTCTTCTCATATCTTTAATCATCTTGAGACTATCAATTCTATCTCATAATTACCTCGTTAAAAGGTTCACAGTGTATAATCAATCACTCACACAATTCTCATCATATCATACTTTCATATTTCTTTCTCATCATATTTGTCTCTCTGTGAGACTCATTCGTCTATCAATAAATTTACAATCAAGAATAATCAATATTTAAAGCAAATGCAATGCATAAATTTAAATGTTATTATTATTTGGGAATGTCTTCCCACATGTCGACATATTTTAGCTTAAACCAGTTGCCTTCTCGATTCTTTTATTTTCATTTAGAACGATTGCCTTCCCGGTTCTTTTATTTTCAGCTATACCAGCTATCATGGTTTCATTTAGACCGGCTGCTTTCCCAGTTTTTTTATTTCATACATATGCATATGAATATGCATATGAACAATAATATAAAAACATGCATACATTCAGATATTCAATTTAGCTATTAAGACATTAAATTATCTCCTCATAGTTCCTATCAAATTATCAATCATTATTTCAATAATATTACCTCTCATACAATAAAACTTTACATATCAATTATTCCTATCATATCCATCAACTAACTTTTATATTTCACCCACTCATAGTTCAATAATTAATTCAAATATCTTCACTTTATACTTCATATTTATCTCAGTTACTAAAAGTAAATCTAACTCAACACGTAGCACTTAGAGCTACCCGTGGATCACTTGCCTTTCCTGCTCATTTCAGCAATTGTGCTAATCGTCAAAACCTTAAATAATATTTATATTAAAATTTCTAATTTATTCTTTAATTCATTCATAATTTCTACCATTTAAATTTCTACATCAAATTCCAAAAAAAATTTCAGGTATGCTAAATTTCAAAAATAAAATTCACATTATTATCCTTTTGTTTTTCTTAGAGCTTTCCTCTACTTTCTTTAAAATTCTCCCATAAAGCTCATCAAAATTTTACTCTTTCAGTCCCCAAATGTTTAAAGAAATAGATTAGTTTGAATTGAAGAAGGAAGAAAACCAAATAGGATTTGGTAAATAAAATAAAACAATATAAAAAAACAATTTTTTTATAACATTTCCACCATCTGCACTGTTTCCCTAACGAAACTTGTCTCTTTGCATGTAATTGCATGCAACACCTGGACATCCAGGTGTTGCACACCCCCTCCCCCTTTGTTTTTTTTTTTTTCCTTTTTTTATTCTTTTCCTTCTTCTTACCCACCAAGCATCCAAATTTTTTTTTTCTTTTCCTTCTTCTTACCCACCAAGCGTCCATTTTTTTTAAAAAAAATATTTTTTTTATTCAATAATAAATCTTATATATATTATATTTTAATTCTATGTCTTTACCCTTACTTTAAGAATGTAGGTATTACAATTTTACCCACCTTATAAAAATTTCGTCCCCAAAATTTCCTTACCTAATTCATAAAAAAGTTGGGGGTACTCTTTCCTCATTCTTGCCTCATGCTCCAAAGTAATTTCTTCAACATCTTTATTCAATCATAATACTTAAATCAAATGAATGACTTTATTGCATAAGACTTGTTCCTTTCTGTCTAGCATTCTGACTAGTACTTACATAAAGGTCAAATCTTCCTGAAATTCTATAGCTTAATTCAGAATACTATGGGATTCATTATGTAAACACTTGCTCAAAAGTCAAACATGAAACACATTGTGTAATTGTTTTAACTATGGAGGCAAATCCAATTTGTATGTTACTGGTCCAACTCTCTTAATCACCTTATATGGCCCCATAAATCTCGAACTCAATTTTCCCTTCTTTTTAAACCTCAATACGCCCTTTCACTGAGATATATTCAAAAATACATAGTCACCAATCTGAAACTCATGAGGTCATCTTCTATTATCAGCATATCCCTTCTGTCTATTCTGTGATGCTCTATGGTTCTCTTTAACTAGTTTGATCCTCTCTGTAGTCAAATCTATCATTTCTGGACAAAATATCTTTCTTTCTCCAACTTCTTCCAACATACTAGAGTTCTACACCTTCAACCATATAAGGCCTCAATCGCAATACTAGTTTGATACTGATTATTATATGCAAACTTGATTAAAGGTAAATAAGCATCCCAACTCACTAAGAAACTCAATGCACTTGCCCTCAGCATATCTTCTAGTATTCTGATGATTCTTTCTGTCTTCCCATCAGTTTGTGGATGAAAAGTTTTACTAAACTGCAATTGCATACCCATAGCTTCTTGAAAACCCCTCTAAAATCTAAAAGTGAATCTAGAATCTCTATCTGATACAATGCTCAAAGGTACTCTATGTAATCTTACAATCTCCGCTACATACAATTCAGCCAACTTTTCAGGACTCCAGGTAGTTTAATAGGAAGGAAATGAGAAGACTTAGAAAGTATATCCACTATAACCCATACAGCATCATGACCTCTCTGGGTATGGGGAAAACCAGACACAAAATCCATGCTTACATTCTTTCGTGGCCATTTAGGTATTGGAAGAGGTTGTAATAAACCTGCTGGATGTATATTATCAGACTTCACCTGTTGATAAGTCAAACATCTAGAAATATACTCTGCTATATCCTTCTTCATCCCTAGCCACCAATAATTCTGTCTCAACCCCCTGTACATCTTATTATTACTTGGGTTTATAGAATATACAGAATCATGAGCCTCTCTTAGTATCTCCTTTCTCATCTTTACACCATTTGGAACACAAACTCTATGTCCTAATACCACCATACCATCTTCTCTAATTCTAAACTCAGTCAGCTTCCCACTCAATACTTCCTATTTGATCTTCTCTATCCCTTCATCTCTACTCTGCATCTATAACAAGTGATCAATAATAGAAGATTTTACCACCATATTTGCCATCAATACTCCTCTATCACTAACACTCAACTACATCCTCATTTTCCTTAATTCTATCTTCAAGCTAGTATCATGACTCCCAATAGCAGCTAATCTCCCTGTAGACTTTCTGCTTAATGCATCAGCTACTACATTAGCCTTTCTTGGATGATAATGAATTGTATAGTCATAATCATTAATCAACTCCATCCACCTCCTCTGCCTCAAATTCAAATCTTTCTGGGCAGGTAAATGCATCAAATTTTTATGATTAGTAAAAATTTCATAAGTGGCTCTATATATATGATGTCTCCAAATCTTCAAAGCAAAAACTATGGCAGCCAATTCTAAATCATGGGTTGGGTAATTCCTCTTATGGTTCGTCAATTGCCTAAAAGCATAAGTTATAACTCTCCCATGTTACATCAACATACATCCTAAACCCTGATGTGACGCATCGCTATATACCACAAATCCTTCATCACCAGAAAGAAGCACTAATATCGGGGCAATACTCAACTTTTCTTTCAACAGCTAAAAACTTCTCTCACATTCTTCTAACCACCTAAACTTCACTTTCTTCATGGTCAATCTAGTTAATGGTCCAGAAATCATAGAAAAATTTTGGATAAACCTCCTATAATAACTAGCCAACCCCAAAAAGCTTCTAAATTCAGTCACACTAGTGGGTCTTTCCCAATTCAACACTGCCTTTACTTTCTGCGAGTTAATTGCTATCCCATCTCCTGACACAACATGTCCCAAGAAAGTTATCTCACTCAACCAAAAATCACACTTAGAGAACTTTGCATATAATTTCTCTTTCCTCGGAATTTCCAACACTATCTCTAAATGTTGCATATGCTCCTCTTCATTCTTGGAATATACTAGAATATCATCAATAAATACAATCACAAATCTATCCAAGAATGGTTTAAACACCCGATTCATTAGATCCATAAATGCTGCAGAAGCATTAGTCAACCCAAATGATATCACAAAGAACTCATGATGGCCATAACGTGTCCTAAAAGCAATCTTAGGCACATCCCCCTTCTTTATCCTCGATTGATGATAACCCGATCTCAGGTCTATCTTAAAAAACATCCTATCTCCCTGTAACTGCCTGAATAAATCATCTATCTTAGGAAAAAAGAATATCTATTCTTGATTGTGATCATATTTAACTGTCTATAATCAATATACAACCTTATTATCCCACATTTCTTCTTAACAAACAACACAGGGGCTCCCAAGGCGACGTACTAGGTCGAATAAACTATTTATCTAGCAACTCCTGAAGCTGAACTTTCAACTCCCTCAACTCAGTTGGTACCATCTATAACATGCTATAGATATGGGTGCTGATCTTGGAATCATCTCAATAGAAAACTCAATCTCCCTATTGGGAGGCAAACCTGACAACTCCTCAGGGAATATGTCAGAAAAATATTTAACTACCAAGATTTCTTATAACTTCCTAATCTTCTTGTTAGAATCCACCACATATGCCAAATACCCCTCACAACCCTTATTCAAACATTTATTAGCAGTCAGGGTAGAAATAAGACAGCTGGCAAGTATTTTATGTTCTCTCTCTAAATTAAACTCATCTTGTCTTGGTATCTTGAACACCACATTCTTCCTAAAACAATCTACCCAAGCATGATATGCAGATTACCAATTCATCCCCAGAATTAAATCCAAATCTATCATATCTAAAGGCAATAAATCAACTTCAAATTCTCTATCAGCCAGACTAATTACACAACCCCAATAACCTTATCCCCAAAAGGAACCTTAACAACAATAACATGCTTCAAAGGACTAACACTAGCATCAATAAATTTCATATAAACACTGGTTGCAAAAGAATGGGTTGCACCAAGATCAATCAATAATCTAGCAGGTCTATCAAGAATATAAACCATACTAATAATAACATTAGGAGTGGCCTGTGCATCTTGTTGGGTCAACACATAGACTCTGTTGTCTCTAGATTGTAACTAACTACCGTGTCCTCTCTCAACTATTGATCCTCTGCCTCTACCCCACATACTCCCTGATCCACCACCTCTTTTCACCTATCATCTCCTAACACCTCCAGCACCTACGTCAGCAGATTTCCCCACTGGACAATCTACACCCAGATGTCTTCCCTCACCACATACAAAGCATATCAAAGTAGGAAAATTTCGAGATAGATGCCCCATTTGATTACATCTAAAGCAAACCCTTAGCTCTCGATCATACATCAGATTACCATTTTTCCCTTGGTGGCATACTTACTGCTCTACCATAACTCCCAGTTACCATAACCTGTCTCCCAAGTCTAGGGGTCCAGTCAATATTACTTTGAGCTACAAAAGCAACAGATCTTGCTTGCCTCTGACTCTGTACTACTGTTCCCTGTGACAAGGAACGCCCCTTCTAAGGTGGTCTCCCACCCTACCCACTCATATTACTACCACCTCTAGGTCCCTCAAATCTAGACCTCTTCAGCCAATCTCTCATACCTCTAAACTCCATCAAATCCTTCTCAATATGTAATGTTTTATCTTCTAGTATAGTATAATTCTCAATTCCTATGTAAGCGAGTTTAGATTGAATTTTATAGTGTAACCCATTTAAAAATCGCTTACATTTCCTCTCCTCCGTATTTACTAACTCGGGTAAAAACCTCAACAGGGCTATAAATCTATTATCATACCCAGTTATAAATAAGGTATTCTGCCTTAAATGAATAAAATATCTCTCCTGATATGTTCGAAATGTATTTGGAAAATATCTCGCGAAGAACTCATCCTTAAAATTATGCCAAGTTAAGGGTTGTTCAATCTGTGTACTAAATCTAGGCAGAATATCTTCCCACCATTGAGAAGCCTCACCTTCCAGCATAAATAAAGCAAAAACAACCTTTTGTCTATCTACCACTGGTAAGACTTCAAAATATTTCTCAACATGTTTAATCCACTGCTCAATTTCCACAGGATCTATAGATCCTCTAAAAGACTAGGGTTTAAACTTAAGAAATCTCACAAAACAATCCCCTTGCATCTCATGTGCAAACACACCCTCTCCTTCATAAACCTCTTATATCACCATGTCAGGTTCTATTCTACTCTTTTCCTCTAATCTCCTCTGTAAATTATCAGCCATTTCTTCTGCTGCATTCATTCTCTCTATAGCATGATCAAGAACTTTTCTCAACTCATCCCTCCTAATCTCAAATTCTCTCCCACCTCTGCTAATACCAGCTACACTGGCAACTTGTTCCCTTACAGTAACCACAGACTCATCCTCCCCCTCTGCTTTAGCTCTTCTAGATGTTAGGAGTCTACCATATCCCATCTTATTCAGAACTCTACCTTTAGCTCTAGTGCGTCCACGTGTCATCCTCAGACTCTACATTAAAATATAGTTTATTTAAATCTTCAACTTCTTTAAATTCTTATGCAGTTTACAGAATTATAAAACCTAATGCTCTGATACCATAATTGTAATGACCCATCTCGGGTTGGCCACCCACGAGATGGTATTGTCACTTTTTGAAATCCCAGCACGACACATATATGAAACAATATAAAAATACCAACTAAAATTATCTATATACATAAATCCTCAACCTTCAACAGGGGAGTTATATCATTCAAATCTCAACTGAACATTATATACAGCATATTATGCATGAATATTTACAATTTTTTTTTCCATTACTCTGAGGATGTGGACCATATGGCTTACAGATAATGACTCAGTTTGAATATCAGCTCACTAATCTATTTGTCATGTTTGTTACCTGAAATTATTTAACAATGAAGGGTGAGCTTCACAAGCTCAGTGAATTAAATTTACTAGAAGTATTCAATTTGTATAAATTGTCTTCCAATATTCATTCATCTATATTTCATATAATTTGATAATAACATTCTATTATCACTACTCATATTATAATACTCATCATTTATCAATCTCTTCTCCTTATATCTTTAATCATCTTGAGACTATCAATTTTATCTCATAATTACCTAGTTATGAGGTTCACAACATATAATCAATCACTCAAACAATTCTCATCATATCATAGTTTCATATTTCTTTCTTATTATTTTTGTGTCTCTGTGAGACTCATTCATCTATCAATAAATTTACAATCAAGAATAACACTTTACCATCTCAAGCAATAATAATCAATATTTAAAGCAAATGCAATGCATGAATTTAAATGTTATTATTATTTTGGAACGTCTTCCCACATGTCAACATGTTTTAGCTTAGACTGTTTGCCTTCCCGGTTCTTTTTTTTTCAGCTATCATGATTTTATTTAGACCGACTGCCTTTCCAATTCTTTTATTTCATGCATATACATATAAATAATGATATGAAAATGCATATGAACAATAATATAAAAACACACATACATTCAGACATTCAATTTAGCTATCCAGGTCTTTATTATTTTATCATATTCATTAAATTATCTCCTCATAGTTCCTATCAAATTATCAATCATTATTTCAATAATATTACTTCTCATATAATAAAACTTTACATATCAGTTATTTCTATCATATCCATCAACAAACTTTCATATTTCACCCACTCATAGTTCAATAATTAATTCAAATATCATCACTTTGTACTTCATATTTATCTCAATTTCTAGAAGTAAATCTAACTCACCACGTAGCACTTAGAGTTACCCGTGGATCACTTCCTTACCTTTCCAACTCCTTTCAGCAACTGCACCCGATTGCTGATCGTCAAAACCTAACATAACATTTATTAAAATTTCTAATTTATTCTTTTATTCGTTTATTATTCCTACTATTTAAATTTCCATATCAAATTCTGAAAAAATTTCATGTATGCTAAATTTCAAAAATAAAATTCACATTATTACCTTTTGTTTTTCTTAGAGCTTTTCTTAACTCTCTTTAAAATTCTTCTGTAAATGTAACCACCCATCCCGAGTTGGCCACCCTCAAGATGGTGTCATCACATTTTGAAAATCTCAGCACGACACATATATGCAACAATAAAAATAATACTAACAGAAATTTTTATTTTAATCCTCAACCCTCAACAGAGGAGGTACATAAATCTGATATTAACTTAAACATAATATACAACGTAAAATGCATGAATATTTACAAATAAATTTTTTTATTTCATTTTCTCATTTGTCTGAGGATGTGAACATGTACGTGGCTTACAGAAAATGATTTCGTCGGACTCTTAACCCACCGGACTATTTGTCCTGTCTGCTACCTGAAATTATTGTACAATGAGGGATGAACTTCACAAGCTTAGTGAATTAAATTTACTATAAGCATTCAATTTGTATAAATAGCCATTTAATATTTAATCATTTATATCTCATATGACTGGATAATAGCATATAATCTAACATTTATATTGTTCCTATCACATCATACCTCTATGTTTCTTTCTCACCATAACTGTCTCTCTGTGAGACTCATTTATCTACAAATAAAGCATAATATCAACAACACTTCAGTAATAATATCAACATGTAAAACAGATGCAATGCATGAATTATTATTATTAGAGAAGTCTTCCCACATGTCGACATGTTTTTATCTTAGACCAACCCTCTCCTAGTTCTTTCATTTCTAGCATATGCCGGCTGTCACAGTATTTATTTCCAGCATATACCGACTGTCACAGTTTTTCAATTAGACTGGCCCCCTCCCGGTTCTTTTATTTTATACACATGCATATGAACAATAATATAAAAACAACAATGAATTCAATATTAAATTTAGCTCTCCTGTCTTTCCTTAAATTTCTACTAGATAAATTTCACTAATTTCTTCTCCTCATATATCACATCCATTTATCAACCATAACTCATCAAGAATTTTATTCATCTCCATCATTATTAAATCAACTCATTATTCTAATAATATTTCTTTTCACATAATAATTTTCTGTGTGTCCAATATTCATATCATACCTATCAATCAAATTTTTATCTACCACCAAAGAATAAGCTAATAATTTATTTTAATATTATCACTAGATATTTCATTTTTATTTAGATTACTTAAAGTAAATCTAACTCACCACGTAGCACTTAAAGCTACCCGTGGATCACCTCCTTGCCATTTCTGCTCCTCTCAGCAATTTCTCCCGATTGCTGATCGTCAACACCTGACATAATAATTATATTAAATTTCTAATTTATTCTTCAATTCCCCATAATTTACACCCTTTGAAAATTCTCACTTTGAATTCCAGGAAATTTCATGTATGCTAAAGAATTCAAACAAAATAAACATTATATTATTACCTTATTTTTTTCTTATAGCTTCTCGTCAATCTCTATAAAATTTCTCCGTAAACCCCTTCAAAATTTTGCTCTTTCAACCTTTCTTTTGGTCCCCAAGTGTTTAAAGAAAATGCGTAATTGAAGGAAAACTAAACGAAATTTGGTAAGTATAATTTATGATTACATAATATATATATATATAAGTAAAACTTTGTAAAAATTCTCGGTAGCTCAAACTTATTATCAGCAGCCTTGAAGCCTCACATGCAGCAAGGGCTGCATCTCCTTGCGACAAGTGGTGACACCTATTGCCAGCAAAAAAAATTTCTTCTTCTGGACGTCCCTGAAAAAAAAAATTTCTTGTTTCCCATTCTAGACGATTCCATAATTTATTTTATTTATTTTTTATATGAAAGTTTAACTTTTCGCATTTAAATATATATATATATATATATATTATTTTAACTCTATGTCATATTTATTAAAGTACTTCTTTACCCTTACTTTACAAATACGGGTATTATAATTCTACCCACCTTACAAAAATTTCATCCTCGAAATTTCCTTACCAAATTCAAGAAAAGAGTTGGGGGTATTATTTCCTCATTCTTGCTTCATGTTCCCACGTGGCTTCTTCGACATCTTTATTCCGCCATAATACTTGAATCAAAGAAATGATTTTATTGCGCAAGACTTGTTCCTTTCTGTCTAAGATTCTGACCGGTACTTGCATAAAAGTCAAATCTTCCTGAAATTCTATCGCATGATTCGAGATACTATGGGATTCATCATGAAAGTACTTTCTTAGCAATGATACATGAAATAAATTATGTAATTGCTTTAACTCTGGGGGCAAATCCAATCGATATGCTACTAGCCCAATTTTCTCAATCACCTCATATGGCCCCACAAATCTCAGGCTCAACTTTCCCTTCTTTTTAAACCTCAACACACCATTCCACGGAGACATCTTCAAAAATATCCAATCACCAACTTGGAACTCGATAGGTCACTTCCTTTATCAACATATCTCTTCTGTCTGTTCTGGGATGCTTTGAGGTTCTCCCTAACTAGTTTGATCCTCTCAGTAGTCAAATCTATCATTTCTGGGTCATATATCTTTCTTTCTCCAACTTCTTCCTAGGATACTGGAGTTTTACACTTCCTACCATATAAAGCCTCGAAGGGTGCCATCTCAATACTAGTTTGATACTGATTATTTTATGCAAACTCGATCAAAGGCAAATAAGCATCCCAACACACTAAGAAACTCAATACACTTGCCCTCAGCATATCTTCTAGTATTCTAATGATTCTCTCTGTTTGCCCATTAGTTTGTAGATGAAAAGTTGTACTATATTGTAATTGCGTACCCATAGCTTCTTGGAAACCTCTCCAAAATCTAGAGGTAAATCTAGAATCTCTATCTGATACAATGCTCAATGGTACTCCATGTAATTTTGCAATCTCCGCTACATACAATTCAGCCAACTTTTCTAGACTCCAGGTAGTTTTAATAAGAAGAAAATGTGATGATTACGCCCAAAACAAAAAGTGGTTATTGTAGTACAGCTTTGGGGTGTCGATTCCACAGGGAAACAAGTTAATTACAAAAGAAGGTGTGAATTTTAACACATACGATAAAAGATTGATTTAAAGAATTTGAATTATGTGAAAATAGTGTGAAGGAAATTATGTAAATAGATTTGATAAGAAATAACAAAGTTCTAAAAATCCTCCCTAGGTTCGTTGCCCTAATCCTAACTTGATTCAGTCGTTTTTATCTCGATTGCAAGTTTCACATCCCAAACAAGCAATCGGCAAATGTTCAATTAAAGCGCATGTATAAACCCTAATGTACTTGATATGAATTATTCTTTACTTTCAAGCACACATGACCTAACTTATAAATTATCAAAAGACAACGGTATATCTAAATGATAATACCGCAGCAATGGACAAATCTATAAAAGAGATCTACCAGACTCAATCACACCCAAACAGATACACATAAGAAAAGCATGACTAGACTTATATGGAAAAGAATCATGCAATCACTGGACTAATAAAAAAATCTACTAATTAAATTAAAGAATAAAACATAACAATGTTTAATGAAAATAATATCCAACTACAACTAAATCAAATAAAAGAAAATAAGAACAACTACACCTAGGGATTCATCCCTTCGCCTTGCTTGGAGATTAGCTGGCCATGGAGCTTATGCTTCCTTGAGTTACCTCTGGCCTCTCAATGATCATCACCTCCTTGGTAGCGAAAGCTTCGGTGATTCCTCAGCTTGCCCTCCAAAATTATACTTCGGATTAGTCCTAAAGGCCCTCTGGATTCACTCTTTGATGATTTCAGATGAGCTCCGATTGATGCCCCAAAACTGAAGTGGAGTAGGCCTTTTATAGGGAAATACCACGAGTGCAATGTGTTTCCAATCTGATGTGGGATGTGGGATATAGAAATATGTTTTCCAACTGATGTGGGATGTGGGATTTAAGCCCAAAATCACGCTGAAATCCCGTACAGCCCGCACAGCCTGACCTTTGTCTACTAAAACTGCCATAACTTTCTCTAGAAAAATCATTTTTACAAGTCGTGAAATTCTCCAGAAAATAGACTTCCGGATATTTCTAAGCATATATGGTTCATCTCCTAGTTCTTCTTGCATCAATACAGTTTAATTTTCAAAGATGATTGATCTGTACGGGCAATTCTGGCAATTTAGTAAATCTCCTTTCTTGGTTTCTCTTCATCT
>CM043700.1:79138119-79343119 GCA_023935145.1 Bretschneidera sinensis | reverse complement strand
ATTAAAAATAAAAAAGTCCTAATATAACTAGGAAACTGGTGTTTTTAGCATGAATTTGCGTGCACCAGATCTGAAAACTTCTGAAAATAAACCGCATCAAATTAGTGTATTAGAATTGTAGGCTAAGGGACGTTCCAGAACGTCAACAGTGCAGGTGCAGCAAATCCAAGCCCAGTTTCGACCTTGATGCAGCCAGCATCAATCAAAACACAAAACATTAAAGTTGTAAAGATTTTTCTTAGCGTTCCGTAGCATCTTGAATCATCTCAATCAGAGCTCAGATGAGAGAGTTATTCCCAGATTACGAAGCGATGTCAAAACTGTCCAAAATCGCCTAATTAGTTTCATTTTGCACTTGATGCCTCCATTTGCATCCTAAATCAAAATATAAGAATAATGAGTACATTTAGGCACCAAATGAGTATAGAAAAACTAAGCGTTAAGGGAGAAAAATATGACATTTTGCATTCTCATCAATACTACTTCTAATAAGGTAAGTGCTTTAAATTTAAAATCAGCACAAAGGTCATCATTTGTCAATAAATGAAAAGTAGAAGAAAGTAAAAAAAAACAAAGATGAAAAAGGTAGCATATTACCAAAAAAGTTCAAAACAATTTTAGCAAAGTTACAGCGAACCCGATCTTCAAAATTCAAATGATTTAACACTGCTTTTTAGAGATTGATCCCTCTGATTGGTTGCCAAAGGGAGTTTGCAACTAGATAGTAAAAATTTTCTTTATTGAAAAAGGGAAAAAACACAAAAATGCCAAATATTGGGGGTAAAATCCAGAATGAGAGTTTGTTTGTAATATACTTACCTTTGTGATATTTTCTTATAGGTACCTCAAGGTCTTGATAACTTCTTGAAGTTTGTAAAAGAACAAACCAAAAATACTCATTTCATGAGTCTGAGAGAGGTAGTGTACTACAAAATATTCATCAGGTATATCACAAATTCACAATATCACACAATGTTCCAATAATTAAATTTCAATTTCCAAAATTCATCAAGAATGGCAAAAACAGAGCACATTAGCACAAACTAAACAATAATGGCCTAATTACACATTAAACTTAAAGTAATGAAGAATCGCAAAATCACGATTGTAAAAATCAGTATAATTAAATGGTAGAAGTCATAAGCAAAGGTTATAATCAATCATCATACCATGAACATAGGAATGACGCCACTATTGAACAAAGAACCAGATAAAGATTTTTTTAATTGAGAGACAAGTGGAGATTTTTTGGTTTAAAATGGTAGTCTTTAACCAAATAAGAAAGATCTCCATAACAGCTCAAAAAAAAAAAAAAAAAATAGAGCCACAAACTCAAACAGTATAAAAAATTATGGAATCACATCTAAATTCTTGCCCAATTAAAATCCATTTATCATCTCTTTTTGCTATCAAAATTAAATTCATAAATTAGCAAAAGCATTATTCAATTAAGAATATAAAAAATTGAGTTTAATATACTTATTGTAGAATTCGGTCTTTCTTTTAAGATTTTTATATACCTATTTTATAATTTTACAATCTTTTAGGAACCTTTAAAAAGAAATTGAAACCTTATGGGTTGTTTTACAACTAGAATGAAAATAGGAGGATTTGGGTCTATTGTAAAAAATAAATTAGGAGAAGGGTTTAAACATCTTTTACTCTTTTTTTAGTGGTGGTATAAATAGCTTTCGAGAGAGAGAGAGACCAATCCTCATTGTGACCGACCTCTCTCCCTCTTCTCTGAAAAATTCTAGAACACTCTAGGTTTCTCTCTTATTTTTCTCTCATGTGAATTTTGGTTGTTTTTTGAGGAATATTTTCAAGTAAGAGTTCTTCGTTTCTCTCTTTCTTGTTCCTATTAGTTGATTTCTTTAAGTCTGAGGTCAAAAATATTGGATTTGAAGCTATTGGTGAAGATTTTAAAGAAAACAAGTTCTTGGGTTTTAAAAATGGGTTTTTAGTTAAGTTTGAGGATTTCAAAGCTCTAACTTGGATTTTTGCTTTGGGTATTGCAAGAAATTGACTTAGGATCCTAGAAAATCTGTGTTTTGAAAAAGATTTGAAGTTCTTGAAGAATCAAGGGAATTTTGGGGACAAAAGGGGGATTTTTGGGACTTTTTCTGGTTTCAGATCGATGGAGCCACAGTCAACTATCAAAAGGGCAAAGACTCCAGGTCTCCAAGACAGTCGATTGTCAGATTGGACAGTCAACTATCGAAGAGGCAAAGAGTTTAGTGTATTAACACAATCAACCGTGGCCTTAGACAGTCGATTGTTCAGAGTCCCACAATCGACTGTACAAACGATAAAGTTGACTGTGCAGCCTTGATTTCCTAGTTTTGCACCTTCGTTTTCATCATTCTTTGGATTTCTAAGTTTTTATGGGTAATCCACTTGGAAAAATTGATGCTTCTGACTCTTTGTTTAATTTAATTGAAGTCTAATTAGTTATGTTTAAATTATTTTCATGAAACAACGAATTTTTAGGTATAGGTGGAGATCGTTCGAAGAGCAAAGTAGTGATATAAGACCAGGACTTGACTCTCGAGGTGAGTGTCATCCTACTTTTAGTAAGTGTGAAGGCTAATAAAGAAACTAAAGAGATAAACTCATATAAGAATAATAATTATGTTAATGAAATACAATAGTTGTATGTATAAAGTATGTGATTGACTATGAATTGGTGAATGAAATTGCATGTGAGCCTTATAGGACTTGCATTACTTTACTATAATTGTTTGATATACAAAATATTATATGACCATACACAAGAATTTAATATAAGTTTTCTAAACAAACACTAAAAAGTGATTACTTTGTGTAGAGTGGAAACTCATTGAGCTTTATAGCTCACCCCTCCCATTTATAACTTTTCAGGTAAGTGTTTAGAAGATCTCAAATCCCAAGTGATTAAGTTTTGAAGTTTTGACAAAGTTTCTTAAGTAGACCCATGAATGAAGCATCTTCGCCCAAGTAATTTTTTGTTCTAGATGTTTATATTATCTATTGTATGTGAAGTTGTAAACCTTGGAGGTTGTATCCTATAAGACACCTTTGTAAAGCTAAAGCTTTGTGGTTGTAATTATTGTTTAACCTTATTTATATGATGTATTATCCTATTGTATTATATAATTTGCTTGTCAAGGTGCTCAATTCTAAAAGGTAATTGACATCGACCTGAGTAGGGCCCACTCAGAATGGAATGTTACATTTTTTATATCAAAACTTTAGGTTTAAGATTCTGTAGACCGTATAAGTTTAGTGTCTTCGTATCTAAATAAGTTCTTTTGTGTAGGGTTCGAGGATGCCTCATGGACTAAAGAAAGGTAGAGCTAAGGTTGAAGCAAATGTTGAACCTGAAGTTCCTTAAGATAAACATATTAGTACCGTGCTTGGTGCTACTAGTATAAGTGTGAGAGATGCCATTGTAGAAAGGGATGAACTACAGGAAGCCTTAGCCCAAGCGTTGGGTAGAATTGGGGAGTTAAAGTGTAGGTTGGAAGAACAAGATAGGTAAGCTCCAGACTTACCAAAAAGACTTGCAGATGTTCCTGAAGGGCATGGTGAACCAATAGGGGAGGATGATTATAGACGGGAAATGGGAGGAGATGTGTTTTACCAATTTAACAAGTTGATCCCACCAAATTTTCGAAGTGCTGAAAACTCTTTAGATGCCAAAGCATGGATTAAGAAGATGGAACATTTTGTAGGGTATTGCCAGTTTCGGACCGACAAAAAGTTGCTTTTACATCAATTAATTTAGAAGAAGAGGCGGAAAATTGGTGAGAGGGCATACTTCCTAGGATATTAGGGGACACTGATGAACCGTTGACTTTGGAAAATTTTAAAGAGGTGTTCTATGAGAAATATTTCCTAGAATTTGTTAAGGCTCATGTTGGAAAATCACTTTCTTGCGAAATCTCAGGTTGTGATCTTTCCAAACACCCAAGTCTAGAATGACTTGTAATAAACAGCAAACAGCAATCAGACCAATCAAAGAAAGAACATAAGAAATTGTTGTCAAGGTTCGGCAATGTGCCTAAGTCCCCATGAGCTCCTCTGAGTTCTCTGCTCTAAATCAATGGAGTTCTTACAATTACTGCAACACCTCTTCAAGAATCCTCTTGTTCTTAATGAATGAAAGAAGAGAAAAAGAAAGTGATAAGAGGTAGTGTTTCCTTGGAATTTTCCCCAAGAAAATTCTAAATACAAAGCCCTTGAATCCCCAATTTATACTACTCTCTCTCTAAACAACCAGCATCTCTTCAATGAGTCTCTCTTGTGTTTAGTGTCTTTTCACTCCTACACATCATGTGTTCTATTTCACACACACTTGTCTCACATGTCTCCTCTTGTGATTGCTCTTAGATGGTCCTTTATATAGTGCAACCACTTCTTGAACCAATATTTAAGATCAATCTCAACCCTTAGATCTCAAGAACCAAAGACCTATGGCTCTCTAAGATTCTAAGTAATCCTGTGCGTTTTAACCAAGTCCCACACACCTTTCAACATGTTGAATCAGAAGGGCAGGCCGTGGTGCACAACAGGGCTGAAAACCTCCAGTTGCTGGGCGCCGAGGCGCACACCTCCCTGAGCCGCGGTGCACACCTGGGCGGAGCACCTCCACCTTTGCTCCTTTGCTAGAGGCCGTGGCGCACACCACCTAGGCCACGGCGCACACCTGCATCTAATGTTGAATTTTTCTCTCTTTAGTTCTTAGACAAATCCCAATAGCTCAATTAGAGAAGGATTTCATTTTCTTGAGACAGTATGCTATGTCGACGACTCAATATGATGGGAGGTTTAGTACCTTGTCTAGATTTGCACCGGATTTAGTAAGCACTGAAGAAAGAAAGTGTAAGAGGTTCTTTAATGGTTGGAATTATGAAATTCGTACTCGACTTTCTTATTTAGAGCATCTTAACTATGCAAAATTAGTAGACAAAGCACTATGTGTAGAGAAGAATGTAATAGAATTGAAGGGACATTAGGAATGATAAAAGAGGAGTAGGTTGGAGGGTACCAAAGAAGGTAGTTATGGGTTTGGAGTCCAAGGTGGTCATCCTTTTAAGAGAAATAGATCAGTTTCTCAAGAAGTGCAAAGTGTGGTAGGTAAGTTATTTGAAATGAATCAAGGTTAACAAAGTGAACCAGTAGCATCTGTAGTGTAAAGTTCGGCAGAGGGACTTAGAGAATTTCAAGACAACTATTTTCGTCAAGTACTCAAGGCAAAGAAGGAAGTGCATCAGGTAGAGGAAGTAGTATTATGTCAGGATTAAATCCTAAAGGATGTTTTTGGTGTGGTCAAATGGGTCATCTATGTAAAGATTGCAATATTAAGTTATATCATTGTTATGGTTCAGCTGAACATCTTCAGAAGGATTATCCTATGTTACAAAGTGTTGTATGCTTTGTGTGTTGTCAGAGTGGTCATATAGGTACAAACTGTTGGACAAAATTCAAGCCAGCTGGTAGTGTGAGTACAGCTAGTTAATTTACAGTTTTTAGACTCTTTGTTTATATATTTTAGTAGATTATACTTCATTTTTTGTGTTTTCTGTGTTTTTCATAGGTCTTTGAAGAAAATGTGACATTTTGGAGCTCGAAGGAAGAAAAACTGAAGATCTGGAACTAGCTAAGTGCGCTCGAGCGCACCTCCCCTGAGATCGAGCGCACACCTAGAAGGCTCGAGCGCACCTATGCGCTCGACCAGAGGCATGTGATTGAGCGCACATGGACAGAGAGGCGGCAGAGCCAGTTTTGTAAAGATGTCTTTGGGTCTTATTTTGGAAATTAGGGTTTCAAGGCATCCATAGAACCCTATATATAGTCTTGTAAAACACAAAAACTATATTTTTTATTTTACTTTGAAGTTGTAAGCTTTGGAGAGGAATTGACGACTCGTCTCCGCAGTATTCTTTAGGTTTTATCTTTTCTATTTAGTTTATGTTATGATGATGTTTATAATGGACAACATGTGTAACTAACGTCTTAATAGGGCTCGATTGAAGCCCTAGTTAAGCTTTTCTATATATAAGTATTGCTACCTTTGCAAATAGCCATGTTATGATGCTTTAATTGATTAATGCCTATTTTTTTTGAATTCCTCATATGTGTTTGTCTGATCAACGTATGCATGTGGTATGAATTAGTTAGTTAGATCAATTTGGATGACCGAGTCCTGAGTCTGACAATAGTAACAAAAGAAATCCACACTGGATTCTTGGGTTAATCAACATGGGAAACCGGGAGTATACAACATACCCTAGGTCTCGTGTGGTTGTCAATTTCCACAGACCTTATGCTCTCTTAATAAATAACTCAGTATACACCATACTGAATCCCTTAAGAGAGAAAAGAGTTTATACACCATGCCTAACTCGTTGCTTAGGGAGATCAATAGCTTAAGGAGCAGACCAAGCCATTAGGTTGACAACCATTAGGTATTCATGGTAGGGCTAGAGCATTGGCACATTACTTATTGGGAAAGTATGATTAGTGGTGGATATCAAAGCCCTATATTCTTATCATTATCAATTTAAACTCAATATTTATTTCTATCAATTTTTACATTATGAAACTGGTTATAAAACGAAATTCACCAATCCCTGTGGAGATGATCTCGCACTTGCACACTATGCTACTGTAGACCTTGTGCACTTGCAAGTAAAATAAGTTCAATTATTTGCTTATTAAAAATAAGTAGATAAACACTCAACAAGTTTTTGGCACCGTTGCCGGGGATTGCGCTAAATTTATTTTTAGAATTATTTTCGTTTAGTTTAGTCGTTTTTAGTTTATTTTATTCTGTTTTAATTTTTATCAAAAATCTAAAAATTTTAAGTTTCTGTTTTTCACTTTTATTTTCTTTCATCAAAAACCTAATCCATTTTCTTTTTGTTTTCTGTTTCAGGCACTAAAGTAGAAGCTCTCTGTGACACTGTGATCGAGCGCAATTACCCTATATGATCGAGCGCAACCCCTTGTGCGATTGAGTGCAATCCTATATGCGATCAAGCGCATTTGAGGCAAAGGCTACCCGAGCAGCAGTATTGAACTGTTGCACTGAAACGGTTTTTGCTTATTCATGCAAGGGCTTCGATCCAGGCATCCCACTTTCTTTCCCCTCGATACAAAGCTTAAGTGGACCGTTCGAAGAAGGCTTTGAGACAACTCTGAAGAGAAGAAGAAGAATTCGAGGAAGAAGCATCAATGGCGGAACAGCTAGAAAACCAACAACCACCTGAGCGAAGACCGATGAAGCAATCCTTCATCCCAAGGAACATCGACCAGCCATCTTGCATTGCTTATAAACCAGAGGCAGAAGGAAATTATTACATATCTCCGCAGATATTCAGTGCATTAACTCACTTTAGAGGTACACCTAATGAGGATCCACACTTGCACCTTTGAGAATTTTTTGATCTCTGCAAGTTCCAGCACATCCGGGGCCTAGACCAAGAAGGAATCAAGTTAATTCTTTTCTCCTTTTCCTTAAAAGATAATGTTAAACTGTGGTAGAATTCATTGCCTGCAGTTTCTATCCATACTTGGGAGAAGTTGGCCAGCAAGTTCCTAAGAAAGTTTTTCCCAGCCCAAAAGATGAGGCAAATGAGGAAGGAGATTCAGTCTTTCCAACAAAAGGATGGAGACCAATTCTTTGAGGCATGGGGACATTTCAACCAGCTACTACTCAAATGCCGACATCACAATCTACCTCAGAATGAACTAGTACATGTTGCGCGTTTATTTACCTAAATAAATAAGTAAATAACCATATAGTTTTACTTGCAAGTGCACAAGGTCAATTGTAGCATAGTGTGCAAGTGCGAGATCATTTCCACAGGGATTGGTAGATTTTGATTTAGAATTAGTTTCGGATTAATGAAATAAAAACAAGAGAAATAAATATGAAGCTTGAAATAATAAAGATAAAGGTGTAGGGACTTGATATCCACCACTAATTATGATACCACAACAAAACAGTATGCCAATGCTTTATTCATGTCATAAATACCTAATGTTTATCAACCTAAGGGCATGGTATCTACTCATTAAGCTATTGATCTCCCTAAGCAATGAGTTAGGCATGGTATCTACTCTAACTCTTTTCTGTCTTAAGGGATTCAGTATGGTGTATACTGAGTTGTTCCTTAAGAGAGCATAGGATCTGTGGAAATCGACAACCACATGAGACCTAGGGCATGGTATCCACTCTCGGTTTCCCCTGTTGATTAATCCAAGAATCCGGTGTGGATATCTTTTGTTACTATTGTCAGATCCAGGACTCGGTCATCCAAATTGATCTAACTAACTAATCCATACCACATCCATACGTTGATCAGACACACACATATGAGGAATTTAAATACAAACAGGCATTAATCAAGTTAAGCAACATAACATAAATATCGCAAAGGTGCCAATACTGAATTATTGAATAAACATAATTAGGGCTTCAACCAAGCCCTTACTAAAAGTTAAGTACACATAATAAAAATAAAGGAAAGAAGAAACTCGTGAGAAGAGTCATCAATTCCTCCCCACGGTCTCCTTCTGGCCTCCAGCCTCCCGACCTAAAACTGAACTAAAACTAAAAGAAGATTGAAAGATAAAAGAAGAGATGTCTAATTTGTGTTTTTACAAGTGTATTTATAGGGGTTGAATAATCCTAGAAGGCTCAGGAAACCCTAAATTTCCTAAAACATAAAAACTCATTTATTTCCAAAACTGGTTCTACCGCTTTACTGTTCACGCCCGTACATGTGCGCTCGATCGCATTCGTGGTGCGCTCGATCGCACAGATGAGTGTGCTCGATCACAAGTCTACACTCGATCGCATAGAGGAGTGCGCTCGATCGCACTCTAGCCAGCAGCTGCTCCAGGATTTCCAGATTTCTTTCTTTAAGTGCCAAAAATGCTTTTTTTTTCTCCAAGACCCTATAAAAATGTGTAAAACACAAAAGTGTAGTAAAATAGACTAAAACATATAGACAAAGAGCTTAAAAAATGTAAATTAAGGGGCTTAAATATGAATATTTAAGCACCTATCACACCCCTTAACTTACATATTGCTAGTCCCTTAGCAATACAAAACTAAAAACTAAATGAAAAATAAAGGTACATAGATAAATCCACTGTTCATGGTGTCCACAAAAGTTAAGGTATCGCACAAAACCATGACGTGCATTCATGAGCAAGCTTAAAAATACAAACACATCTTCGTAATGAATCCAAGTTTTAAATGTTGATTTTTAGTGTGTGGTGAATTAGCACATAAAGATGAAGCTTCCAAATATCTCTAATATATAGTGTTTCAATGTCTTAACATTCATCGAATTTCCTATCAGAATGAACACAAGTGGCACAGTTTTCTTTCTTTCTTTTTATTTTATTATGAGCTTTTTTGGCCAAGTTGAGTTCCATTAAGCTTTCTAGTTGACCCATATATTGAGTTTTTAGCCAATGACTCCCAAACCAGATGGTTTTAGGGCATTAGGTGTAGAGACACCCCTAAGGACTTACTAACTCGAGTCAAAAGGGCTACGAAACTAACTGGTCTTAATGCTTCCAAGCAAAATTCCCACCTTTTGACGTGACACTCACTGCTTACTGAGGCAAGAGAGCCAGTTACTCAGTGGAAAGTTTGGTTACTGATCATTAGGAGCACTTTTCTTTTTAAGCAATAACAATTTTTTTTTTCTTTTTTCATATGCCAAAGTGTGAATCTAACAAGTCATCTGGTTCATAGTTAAGCCGAAGAAACATATATAAAAATGACATGTCATACCTCACACAATTATGTGCTAATGTGCTCGTGTTAGTTTAGGTCAAACTTGTGAATCCTTAAATGCCTAAAAGTAAGTGATTAAGGTTTAAAACTTAATTATTAGCCCATGTGTTCAAGGTTTTAAGTTCACTTATGAAGTCAAATAATAGTATTCGTTTAGAACAACCAAAAATTTTTAGAACAAAATTAACATGTATTTATCTTTTAAAAAACAAAATTGGGACATAATGTGTGTGAATGTGTATAATATGTGTGTGAATGTGTCCCCATACCCCCAAACTTAAATTGTACATTGTCCCCAACGTGCGAAAAGCATGGAAGGATCTGACCTGGGAGATGGAGAACTCGTTGGGCTGGCATGGCTCATAACACACCCCCAAACTTGAACGGATGTACACAACGTCCCTAAAAAGAAAAGGAAAAACTAATGTAATACGGGAAAACAAAGAGTAAGAAAAATAAATAAATAACAAAAAATAAATAAAAGGATAAGCTGTGGGGTGCCTCCCATGAGCGCTAAGTTTAACGTCTTCAGCCGAACCAAGCCTTATTTTTCTTCAAAACTAAGATTGGCAGTAACTAGCACAAGTTATGTCTTATTTTCTCCCATATAAGCATAAGTTAAGTGCTTTCACAATTTCTTCAACTACAAATTCGATGCCTGGACAATAAAAGGGAAAATAGTATTAATAGGCCCAAGAATTTCAAATGGATCGGTGTACTTACTTTGAGGCTTTGGAAAGGCCTCAAGGAGGTGCATAGTGTCAATGATGTCATCAGTAACATCCTTGCATTTGGGCTCAATATCCAATCGTGGGACACTATAGGTAAGAGCAGTTTCTACTGGATCAATGTGATCCACCTGAAAAGCTTCCTCAACAACACTTTGCGTTATGCATACATTAAAACATTTTATATTATCTGAGGGCAATTTTAATGCATTATATCTTTTGATTTCAACCTTCTCACCATTTACCTTCTCCATCTCACTTACCTTGGATGTGGATGCTTGTGCAGGCTCATCAGCTCCGATGATCTTACCATTTGTTAGAGTTGTCATGGTATTTAGTTGTTGATGTCCTCTTAGAGTAGGTAGTGGTTGGATTGGAAGTTCACCCAACTTTCTTTCACTTAGCTCCTTAGCCAATTTCCCCATTTGTTCCTCGAGTCTTTGAATGGCTTGCTCATGTTTTGTAGTGGTTTGTCTTTGCTCAGTCGTGAATTATTCTTGTGAAGTCATCAATTGCCTCATAAGACTCTCTAGGTCACTATTTTTTGATTTCGGCACTGGTTGGGCTGCTGGTTGGAAGTGTTGTTGCTGTCCTTAAAGATTCAAAGCATTTTGAGTGTTGCTCCATGAGAGGTTGGGGTGGTTCTGCCATCCAGGATTGTGGGTATTTGCATATGCACTGTTCGATCACTCATAATTTGCTTGCTCTTGATCTGTAGTTGAATACAGAGGACAAATATAAGTATTATGATCAAAATGAGAGCATATAGCACATACCTGGCGTTGTGTAGCCTGTGGACTAGGTGAGTTGTTCTGATCAGCCATGGCTTTATGAGCATGTTTAGCTTTCTTTCCATAGCAGCCATCTGATTCTAAGATCTATCATTGAAGCTCACCTTATACATACCCTTGCTTTTAATTCCTTGTCTACCTCTCGAGGAGAATTGTTGGGTGTGCTCACTTAATGTCTCAAACAGCTACATGGCTTCTTCACTAGTCTTCTCCATCAGCACACCTCCACAACCGGAATCCACTATGCCTTGATTTATGCCACTCAAACCTTCATAGAAAGCTAGGACTAGCTCATCTTGAGGTAAGTTGTGATGTGGACATTTGAGTAGCAGCTCATTAAAGTGTCCCCATGCCTCGAAGAAAAGGTCTCCATCCCTCTGTTGGAAGGATTGAATCTCCTTCCTCATCTGCCTTGTCTTTTGGGCTGGAAAAAATTTCCTTAGAAATCTACTAGATAGCTCTTCCCAAGTATGGATGGAATCTACAGGCAATGAATGATACCATATTTTAGCATTATCTTTTAATGAAAAGGGAAAAGAATTAACTTGATTTCCTCTTGATCTAGGCCCCGAATATGCTGGAACTTGCAGAGATCACAGAATTCTCGAAGGTGCAAGTGTGGATCCTCAGCAGGTGTACCTCTAAAATGAGTCAAGTCACTGAGTATCTGTGGAGATATGTAATAATTTTCTTCTGCCTTAGAATGATATGCAATGCATGAAGGATGGTTGATGCTCTGTGGAATGAAGGATTGCTTCATAGGTCTCCGTTCTGGTGGCAGTTGGTTGTAAAGCAGTTCCATTGGTGCTTCAGCCTCAAATTATTCTTCTTTCTCCTCGAAGTTGTTTCTAGGCCTCTTTCAAATAATCTACTCACTCTCTATATCAAGTGGAAGGATGGTTGGGTTCCTCACTCGAAGCCCTTACATGAATCAATAGGAATACCTTAGTGCAGCAGCTTCAGTACTGCTGCTCAGGTAGTCTCTGGACTATTGCGCTCGAGCACTCCAAGCACTGCGCTCGATCGCAGTGCCAGAATTAGCACTGATGCACACCTAAAACAGAAAGCAAGAAAATAACAAAAACAAAGAATTAAGTTAGATAGTTGATGAAAATAAAATAAAATAAAACAAAACAGATTAAGAAAAATATTTAATGAAAAATAAGAAAAATAAACGGGAAATAATTCTAAAAAGAAATTTAGCACAATCCCCAGTAATGGCGCCAAAAACTTGTTACGTGTTTATCTACCTAAATAAATAAGTAAATAACTATATAGTTTTACTTGCAAGTGCACAAGGTCAATGGTAGCATAGTGTGCAAGTGCGAGATCATTTCCACAGGGATTGGTAGATTTCGATTTAGAATTAGTTTCGGATTAGTGAAATAAAAACAAGAGAAATAAATATTGAGTTTGAAATAATAAAGATAAAGGCGTAGGGACTTGATATCCACCACTAATTATAATACCACAATAAAACAGTATGCCAATGCTTTACTCATGTCATGAATACCTAATGTTTGTCAACCTAAGGCCATGGTATCTACTCCTTAAGCTATTGATCTCCCTAAGCAATGAGTTAGGCATGGTATCTATTCTAACTATTTTCTGTCTTAAGGGATTCAGTATGGTGTATACTGAGTTGTTCCTTAAGAGAGCATAGGATCTATGGAAATCGACAACCACATGAGACCTAGGGCATGGTATCTACTCCCGGGTTCCCCTGTTGATTAACCCAAGAATCCGGTGTGGATATCTTTTGTTACTATTGTCAGACCCAGGACTCGGTCATCCAAATTGATCTAACTAACTAATCCATACCACATGCATATGTTGATCAGACACACACATGTGAGGAATTTAAATACAAACAGGCATTAATCAAGTTAAGCAACATAACATAAATATCGCAAAGGTGCCAATACTGAATTATTGAATAAACATAATTAGGGCTTCAACCAAGCCCTTACTAAAAGTTAAGTACACATAATAAAAATAAAGGAAAGAAGAAACCTGAGAGAAGAGTCATCAATTCCTCTCCATAGTCTCCTTCTGGCCTCCGGCCTTACGACCTAAAACTAAACTAAAACTAAAAGAAGATTGAAAGATAAAAGAAGGGATGTCTAATTTGTGTTTTTACAAGTGTATTTATAGGGGTTGAATAATCCTAGAAGGCTTAGGAAACCCTAAATTTCCTAAAACATAAAAACTCCTTTATTTCCAAAACTGGTTCTGCCGCTTTACTATTAACGCCCATACATGTGCACTCGATCGCATTCGTGGTGCGCTCGATCGCATTCGTGGTGCGCTCGATCGCAAGTCTACACTCGATCACACAGGGGAGTGCGCTCGATCGCACTCTAGCCAGCAGCTGCTCCAGGATTTCCAGATTTCTTTCTTTAAGTGCCAAAAATGCTTCTTTTTCTCCAAGACCCTATAAAAACATGTAAAACACAAAAATGAAGTAAAATAGACTAAAACATATAGACAAAGAGCTTAACAAATGTAAATTAAGGGGTTTAAATATGAATATTTTAGCACCTATCAGTATAAGCTTTTTATGAAGGTTTAAGTGATACTAACTAAAGTATTGTGGATTCAGGTTGTGGAGGAGTGCTGATGGAGAAAAGCAACAAAGAAGCCATAGAGCTATTCGAGATATTAAGTGAACACACCCAGCAGTTCTCCTCTTGAGGTAGACATGGACCCAAGAGCAAAGGTATGTATGAGGTGACCCTAAATGGAGGATCCTCTACCCAAATAGCTGCTGTTGAGAGGAAACTAGATCTGCTTGTTAAAGCCATTACTACTCAAAACGCCTCACCTAATCCACTAGCTACATCACTCCAGGTATGTGCTATATGTTCTCAATTTGATCATAATACTGAGATATATACTTTGTATTCATCTGCAGACCCAGAGTAAGCGAATTATGTGGGACCAAATAACTATCCACCAAAGAACAATCCGTATGCAAACACTTACAACCCTGGATGGCGAAATCACCCCAACTTCTCTTGGAGCAACAATCAGAACAGTTAAGGGCAGCAAAGGAACTCCCAACCAGTAGCCCACTCAGTTCCCGAAACAAAGAAAAATGACCTAGAGAGTCTTGTGAGGCAATTGGCAACTCAACAACAATAGTTAGTATCTCAACAACAACAGTTGATGACTTCACAAGATCAGTTCATAGCAGATGAAAGGCAATTTCGGACTGAGTTAAGATAGACCACTGCAAAACACTAACAAACCATTCAAAGGCTGGAGGTACAAATAGGGAAACTGGCTAAAGAAATGAGTGGCAGAAAGCAAGGTGAGCTTCCGGCTCAAACATTACCTAACCCTGGGGGACACCAGCAACTGAAGGCTGTCACAACCCTCAAATATGGTAAGGTCATAGGAACCGATGGGTCTACAAAAGTATCTCTAGAGAAACCATCAACATCAAAGGTTAGTGAGATGGAGAAGGTGAATGCACCACCCTTCCTGCAAAGGTTAGTAAAACAAAAGAAAGAAAATAAACTGCTTGATATCTTTGAAACTTTGCGGAAAGTTGAAATAAACATTCCTTTATTAGATGTAATTCAACAAATACCTGCTTATGCTAAATTTCTAAAAGATTATTGCACTCATAAGAGGAAGTTTCAGGAACATGAGACAGTGGCCATGACTAAAGAAGTAAGTGCTATGCTATTAAGAAAACTACCACCAAAACTAAAAGATCTGGGTAGTTTCACTATTCCCTGCAAGATAGGTGACCAGCTGTTTAAACAAGCATTACTAGATTTGGGAGCGGGTGTAAATTTGCTACCATACACAGTATTTGAAACCTTAGGTTTGGGGGAGCTTCAACCGACTTTCATTACTCTGCAGTTGGCAGATAGAAGCATCAAAAGACCTAGAGGTATTCTTGAGGATGTCCTGGTAAAGGTAGGTGAGTTCATTTTACCTGTTAATTTCAGTGTGTTAGATATGGAGGAATGCCCTATGCCATTACCTCTGCCCATCATCTTAGGAAGACCCTTCATAAGAACTCCTGATAAAAAAATTTGCATAAAAAAGAGTATAGTAAGTATGAAGGTAAATAGTGAGAAAATAGAGTTTAAAATATTTAATGCATTAAAACTACCTCAAGATAATATGAAATACTTTAATGTATGTATGATGCAAAGTTTTGTTGAGCAAGCTTTTTAGGTCCAGCACATTGATCCATTGGAGACCATTATTACCCATAGCTTCACAAAAGTGGATATTGAGCAAGAACCTGAAGATGTTACTGATGACATCATTAAAGTTATGCACCTCCTTGAGGCTTCTCCAAAACATCCAAGTAAGTATGCTCTTCCATTTGAATCTTTCATACCTACTAATACTACTCTTCTCCCTTCTATTGTCCAGGCACCAATCTTAGAATTGAATCAGCTACCAGAGCATTTAACTTATGCCTAATTGGGAGAGAAGAAGACATTACATGTGATTGTGGCTGCTAATTTGAGTGTTGGAGAAGAAGAGAAACTATTAAGAGTTCTTAGGGAGCATAGATATGCTATTGGATGGACCATTGTTGATCTCAAGGGGATAAGTCCAGCTAAGTCATGCATCATATCTACCTTAAGGATGAAGCAAAGCCTACTCGAGATTCTTAAAGAAGACCTAACCCACACACGAAAGAGGTAGTAAAAGCTGAGGTATTAAAACTATTAGATGTTGGCATTATCTACCCCATCTCAGACAGTAAATGGGTAAATCCAGTCTAAGTTGCTCCTAAAAAGAGTGGGATCACAGTGGTGAAGAATAAGGATAAGGAGCTCATACCTAAAAGAAAAACAGCTGGTTGGAGGGTATGTATTGCTTACCGAAGATTAAATAAGGTGACCAGAAAAGATCACTTTCCCTTGCCATTCATTGATCAGATGTTAGAGAGATTAGCTGGCCATAGCTATTATTGCTTCTTGAATGGGTATAGTAGGTATAACCAGATTGCCATAGCACTTGAGGATCAAGAAAAGACTACCTTCACATGTCTTTTCGACACATTTCCTTATCGAAGGATGCCATTCGATTTATGCAACACACCAGCCACCTTTCAAAGATGTATGATGAGCATATTTTCTGACATGGTGGAGAAATTCATTGAGGTATTTATGGATGATTTCAGTGTTTTTGGTTCCAATTTCAATGAATGCCTGAATGATCTAGAGAGTGTCCTAAAGAGATGTGAAGAGAGCAACTTAGTGTTGAATTGGGGGAAGTGTCACTTTATGATTCAACAAGGCATTGTGTTGGGACATTCGATCTCCAACAAAGGCATTGAGGTAGACAAGGCCAAAATAGACATCATTTCAAAGTTACCTCCTCCTCTAATAGTTGAGAGAGTCAGAAGTTTCCTTGGACATGCTGGATTCTATAGACGATTCATCAAGGACTTCTCCAAGATCTCTAGACCTCTATGTGCATTGTTAGCTAAAGATACTAAGTATAAATGGACTAATAATTGTATGAAAGCTTTTAACACATTGAAGGATGTGCTCACCTCCACCCCAATAATGATGGCACCATATTAGAATCTTCGATTCGAGTTGATGTGCGATGCCAGTGACTTCACCTTGGGAGATGTCTTAGGCCAAAGAGTCAATAAGGTACTTCATGTTATTTACTATGCTTCTAGAACTTTAAATGATGCTCAGCTTAACTACTCTACTACTAAAAAGGAATTGTTAGCTGTTATTTTTGCTTTAGAGAAGTTTAGATCATACCTAATTAGCTCTAAGGTTATTGTATTTACTGATCATGCTGCCTTGAGATATCTATTTTCTAAGAAAGATGCCAAGCCTAGGTTAATCAGATGGGTATTCCTACTGCAAGAGTTTGACTTAGAGATCAAAGACAAGAAGAGCAGTGAAAATGTGGTTGCAGATCACTTATCAAGGCTACCTTTTGAGGATTACAAAAATGAGCTACCTTTGAATGAAAACTTCCCCGAGGAATAATTGTTCGCACTAGAGGTAACACTTCCATGGTATGCTGATATTGTCAATTATCTAACTGCTAAGGTTTTTCCTTTAGGTATGACCAGTTAAGGAAAGAAGCGGCTGATATCCATGTTTAGACACTACCATTAGGATGACCCATACTTATTCAAATTCTGTCACAATCAAATCATCAGAAGGTGTGTCTTAGAAGAAGAGCATTTGAGCTTATTACAACATTGCCATCAGTTTGCTTGTGGAGGATATTTTGGGGCCAAGAAAACAGCTCTTAAGGTATTACAATCCGGTTTTTATTGGCTTGATCTGTTTAAAGATGCCTTCTTATTTTGCAGCTCATGTGATAGATGCCAGTGGACAGGTAACATCTCATCCCGAAATCAGATGCCCCTACAAAATATTCATATAGTATAACTTTTTGATGTTTGGGGCATCGATTTCATGGGTCCATTCCCTAATTCCTTTGGTTATTTGTATATTCTTGTGGGTATGGATTATGTGTCCAAATGGGTTAAGGTTGTCCCCTCAAAGACTAATGATCACAAAGTGGTTGTGAAGCTTTTACAGGATAACATCTTTACCCGGTTTGGGACTCCAAGAGCAATCATCAGTGATGGTGGCAACCACTTTCATCATCATTCTTTTGCTGCAGTCATCAGAAAATATGGGATCACCCATAAAGTTGGCACTCTATATCACCCTCAGACCAGTGGCCAAGTGGAGATAAGTCACCGAGAAATCAAAAGCATCCTAGAAAGGACCGTGAATCCTAATCGAAAGGATTGGTATTTGCAACTGAATGATGCTCTATGGGCATATAGGATAGCTTACAAGACACCAATTGGAATGTCCCCATACTTCTTAGTCTTTGGTAAAGCATGCCATTTGCCAGTGGAGCTAAAACATCGAGCTTATTGGGCCATTAAATAGTTCAATTTTGATATGAAACAAGCAGGTGAGAAGAGGAAGCTGCACTTAAATGAGCTAGAAGAATTAAGGTGTGATGCATATGAGAATGCCAAGCTCTATAAAGAAAGGACAAAAGCCAATCATGATAGAAAACTAGTAAAGAAAGAGTTTCATGTAAGATAAAGGATGTTGGTCTACAACTCAAGATTAAGACTATTCCCAGGAAAACTAAAGTCCCGATGGTTTGGTCCTTATGTGGTCACCAAGGTCTTTCCTCATGGTGCTTTGGAGATTCATGGTTCTAATGGCAATCAGACATTCACAGTCAATGGACATAGAGTCAAGCCATACCTTGATCTCAACATGCCTCTTAGAGACGAAGACTTGGCACTTCAATCTGTCCAGTATGCAGCTGATCCAAGAGTACTTGAACCACATGAGGTGGGCTCTAAGTGGCCCCTTTAAAGAGAGTAGCAATAAAGCTACTATAGAGAGCGCTTGAGCACTTCCCACTTTAATAACCATATAGCTTAAGTGCCTCTATTGAGGTTAATGGTACTGAGGCCACTAAAGTACGGTATGGTTGCATCATTGTTAGTTTTTCTCATTATTTTAGTCCTTTTATATTTTATTATTATCAGCACTTTCTGTCATGTGATCGAGCGCACTCCCAGCCTACGCTCCATAGCACGCGAGTGCACCACACCACACACTTGCGCACAAGTGTGATCGAGCGCACTTCACAATGCACTCGAGCGCACTCGTGGCAAAGAAGTCACGTGATGGTTATAAACGCATTTCCCTTATTATCCCTCCCCTCGCTCAATTGCACTCTCTCTGTCTCTCTCGCTCTCTCGCCATCTTCGGTAAGCCCAACACTCTCACTCTCACTACCATATCATTTAACATTAACCCAACCCTTCCCCATTCCATATTTCATTCACCTATTATCATTATCATTCCCCCATCACACACCCACTCACTTTCACGTGCACACAAGGTATGCCCATACCCGTTTTTCTTTTCTACTTAGTTGCACACAATCACACACGGTTTTTGATTTACATTTTACTAATTATATGCATCTACCATGTGTTTTAATTGTATTTCATGTTTACAGGAGGTTGAGATCAAGTTTGTGTGCTTCCCAAAGCTTCCAAGCTTCTGTCGCCCATAACCTGTTCGACATATTGCTTGAACCATTGTGCTCGAGCGCAAGGCCCTGTGATCAAGCCTAAGTCACCTAGTGCGATCAAGCGCACCTAACCTATGATCAAGTGCAAACTTGATAGCAACTAGACCACAATGCCAAACAAGTTATCTCCACTTCCCAAGCCTCTAGCAGCAGTCCCCAATCATCCCAGCCTAGTTTAGAACAATGAGAAATCTTGTTCGAGAAATCTTGGACGCCACATTTTAAGACCCAGGGACTGAAGCGGCTATTCAAGCCTGTTTGCTCGACGGCCTACACCCGATTTGGGGTCAGTTTCTATGAGAACTTATCCTATGACTGCACCAAACCAGAGATCCTATCTTCCTCGGTCTAGGGCAAGTTCATCGAGCTGACCACTGCTGACATCGCTGCTACCCTTCACTGCTCTGATGAGTCCCCTCTTGAGGTCACCCATATGGAGGAGCAGCCATAACCGTTTCCCCTGCCCCACATCATCGAGGATATGTGTGCGGGCTAGTACGCTAACCGGCACAACAACGTGGGGAGCTAGAGCATTGGCACATTACTTATTGGGAAAGTATGATTATTGGTGGGTATCAAAGCCCTATGTTCTTATCATTATCAATCTAGACTCAATATTTATTTCTATCAATTTTTACATTGTGAAACTGGTTCTAAAACGAAATTCACCAATCCTTGTGGAGATGATCTCGCACTTGCACACTATGCTATTGTAGACCTTGTGCACTTGTAAGTAAAACAAGTTCGATTATTTGCTTATTAATTTAGGTAGATAAACGCTCAACACTAAGTGGGTCGAGGCAATGGAGTTGGAGGTGGTAGGTGTGGAAGTCAAGGCTGAGGAGTCACCGAAAGTAGAGGGGATGCTAGTCAAGGTTAGTATGGGCGGAGTCATGTTTATATAATCACTCAGCAGGATTCTCAAGCCACACCCGATGTAGTAACTGGTATGATTTCTTTATTAGGTAGAAATGTATAATGTTAATTGATCCTGGTGCAACACATTCCTTTGTTTCTACTTATTTTATAATATCTATTGATGTAGCTAGAACATGTTTGCACAATATCATGATTGTTGAGACTCCTATGGAAGAGAAGGTGGAAATGCAATGGATATTTCGAGATTGTGTTTTAAATATTGGAGATAGAGAACTTAGGGTGGATTTAATGCCTTTGAGGATGAAAGACTTTGATTTGATTCTGGGTATAGATTGGTTAGCTAATTATCATGTAGATTGCTTCAAGAAGATGGTAACTTTTCGAATTCCGGGGAAAGGAGAATTTACTTTTCAGGGAGAACGTAGAATACTTTCACAATGCTTTATTTCTGCCATTTCAGCTATGAGATTGTTGAAGAAAGGGTGTGAGGGTTATTTGGCCCATGTAATCAATTATTTTAAGGAAGGTGTGAAGTTAGAAGAAGTGCCTATAGTTAAATAATTTCTAGATGTATTTCTTGAGGAATTTTCTATTTTACCACCCAATAGGAAAACTGAATTTTCTATTGATCTAGCACCTGGCTCTACTTCTATTTCAATATCTCTTTATCGAATGGCACCGATAGAGTTTAAGGAACTCAAGGCTCAACTTCAGGAGTTATTAGACAAGAAATTCAATCATCCTAGTATATCATCTTGGGGAGCTCCAGTGTTGTTTGTCAAGAAGAAAGATGGGACTCTAAGATTGTGTGTGGATTATAGGAAACTAAACAAGATAAGAATTCGTAACAAGTACCCGTTACCGAGGATTGATTATTTTTTTAAGCAGTTGCAAGGAGCTCGGGTATTTTCTAAAATAGATTTGAGATCGGGTTACAATTAATTATGAATTAAAGACTCAGATGTTCCGAAGATTGCTTTCCATACTCCTTATGGAAATTATGAATTTCTAGTTATACCGTTCGGTTTGTCTAACGCCCCCGTGAGTTTCATGGACGTGATGAATAGAGCATTCTTAGACCAATTTGTAGTAGTTTTCATTGATGATATCTTAGTATATTCGAAGAATGAAGAAGACCATACTAGACATTTGAAGATAGTGCTAGAAACTCTTAGAAATGAGAAGCTTTATGCCAAGTTTAACAAGTGTGATCTTTTTTTAAAGACGTGACCTTTTTAGGGTATGTGGTGTCGAAGACAGGAATAGTTGTAGACCCTCAGAAAGTTAAAGTAGCTCTAAATTGAGAGAGACCTACAAATGTTACTGAGATTAGGAGCTTCTTGGGATTGGTGGGATATTATCAGAGATTTATCAAGGATTTCTCAGTTATTGTTATACCCTTGTCCAAACTGACAAGAAAGGGAGAGAAATTTATATGGTCGGAAGATTATGAGAAAAGTTTTCAACTATAGAAGGAAAACTTGATAGTTACATCAATGTTGATCCTTCCTTTGAGTGATAAGGGGTTTATGATTTAAAGTGATGCTTCACATCAAGGGTTAGTGTTGAAAATCACCTACTAATCTCAGGTTGTGACCTTTAAACACCCAAATCTAGAATGATTTGGATCAAGACAAGAATCAACCCACAAAAGAGAAAACACAAGCAATTGTTATCGAGGTTCGACAAATTGCCTACGTTCCTGTGAGCTCCTTTAAGCTCTCTGAACTAAATCAATGGAGTTCTTACAATTACAACAACTCTTCAAGAACAAGATAAACACTTGTGTATTTGAGACAAGTTATGTTTATTGTTGCTATATAGCCCTTTATATAGAGCAATAACTACCATCACCCACTTGAAACCAATCTCAGCCCTTAGATCTTAAGAACCAAACAATCATAGCCCTCTAAGTGGTTTAAGTGAAACTGAGCGTTTCAACCAAAACAACACACCAGTCGAAGGAGCCTGAAATCTGGTTTCAGGAAGACTTCGCACCACGACGCTGAACAAGGTGTGCCGCGACGAGCTCCAAAATCATGGACTTCCACACATGCGGGCAGGCGAGGGGTGGGTGGTCAGTGCTGTGGCACAAAGGTTTGCCCCGCGGTGCGCAAAGCTTGTGCTTAGGTGCCAAATGCTGCTGAAGCTGAAATTTTGCTGCAAGGCCATCTCTTCTAAAGAACTACTCAACCTTTAATTCTTAGACAAAATCCCAACAATCTCTACCTTTGTCTATGCAATTAAAACCGAACCAATTGTGCAGAGAACTCAAGATCCAAACTCATAAGTCACCACATCATCTGGTTCTTACTCTAAGAAGTTCAAGGCAATGATTAAACTTGCTTAGAGTTAGAACTTTAGTGCCTAAATCTGCAGGATTTTCTTCTGTTGCCACTTTGTCCACATGAATGCTTCCTTCCATAACCTTTTCCCAAATAAATGATACCAAACATCCACATGCTTAGTCCTCTCATGGAACACTAGATTCTTACACAAATGTAATGCATTTTGGCTATCCATATACACCACCACCTACTCTTTTAGAACCTTCAACTCTTCCAACAATCCTTTCCACCAAAGAGCCTCCTTAATAGCTTCAATTGCTGCTATATACTCTGCTTCGGTTATTGAGAGTGCTACCACTGGCTGCAACTAAGCCTTCTAACTTATACAACATCCATTTATGTTAAAGAAGTATGAAGTAATCGATCTTTTCTTATCTTGATCTGCTCCATAGTCAGAATCCGCATAACCTTCTAACAAGATAGACTTATCCCTCTTCTCGTAAACAAGCCCCACATCTGAGCTTCCCTTCAAATACCTCAGCAAGCACTTCATCCCAAGCCAATGCTCCTTTTCGGGATTACTCATAAACCTACTGAGAACACTAATGGCATGAGAAATGTTGGGTATAGTGCTTACCATAGTGAACATGACTGATCCAACCACACTAGAGTAAGGGACCTTTTCCATTTCCTTCTTCTTCTAATCCAAACTAGGACATTGATCACTAGAGAACTTGAAATGACTAGCAAGGGGAATTTTTACTGATTTACTTAGACACCATCTTTTCTATGTAAGAAGTTTGAGAAACATCCCAAAGATACTTTGGGCATGACCAAGATCCTTCATCTCAAACTCCGAACTGAGTTAAGACTTCAACCTTTCTATCCTCTCTTTGTTGCTACCAACCAATAGCATATCATCAACATAGATGAGAATAATCACCATTTTCTCCATCTTGTCACCTTTGTAGTACAAGCACGAATCATAGTAGCTCCTCATGAAACCCAAGCTAATTATAAAGGAATCAAACCTCTTATTCCACTGCCGAGGTGATTGCTTCAAGCCATAGAGAGATTTCTTCAAATTGCATACCAAATCCCCCCGTCTTCCTTCCTAATAGCCTTTAGGTTATCTCATGCAGATGGTCTCATCAAGCTCTTCATGTAAAAACGTTGTCTTCACATCCATTTGCTTAATCTCCTAATTAAATTGGACCACCATAGCTAACACCATCCTTATCGTCTTATATTTCACAACCGGTGAGAAAATTTTTGTGAAATCTATGCGCTCCCTTTGTGTGAACCCCTTCAACACTAGCCTAGCCTTATACCGAACTTTATCCCTTAGAGTGTTTCCTTCTTTGATCTTATAAATCCACTTATAATCCACAACTCTCTGTTTTTTTGGTTTTGACACCAATTCCGAAGTGTTGTTCTTCCTCAAAGAATGCATTTCCTCCTCCATTGCTAGCTTCCATCTTGATGAATCCTTATTTCTCATGGCATCACTATAAGTTTCTGGTTCACAATTCATTATCCCTCCTTCCGAATAAAGAGTTGTTGGAATAACATTTGCAAAACCATATCTCAAAAGTGGTCTGATCTGCCTCCTTTCTCGGTCTCTTGTAAGCTGATAATCATTTTGATTTGTTGCATCATCTCTTTCTAGTTCAGCCTCCTCTTTAGTGTTTTAAGCTTTTCCTTCATCAATGGGCTCTACCTGATCCAAACTCTCTTGCCTTCCTTGCTCTATCTGAACCGAATTTTCTTTGATGCTATGCTCCACATAAACCGGGCTAGTTTGCTCACTTTCTCTTGCATGGTTAGTTTTCTCCAAATAGGGAAATAACAGCTCATTAAACATTAAACATGATGTGCAAACCTTTCTAGAATAGTCATCAATAAAAGAAAGAAAGTAAAGATTACCTCCCAGTGTTAGTGTTTTTGCTGGCCCCCAAAGATCAGTATGAATATAGTTAAGAACAACCTTTGCTTTATGCACTTCGGTGTTGAAGCTAAGCCGATGTTGCTTTCTAATAACACAACTCTCGCAGAAATCAAAATTTTCTACCTTGTCACCATCAAGTAAACCATCATTGCTAAGAACTTGCAGCCCCTTTTTCGCACATATGTCCCAAACAATTGTGCCAAAGAACCGCCTTATCAATCTCAGCCATCAAACTTGCTACTTGATCCTTGATGTCTGTCTCTCTAATTATCTCATAAAGACCATCCTTTATCGCTGCTTTGATCACCACCAAGGCTCCCTTGGTGATCTTGATCTTTCCTCGCTCTGCCTTGTATGTGTACCCCATGGAATCTAGCTGTCCCAAAGAAATCAAATTTCTTCTCAAATCCGAAAGATATCTCACATTCCGCAGCAACCTTGTAACTCCATCAAACATCCTCAATTGGATGTCTCCTATGCCTCTAACTTAGCAAGAAATATTGTTCCCCAAGAAAATCTCTCCTCCATTGGTTTCCTTGAAATTCTTGAACCAATCACGGTGAGGACACATATGATAGGTGCATCCGGAATCCAAAATCCATTTCTCGCTGCTTTGCCTTTTTCTCATATTTGAGCACACAACAAGAACATCACCTTCTTGCTGTTTTCCTTTGGCAATCGAAGCCTCTCCATTTTCGGTATGGCCTCTTCCTTTCTTATCCCTTAACATCTTCTTGCAATCTTTCTTAAATGGCCCTCCTTATTGCAGTAATAGCATCGCTTTCCTCCAAATTTTGGTTTAGAATGCGATCTTCCATGGCTTTATCCTTTAACCTTTGGTTTGTCCCGGTAATTGCCATAGTTGTTACTGCTATTCCGAGTTACAAGCCTTCCACTAACGAACAGACCTTTTCCGCTTGATCCTTCCCTCATCTTGGCTTTGAAATCATGAGCCCTTATAGCATTAATCACAATTTCTTTGGTTAGTGTATCTCTTCCATATTCAATAGCATTAATCAAGCTTTCAAAACAATCGGGAAGAGAATTCAATAATATAACAGCCAATTGTTCATCCAGGAATTTTATACTACAACTAGCTAAATCTTGAACTAGGTTATTAACACATCAAGATTATCTTGCAACTCTTTATTAGGATCCATTTTAAAAGCAAAGATACATTTTAGAAGATATATTTTATTATGAAGAGTTTTGGTAAGAAACAACTCATCTAGTTTCTTCAAAATGACCGCTGGATCTTCTGAATCTCCACATTCCCTTGTCACACTATTCGACACGTGCAAAAAGATGGTGCTATACGCCATCTTCTTCATCTCATTCTGCTAGAGCTCCGTGATACTTGCTCGAAAATCATCTTCTTCTCCAATTGCCAAGTCCGCCTTTTATTGTATAAGAACTACCTTGATTTTTCGCTTCCAAAGATCAAAGTCTCCCTTTCCATCAAACTTCTCAACAATGAAGTTTGAACCCATCTTGCAGGAAAAAAAATCCCAAGATTTATGTAGCACCCTCAATTGCTTTCCAAACCTCTTCTCTCCAACTTCTAAACCTCAAGAACCCGATCAAATCTTGATCCCAACACCGTTCTTGAATCACCTAAGAAGTTTCTTTTGATTCTTGGAATCTTGCTCTGATACCACTGTTGAAAATCACCTACTAATCCCAAGTTGTGACCTTCAAACACCAAAATCTAGGTTATGTCTTAATGTAGGATGGAAAGGTTGTAGCTTATGCTTCATGCCAACTGAATAACCACAAAAGGAACTACCCCACCCATGATCTAGAATTGGCAACAATAGTCTTTACCTTAAAGATTTGGAGATATCACCTTTATGGAGCAAGTTGTGAGATATTTAAGGACCAAGAGAGCCTAAAGTATTTACCCACCCAAAAGGAGTAAACTTAAGACAAAGGTGATGGATGGAACTAATCAATGACTATGATTGTACCATAAGTTATCATCTTAGGAAGGCTAACGTGGTGGCTGATGCTTTAAGTCGAAAGTCCAGTAATAAGTTAGAAACTTTAAAGACTTTTGATTCAGGCTTATTTGAAGAATTAAGAAGTTTAGAAATAAAGCTTGGAGCTAATATCGACGGAGGTTTAGTAGCTACCATGGTATTGAGATCGTTGATAGTAGATCATTTATTAGATGCTTAGGGTAAGTGTAACGACCCATCCCAAGTTGGCCACCCTCGAGACGGTGTCGTTACGTTTTGAAATCCCAGCACGACACATATATGCAACAATATAAAAAAAACAACTGAATGATTTACATACATAAATCCTCAACCCTTAACAGGGGAGTTGCATCATTCAGATCTCAACAGAACAGTATATATAACATATTATGCAAGAATATTTACAAATGTTTTTTTTCTCATTAGTCTGAGGATATGGACCATGTGGCTTACAGAAAATGATTTAGTCTGAATCTCCACTCACAATTCTATCTGTCCTGCCCACAAGCTGAAATCATTTACAATGAGAAATGAACTTCACAAGCTCAGTGAATTAAACTTACTAGAAGTATTCAATTTGTATAATTAGTCTTCCAATTTTTATTCATATATATCTTATGTATTTGATAATAACATTCTATTATCACTACTTATATCAAATCCCCATCCTTTATAAATCTTTTCTTCTCATATAATTAATCATCATCTTGAGACTATCAATTCTACATCATAATTACCTCATTATCTCATAATTCTCATCATTTCATATTTCAATATTTCTTCTCAGCATAATTGTTTCTATGTGAGACTCATTCATCTATCAATAAATTTACAACGATGAATAGCACTTTAGCATCTCAATAATAAAATCAATAATTAAAACAGATGCAATACATGAATTATTAATTGGAAACGTCTTCCCACATGTCGACATGTTTTAGCTTAGACCAGTTGCCCTCCCGATTCTTTTATTTTATTTAGATTGGTGCCTTCCTGATTCTTTTATTTCCAGCATATACCAGCTGTCATGGTTTTCATTTATTTTCAGTATATACCGGCTATCACGGTTTTCATTTAAACTGGCTGCCCTCCCGATTCTTTTATTTTTATTTAAATCGGCTGCCTTCTCGGTTCTTTTATTTTCATTTAGATTGGTTTCCTTCCCGGTTCTTTTATTTCATGCATATGCATATAAATAATGATATGAAATATGCATATGAACAATAATATAAAAACAAGCATGTATTCAAACATTCAAATTAGTTATCTTGATTATTCTCAAATTATTATTTGAAAAATTCCACTAAATTTCTCTCCTCATAAATCATATCAAATCATCAACTATAGCTCATCAAGAATTTCACTTATCACCTTTATTATTAAATCGACTCATTATTCCAATAATATTGTTTCTCATAAAATAATTCTCTACACATCCATTATTCTTATCATACCTATCAACCAACTTTCATCTATCACCATATTGGTATTTGTCTAAGGATTAAACGGGTTAAAGAATGAAGCTGCATTAGGCTTTGGAGCCGCAGCACAAGGAGTGTACCGCGGCCTCCAGCAAAAGATGAAGTTATGGGTAGTGTGCGCCATGGCACAGGGTGGTGTGCCCCGCGGCGCCCAGCAACTAAAGGTTGTGTGCCCTGTTGTGAGCCGCGGCCTGCCCTGTTTTGGGCTGCAGCGCCAGGCACACCTTATGCAAATTTTTAGCACTCTTCTCCTGGTGCATGGGGCTTGATTAAAATGCATAGGATTACTTAGACTTGTTGAAGGGCTGTAATTGTGTGGTCCTCAAGATCTAAAGGTTGAGATTGACTTCAAGATTTGTTAAAGAAATTGGTGCACTATATAAAGGGTCATCTAGGTTCAATAACAAAAAGTGAATCAACATAATTCTAGTGCAAGTGTGAGAGTGCGAAGACACAAAGCACAAGAGAGGCACTAGAAGTGATCTCATTCAAGAGTGGCTGCTGTTGAGAGAGAGCATACAAGAAGTGGGGTTCAAGGGCTTTGTAATTGAAATTTTCTAAAATTCCAGGGAAACACTTAGTTCTTATCTCTTTCTTTTATCTTCTTTCATGTATCAAGAACAAGAGGGTTCTTGAGGAGGTGTTGCTATAATTGTAAGAACTCCATTGATTTAGTGCAGAGAGCTCGGAGGATCTCATGGGGATATAGGCATTTGCCGAACCTCTATAACGATTGCTTGTGTCCTTTCTTTGATTGGTTTGATTGCTGTTTATTACAAGTCATTCTAGACTTGGGTGTTTGGAAGATCACCACCTGGGATTCCGCAAGATGATTTCCAACTGTGGTATCAGAACATGGTTCCAAGAATCAAATGATTCTTTGGTGGAGATATAGTGGTATCAGAGCTGGAACAGGGGGTATCGGAGAAAGACTTCAAGAATCAAAGAAAACTTCTTGGGTGATTCAAGAACGATGCTGGGATCAAGATCTAATCGGGTTCTTGAGGTTCAAGAACGGTGTTGTGATCAAGATTTGATTGTGTTCTTGAGATTTAGAAGTTTGAAAGCAATTGTGGGTGCTACATAAATATGGGATTTTCTCTGCAAGATGGGTTCAAACTTCATTGTTGAGAAGTTTGATGGAAAGGGAGACTTTGCCCTTTGGAAACAAAAAATCAAAGCGGTTCTTATACAACAAAAGGTGGACTTAGCGATTGGAGAAGATGACGATTTTCCAACAAGTATCACGGAGCTCTAGCGGAATGAGATGAAGAAGATGGCGTAGAACACCATCTTTCTGCATATGTTAGATAGCGTGACAAAGGAGTACGGAAACTCAAAAGATCCAACTGTCATGTGGAAGAAACTAGATGAGTTGTTTCTTACCAAGACTCTCCCTAATAAGATTTATCTTCTAAAATGAATCTTTGCTTTTAAAATAGATCCTAATAAATAGTTACAAGATAATCTTGATATGTTTAATAAACTAATGAACAATTGGCTGTTATTTTGTTGAATTCTCTTCCTGATTATTTTGAAAGCTTGATTAATGCTATTGAATATGGAAGAGATGCACTAACCAAGGAAATTGTGATCAATACTATAAGGGCTCATCATTTAAAAGCCAAGATTAGGGAAGGATCAAGTGGAGAAGGGTTGTTTGTTAGAAGAAGACCAACAACTCGGAATGGCAGCAACATACATGGCTACTACCGGGATAAATCACAGGGTAGAGGAAAACGCCATGGGAGAGCGCACTCTAAACTGAGATTTGGAGGAAAGAGATGCTACTACTTCCATAAGGAGGGTCATTTCAAGAAAGATTGCAAGAAGATGATGAGGGATGAGAAGGGAAGAAGCCATACCAACAATGGAGAAGCTTCGGTTGCCAAGGGAGAACAGCAAGATGATGTTCTTATTGTGTGCTCAAATGTGAGCAGGAGGTAAGGCAGCGAGAAATAGATCTTGGATTCCGGGTGCACTTATCATATGTGCCCTTATTGAGATTGGTTCAAGAATTTCAAAGAAACCAATGATGGAAAGGTTTTCCTGGGGAATGATGCTTCTTGCCAAGTGAGGGGCATAGGAGACATCCAGTTGAGGATGTTTGATGGAATTATAAGGCTGCTGAGGAATGTGAGATATCTTTCGGATTTAAGAAGAAATTTGATCTCATTGGGGCAGCTAGATTCCATGGGATAAATATACAAAGCAGAGGGATGAATGATTAAGGTATCCGATGGATCTTTGATAGTGATTAAAGCAGCAATGAAGGATGGTCTCTATGAGATGATCAGAGACACGGACATCAAGGATCAAGTAGTCAGCTTGATGGCTGAGATGGATAAAGCAGTACTTTGGCACAATCGTTTGGGACATATGAGCGAAAAAGGGTTCCAAGTTCTCAGTAAAAATGGTTTACTTGATGGTGTAAAGGTAGAGAAACTTGATTTCTGTGAATGTTTCATTCTTGGGAAGCAACATCGGGTCAGCTTCAACACCGGAGTGCCCAAATTAAAGGGTATTCTTGACTACATTCATGCCGATCTTTGGGGACCAGCAAGAACACCAACACAGGGAGGTAATCTTTAATTTTTTTGTCTTAAATTGATGATTATTCTAGAAAGGTTTGGGTTTATGTGCTTAAAAATAAATCGAATGCTTTGAATAAATTTGTGGTGTGGAAAAAGCTGGAAGAAACTCAAATGAGTAAGGTAGTTAAGGTGTTAAGAATCGACAATGGCTTAGAATTTTTTAATAAGGAATTTGACAAATTCTGTGAGTTAACTGGCCTTCTAAGACATAGAACAGTTGTGAAAGCCCCTCAACAAAATGGAGTTACTAAAAGGATGAATCAGACCCTTATGGAAAAGGTTAGGTGCATGTTAATTGGTTCTGGATTACCCAAATATTTTTGGGGGGAAGCTGTGTCTACTGCTGCATATTTGGTTAATAGATCACTGTTGGTATTTTTCTAAGGATTAAACGGGTTGAAGAATGAAGTTTTATCAGGCCTTAGCGCCTCACCCCCCAGCAAGGAGAATTTTTTAGCCCTAGGTGTATGCTGCACCTCAGGAAGGGTGCGCCACGACGCCCAGAAGGTGGAAGTAGTGTGCCTTGGCTTGAGCCGTGGCCTGCCCTGTTTTGAGGCGCGGTGCTAGGTACACCTGATGCTTCCTGATCAGCACTTTGGATTCATGCGTAAGGCTTTATATAGTGCACCACTTCTTGAACCAATCTTGAAGTCAATCTCAACCCTTAGATCTTGAGGACCAATCAATCATAGCCCTTCAATCACAACAACAAGTGAGTCATAACATCATCATATGTGAGATCAAGTGTAAGAATGCAAAGACATAAAACACAATAGAGACTCATTGGAGAGGCTAGTTTTTTAGAGAAGGAGTAGTACAGATTAGGGATTCAAGGGCCTTGTAAGTGGAATTTTCTTGGGGAAAATTCCAGGGAAACTCAAGTCCTTATCACTTTCTTTTTCTCTTCGTTTGTTCTTCAAGAACAAGAGGTTTCTTGAAGAGGTATTGCTGATTGTAAAAACTCCATTGATTTAGTGTAGAGGGCTTGGAGAAGCTCATGAGGATGTAGGCACATTGTCGAACCTCGATAACAATTACTTGTGTTTTCTTTCTTGCTTTGATTGCTGTTTTGTTCATTACAAGTCATTCCAGACTTGGGTGTTTGGAAGATCACCACCTGGGCATCTTGAGGTGATTTTCAACAGTGGTATCAGAGCTTTTGACAGTAGTATCAGAGCCAAGATTGGCGGGTATCAGAGCAAGATGACAAGAATCAAAGATCAACTTCTTGGGTGATTTAAGAACTATTGGTGTTTGTCTAAGGTTTAAGCAAGGTTTGAAGAGGTTCAGTATCAAGCCTTGGCGCCTTAGCACACTAAGTTTGTGTCTCATCGCACAGCATGTACAAAGGGTTCAGCATCAGGTCGAGCCGCAGCACAGCCTTCCCAGGCCATGGCTCCCAATAAGGAGGAGACCTGGAGGAGGTGTGCTTCGCGGCTCAGCCTCCCCCAGGCCGTAGCGCCCAGAAGATGAAGAATGTGTGCCCTACCCTGGGCCGCAACTTACCCTATGATAGGATTTAAGCTCCTTAATTTACATTTGTTAAGCCCTAGTTTATGTTATTTTAGTCTATTTTACTTCATTTCTGTGTTTTACATGGTTTTTATAGGTCTATGAAGAAAAGGAAGCATTTTGGAAGCTTTTGAAGCTTAAAAGGAAGAAAACTAGAAAATATGGAGCAGATACTGTCTGGAGTACAATTAAGTGCACCAGGAAGGGTGATCGAGTGCAACCTTGCAATCGAGCGCAACCTTGCGATCGAGCACACTCTGCTCACGATCGAGCGCACACGTACGACAGTGAACAGTAAAACGGCAGCACCTGTTTTGGAAATTAGGGTTAGGGCCCTATTTTGGAAATTAGGGTTTCCAAGTGTCCTTAGAACCCTATAAATAGACTTGTAAAACACAAAAAAAAAACATATCTCCCTTTTGGGGAGCATATCTTCCTTTTAGTTTAACCTTTTGTTTGAGACTCGAAGTAGAGAGCTTAGGAGAAGAAATGACCACTCGTCTCCCGAGTCTTCTTCGGTTTTAGTTTTCTATTTTTACTTAATTATGTTTATCATGTTTACTTTACATAGTATGTGTAACTAAACACCTATAGGGCTCGATTGAAGCTCTAGTTATGCTTTACCACATATTTATTCATTGATTATCTTTGCTATAGCCTTGTTAGAGTATTTAACTTGATTAATACCTGTTTATATTTACATTCCTCATATGTATGTGCCTGATCAACGTATGCTTGTGGTATAGATAGGTTAGTCGAATCAACTTGGATGACTGAGTCCTGGGTTCGACATTAGTAACAAGGGATATCCACATTGGATTCACGCGTTAATCAACATGGGAAACCAGGAGCGGACCAAGCCCTAGGTCCCGTGTGGTTGCCGATCTCCACAGCCCTTATGCTCTCTTAAGAAACAACTCAGTATACACCCATGCTGAATCCCTTAAGAGAGAAAAGAGTTAGAGTATACACCATGCCTAACTTGTTGCATAGGGAGATCAATAGCCTAAGGTGTGGACCAAGCCCTTAGGTTGGCAACCATTAGATATTTATGATAAGGCTAGAGCATTGAAACCTTAGTTAGTGGGAAAGTATAATTAGTGGTGGATATCGTAGCCCTATGTTATTATTATTGTTATTCACTTACAAACAAACTATTATTTCTCTTTTAACTTAAAGAAACTAATTCTAAATAGAAATTCACCAATCCCTGTGGAAATGATCTCGCACTTGCACACTATGCTACCACAGACCTTATGCACTTGCAAGTAAAACTAGAACAGTTATTTGCCTAATTATTTAAGTAGATAATCGCTCCATCAAGATTTTGGCGTCGTTGCCGGGAATTGTGCTAAATTTCTTTTTGGAATTATTTTCGTTAATTTATTTTATTTTATTTTATTTTGTTCCGTTTTATTTTTATTTTTATCAAAAATCAGATTTATTTCATCTTTTCGTTTTCTGTTTTTGTTCAGGTGTGCAGCAGAGGAGTTTCTGTCCTCATTGTGATCGAGCGCACTAGTGTAGTGCTCGAGTGCAGGAAGAATAGTGATCGAGCGCAGTTCAGGGTGCGCTCGAGTGTAAAAGGTCCAGAGAGTACCCGAGCAGTAGTACTGAAATTGCTGAACAGAAGCGGTTCAACTGATTCATGCAAGGGCTTCGATCCAAAAATCCAACCTTTTTTCCACTCAATATAGAGCAAGAAGTAAAGAGCAAGGGAATGTATAAAGTAAACTCAAATGGTGGATTTCCAAATTGGGTGGATGCTATGGAAAGAAATGTAGATATGCTTGTAGAAGTCGTGATTGCTCGGATTGCCTCGCCTAGGCCACAAGCTACACCACTCCAGGTATGTGCTATTTGTAGTCGTTTTGATCACACTACTGAAACTTGCCCTTTATATTCATGTGCAGATCGAGAGCAAGCAAATTATGTGGGATAAAACAACTACAATCCATATGCAGATACCTACAATCCAGAATGGAAAAACCACCCCAACTTCTTAGGAAGCAACGATCAAAATGCCTTAAACTTTCAAGGGCAACAAAGGAACTCCCAACAAGCAACCCACTCAGTTCCTGAATCAAAGAAAAGCAACCTAGAGAGTCTTGTGATGCAGTTGGAAACTCAGCAACAACAATTGATGACCTCACAAGATCAGTTTATGGCAGAGGAAAGGCAATTTCTGACTGCGATAAGACAAACCACTGCACGGCATAAACAAAGAATTCAAAGATTGGAAGTACAAGTGGGGCAATTGGCTAAGGAACTAAGTGAACAAAAGAAAGGTGTTGAACAAGTTTTTCATGACCATCATATGGATCCATTGGAGACCACCCTCACCCATTATTTTAAAAGATCGAATATAATGCCAGAATCTGAGGATGTTACTGATGACATTATCGAAACTGTGCACCTCATTGAAGCCTCTCCAAAGCATCCAAGTAAGTACACCAATCCATTTGATATTCACGTGCCTACTAAAACTACTTTTTTCCCTTATATTATCCAGGCACTAAATTTGGAGTTGAAGGAATTGCTGAAGCATTTGACTTATGCTTATATAGGAGAGAATAAGGCAATACCTGTGCTCGTTGCTGCCAATCTTAGTTTTGGGGAAGAATAAGGCTTGGTCCAGCTAAAGACATTAAACTTAGCGCTCATTGGAGGCACCCCACAGCTTATCCTTTTATTTTTATTGTTTTTCATATTTATTGTTATTTATTTATTTTTAATACTTTTTGGTTTTCCCATATTACATTAGTTTTTTTTTAGGGATAATATGTGCATCCGTTCAAGTTTGGGGGTGTGCTATGAGCCATGCCGGCCCAGCTAGTTCTCCATCTCCCAGGTCAGATCTTTCCATGTTATTCACACATTGGAGACAATGTGTAATTTAAGTTTGGGGGCATGGGAGACACATTCACACACTTTGTCCCAGTATTTTTAGGAAGATAAATGCATGTTCTTTTGGTAAACAAAAATTTTGGTTGATTTAAAAATTTGATAACACTTCATTAGTAAGCTTAAAAGCTAAAACACATAGTCTTGCAATGGGAATTTTACAAAAGTTTAGTTACCTACATCAAGGCACCTAAGAATTCACGAGTTTGATCCAAATTTGCACGAGCACATTTAACACGCATTTGTGTGGGGTATGACATATAATTCTCTTGTATATGTTTCCATAATCTAACTGTAATCGGATAACTTGTTGAAAAGAACACTTTGGCATAAGAAAAATAAAGAAGAAAAAAATAAAGAAAAATGTTCATCATGCAAAAAGTGATCAAAAAGCTTCTAATGATCAGTAAACAATTTCCACTGAGTAACTGGGCCTCTTACCTCAGTAAGCATTGAGTGTTCATGTCAAAAGGTGGGAATTTCATTTAGAAGCATTAAAACCTGTTAGTTCCGTAGCCTTTTTGACTCTAGTTAGTAAGTCCTTAGGGATGTCTTTACACCTAATGCCCTAAAATCATATGGTTTGGGAGTCATTGGCTAAACACTCGTTACAAGGGTCAAATAGAAAGCTCGATGGAACTCAACATGGCAAAGATCGCATGATGAAAGAAAAAGAAAGAAGAAGGAAGTATTATGCCATTTTTGTTCTCTTTGATAAGGAATTCGATAAAGGTTTGGGTTGCGAAACCCTATACACTAAAATTATGTGGAAGCCCCATCTTATATGTACTAATTCATCACACACAAATCAAACTTGCGATGCCTTAAGCCAACCTTAGGTAAGTAACATGAACTTTTGAAAATCCTTTTTCAATACCAAAATGTGTTTTTATTATAAGCTTACTCATGAACGGTTATCATAGTTTTATGCATAACCCAAATCTTTGAGTATCATGGAAATGAATTTATCTTTAATTTTGTTCTTCATTTAGTTTTTAGTTTTGTATTGCTAAGGGACTAGCAATATATAAGTTTGGGGGTGTGATAGGGGCTTAAATATTCATATTTAAGCCCTTTAATTTACATTTGTTAAGCCCTAGTTTACGTTATTTTAGTCCATTTTACTTCATTTCTGTGTTTTACATGGTTTTTATAGGTCTATGAAGAAAATGAAGCATTTTGGAAGCTTTTGGAGCTTAAAAGGAAGAAAACTGGAAAACTTGGAGCATATACTGTCTGGAGTGTGATCGAGCGCACCAGGAAGGGCGATCGAGTGCAACCTTGCGATCGAGCGCACACGTACGACAGTGAACAGTAAAACGACAGCATTTCTTTTGGAAATTAGGGTTAGGGCCCTATTTTGGAAATTAGGATTTCCAAGTGTCCTTAGAACCCTATAAATAGACTTGTAAAACACAGAAAACATATCTCCCTTTTAGGGAGCATATCTTCCTTTTAGTTTAACCTTTTGTTTGAGACTCGAAGTAGAGAGCTTAGGAGAAGAATTTGCCACTTGTCTCCTGAATCTTCTTCGGTTTTAGTTTTCTATTTTTACTTAATTATGTTTAGCATGTTTACTTTACTTAGTATGTGTAACTAAACACCTATAGGGTTCGATTGAAGCCCTAGTTATGCTTTACCACATATTTATTCATTGATTATCTTTGCTATAGCCTTGTTAGAGTATTTAACTTGATTAATACCTGTTTATATTTACATTCCTCATATGTATGTTTCTGATCAACGTATGCATGTGGTATGGATAGGTTAGTCGAATCAATTTAGATGACCGAGTCTTAGGTTCGACATTAGTAACAAAGGATATCCACACCGGATTCTTGGGTTAATCAACATGGGAAACCGGGAGCGGACCAAGCCCTAAGTCCCGTGTGGTTGTCGTTCTCCCCAACCCTTATGCTCTCTTAAGGAACAACTCAGTATACACCCATGCTGAATCCCTTAAGAGAGAAAAGAGTTAGAATATACACCATGCCTAACTCGTTGCATAGGAAGATCAATAGCCTAAGGTGTGGACCAAGCCCTTAGGTTGGCAACCATTAGATATTCATGATAAGGCTAAAGCGTTGAAACCTTAGTTAGTGGGAAAGTATAATTAGTGGTGGATATCATAGCCTTATGTTCTTATTATTGTTATTCACTTACAAACAAACCACTATTTCTCTTTTAACTTGAAGAAACTAATTCTAAATAGAAATTCACCAATCCCTGTGGAAATGGTCTCGCACTTGCACATTATGCTACCACAGATCTTATGCACTTGCAAGTAAAACTAGAACGTTTATTTGCCTAATTATTTAAGTAGATAATCGCTCCATCACCCTGTTCTGGGCCGTAACGCCAGGCACACTTGTACATGGTTTTTAAGCCATCTTGAATGGTGCGTGAGGCATATTCAAAACACACAGGATCACTAAGGATTGATAAAGGGCTATGGTTGATTGGTCCTCAAGATCTAAGGGTGGATATTGACCTTCAAGATTGATCAAGAAGTTTGTGCACTATATAAAGGGTCACCTAGCTTCAAATCAAAACATATAAGTGTGTGGCATATAAGTGATCATCATGCAAAAGAATTCAAGTGCAAGTGTGAGAGTGCAAAGACACAAAACACAGGAGAGGCACTAGAATAGATCTCAAAAGAGATGCTGGTTGTAATGAGAGAGTAGCATAGATTGGGTAGAGGGCTTTGTAATAGTTCTTATCACTTTCTTTCTTCTCTTCTTTGCTTCTTCAAGAACTTGAGATTCTTGAAAGGGTGTTGCTGAAATCTGTAAGAACTCATTGATTTAGTGTAGAGAGTTCAGAAGAACTCACGGGGATGTTGGCTATTACCGAACCTCGATAACAATTACTGTATTCTTTATTGTCTTTGATTTTTGTTTCTGTTTTGATTCATTACAAGTCACTCTAGACTTGGGTGTTTGGAATATCACCACCTGGGCATCTAGAAGGTGGTTTCCCAACAATGGTATCAGAGCTTTGGTGAGTGGGTATTAGAGCTGGAACAGAAGGTATCAGAGTCAAGACTCCAAGAATCAAAGATCAACTTCTTGGGTGATTCAAGAACGGAGTAAAGATCAAGATTTGATCGTGTTCTTGAGGGTGATTCAAGAATGGTATTGAGATCAATCTTCAATCGCGTTCTTGAGGTTTAGAGAAAGTTGGAAAATAATTGTGGGTGCTGCATAAATCTGAAATTTTCTCTGCAAGATGGCTTCAAATTTCATTGTTGAGAAGTTTGATGGAAAGGAAAACTTTGCCCTTTGGAAGCAGAAGATCAAGGCTGTTCTTATGTAATAGAAGGTGGACTTGGTTATTGGAGAAGATGATGCTTTTCCAGCAAGTATCATGGAAGTCAAGAGGATTGAGATGAAGAAGACGGCATACAACACCATTTTCATGCACATGTCGGATAGTGTCACAAGGGAGTTCGGAGACTCGAAAGATCCTGCTGTCATATGGTAGAAACTAGATTAGTTATTTCTTACCAAAACTCTCCCTAATAAGATTTATCTTCTTAAATGAATCTTTGCTTTTAAAATGGATCCTAATAAAGAGTTGCAAGATAATCTTGATGTGTTTAATAAGCTAGTTTAAGATTTGAATAGCTGTAGTATAACATTTCCAGATGAACAATTGGCTGTTATTTTGTTTATTTCTCTTCCTGGTTGTTTTGATAATTTGATTAATGCAATTGAATATGGAAGAAATACTTTAACCAAGGAAATTGTGATCAATGCCGTAAGAGCTCATGATTTCAAAGCTAAGATGAGGGAAGCATCAAGTAGAGAATAGCTGTTCATTAGAGGAAGGTCAGCAACTTGGAATGGCAGTAGCATTCATGGCAACTATCGAGAGAGGAGGAAGCCATACCAAGAATGGAGAGGCTTCGGTTACCAAAGGAGAACAGCAAGATGATGTTCTTGTTGTGTGCTCAAATGTGAGCATGAGGCAAGGCAGCGAGAAATGGATCCTGGATTCCGAGTGCACTTATCACATGTGTCCTCACAAGGATTGGTTCAAGAATTTCCAGGACACCAATGATGGAAAGGTTTTCTTGGGGAATGACACTTCTTGCTAAGTGAGGGGGATATGAGACATCTAGTTGAGGATGTTTGATGGAGTCACAAGGCTGCTGTGAAATGTGAGGTATCTTCCGAATTTGAAAAGGAATTTGATCTCATTGGGGTAGCTGGATTCCATGGGGTATACATACAAGGGAGAGGGATGAAAGATCAAGGTAAGCAAGGGATCTTTGATAGTGATAAAAGCAGCAATAAAAGATGGACTCTATGAGATGATCGGAGAGACAGAAATCAAAGTTCAAGTAGCAAGCTTGATGGCTAAGATGGATAGAGTAACCCTTTGGCACACTCGCTTAGGATTGTTGGGATGATTATTTACCTAAATAAATATGCAAATAACCGTACTAGTTTTACTTGCAAGTGCATAAGGTCAATGGTAGCATAGTGTGCAAGTGCAAGATCATTTCCACAGCGATTGGTCAATTTCGATTTTGAATTGGTTTCTTCAAAGTAAAAAAGAGAAATAACTGTTGAGAGTGAGTTAATAATAATGAGAACATAGGACTACGATATCCACCACTAATTATACTTTCCCACTAAGTAAGGTGCCACTGCTCTAGTCTTATCATGAATATTTAATGGTTGCCAACCTAAGGGCTTAGTTCACACCTTAGGCTATTGATCTCCCTATTCAACGAGTTAGGCATAGTGTATACTCTAACTCTTTTCTCTCTTAAGGGATTCAGCATGGGTGTATACTAAGTTGTTCCTTAAGATGGCATCAGTGCTGTGGAGATCGACAACCACACGGGACCTAGGGCTTAGTCTGCTCCCGGTTTCCCATGTTGTCTAACCCGAGAATCCGGTGTGGATATCTCTTGTTACTAATGTCAAACCCAGGACTCGGTCATTCAAATTGATTCGACTAACTAATCCATACCACATGCATACGTTGATCAGGCAGACACATATGAGGAATTTAACTATAAACAGGTATTAATCAAGTTAAACATTCTAATAAGGCTATAGTAAAGGTAATCATTGAATGAACATGTGGAAAAGCATAACTAGGGCTTTAATCGAGCCCTATAAGAGTTTAGTTACACATACTAGTTAAACTAAACATCCTAACCATAATGAAATAAAAACAGAAAAATAAAACCCGAAGAAGACTCGGGAGATGAGTCGTCAATTCCTCTCCTAAGCTTGTAACTTCAAGTCTAAAACAAAAGGTCTGGTTTATGTGTTTTACAGGACTATTTATAAGGTTTTTAGGGTGTCCCGAAACCCTAATTTCTTATTTGAAGTTCAAAGATTTCCTTCTATATTTGGCTCTGCCGCCTCTGAGGTGTTTGCACTCGATCATATTCAGGATGCACTCGAGCGCAAGTGTGCGCTCGAGCCTTCTTCAAGTGCGCTCGATCACAAGGGAGGTGCGCTAGAGCGCACCTTGCTGGATGGCAGAACTTGATTTTTACTCCTAAAAGCTCCAAAATATCATCTTTTTGTCCAAGTCCTATGAAAAACACATAAAACACGAAAATGAAGTAGAATCTACTAAAATAGATAAATAAAGAGCCTAACAAGCATAAATATTTAAGTACTTATCACACCCCCAAACTTACATATTGCTAGTCGCTTAGCAATACAAAACAAAAGACTATGTTAAAATGAAATTAAAGATAAAGTCATTTTCATGATAATAAAAAATTTGGGTTGTGCATAAAACCATGATAATCGTTCATGAGTAAGCTTATAGTAAAAACGCATTTTTGTATTTGAAAAAGGATTTTTAAAATCTCATGTTACTTACCTAAGGTTGGCTTAAGGCATCGCAAGTTTGATTTGTGTGTGATGAATTGGCACATATGAGATGGGGCTTCCACATAATTTTAGTGTATAGTGTTTCGGTGCCCAAACCTTTATCGAATTCCTTATCAAAGAGAACAAAAGTGGCATAATGCTTGCTTCTTTTCTTTCTTTTTTTTTCTTCTATCATGCGATCTTTGCCATGTTGAGTTCCATTAAGCTTTCTAATTGACCCTTGTAATGAGTGTTTAGCCAATGACTCCCAAACCAGATGGTTTTAGGGCATTAGGTGTAAAGATACCCCTAAGGACTTACTAACTCGAGTCAAAAAGGCTGCGAAACTAACAGGTTTTAATGCTTCTAAGTGAAATTCCCACCTTTTGACGTGAACACTCAATACTTACTGAGGCAGGAGGCCCAGTTACTCAGTGAAAATTTTTATTATGATCATTAAAGGCTTACTTCCAACCTTTTGACGTGAACACTCACTGCTTACTGAGGCAAGAGGCCCAGTTACTCAGTGAAAAGTTTTTAATGATCATTAGAAGCTTTTTATTTTCTTTTTGCACGATGGACATTTTTATTTATTTTTCTTATGCCAAAGTGTTCTTTTAACAAGTTATCCGATTACAGTTAGGTCGTGGAAACATATACAAAAGAATTATATGTCATACCCCACACAAATGTGTGCTAATGTGCTCATGCAAATTTGGATCAAACTCGTGAATTCTTAAGTGCCTAGATATAGGTAACTAGACTTTGTAAAATTCCTATTACAAGACTATGTGTTCTAGATTTTAAGCTTACTAACCAAAATTTTTGTTACCAAATGAACATGCATTTATCTTTTCTAAAAAAAACTGGGACCTAGTGTGTGCATGTGTTTCTAGTGTGCGCGTAACAGTATCTCCCACTACCCCCAAACTTAATATACACATTGTCCCTAATGTGTGTGTTACATGGAAAGATCTGACCTGGGAGATGGAGAACTAGGTTGCTTGATTTGCTCGTAACACGCCCCCAAACTTGAACTGGATGCACGCACTAAGTACTTGACAAAGAAAAAGAAACATTTTGTCGGAAAACATGAAATATGTATACTAAACATGTAAATATAAACATAAAGAAAAGAAAAGTACTATAATGAATAGGATATGCTTTGGGGTGCCTCCCATGAGCGCTAAGTTTTACGTCTTCAGCCAGACGAGGTATCCTCTCACTGCTGATATTCGATGGGTGCAGTCGAAGAGGTACCGGATGCAGGGGGTAAGCGGTCAAGGATGGGCTGTAACATCGCCTCCTATCGTGTAAACTGCGCCTCCAACCCATCTATCTGCTGATGGATCAGAAAGGCTGCCTCACGATCCTCCTAGTGAATGTCAGACAGCTCATCTAGAAGGTGCTGATACTCCATGGATCCCATATCTAGCTAGTCTTCCTCCCATATAGGGCTCATTAGTGGTAGCTCGGTCTCATCGGATCATCTGCCATAGGCTCTGCAACTGGAATCTGCGCCCGGGATCTTCGTAGCATGTGGGACTGACTGAGGTTCCACTAGGCCCTCCAGAAGAAAGGATGATCACTAACTGAGCAAGAAGGGGAAGGGGAGCCCCCAGGTGTTAGCTGTGGTGGTCTGTCGGTTATGCATTCTATCCCAGAACTTGTGTATCTGACTCCATATGACCGCTGGGATAGAGTACCAATGACCCCGGTGAAAGGTGTAGAGAGTCTATAAAAACTTATTTTGCCTCTGTGTCTTGTGCCCCAAAGGAGACACATTACGATGCAGGACTGAGTCAACGAACCATAAACGGGGAGACAACCTCGACTGGCTCCCCGCATTGTTGTGGCGGTCGGCATACTGGCTCACACACATATCCTCTATGATGTGTGGTAGAGGGAACGGGTCAGGCTGCTCCTCCATGTGGCTGTCTTCCAGCGGGAACTCATCATAGCAGTGTAAAGAACCGGCTATGTCGGTGGTGGTTAACTCTATGAATCTGCCTTGGACTAAAGAAGATAAAATCTTTGGTCTGGTTTAGTCGAAGTTCAGGTTCTCATAGAAGTTGACCACGAATCGAGTGTATGTTGTCGAACAGACCGGCTTGAATAACCGCTTGAGACCTCGGTTCTTGAACTCTTGGACCGCCCATCTTGTGGTGTCCAAACTCTTAAAGTCCTCATCCACGTTAAATGTTGTCTCGAACAGTATTTCACACTACTCGAAACTGGGCTAGGATGCTTGGTGGTAGCTGCCGAAAACTCGAGAAGTGGAAGCCATTTTCTGAAATCTGAAATTGTTGTTACTGTCAAAAATGCACTCGATTATAGACTTTGAGCGCTCGATTGCACAGAAGAACTTGCGCTCGATCGTAGGTGTTGGACGCTCGAGCGCACTCGCTTAGGTGATTTATCAAACAGTTGTTGTGCGCCAAATACGCAAAGCTTGTGCACTGTACCCAAACATAACCCCAACCTCCTGTAAATACGAAAAGATTCAATCAACACACAACATAGCATATAATAAGAGAAAAATATTTTAAAGAAATTGGTGTGTGATGGTGTGCAAGCAATTTTTGTAAAACAATTTGTGAAAATTTCTACCAGGTGGATTTGTGTCGGTGAGATGGTTTTGTTTAAGGAAAGAGATAGAATTAAAGTGGGTAAATGGGATGGAGGATGTTGGTGGTGGTGTTGGAAACGGATTTTAGGTGTGACAGTGAGGGTTGTGGTGAGCTGGAGATGATTCTTAGAGTTGGAGAGGGCGAGAGTGCGAACGAGGAGCAGATAGCTTACGATTAAGCGTAAGAGGAAAATTGGGCAAGTTAAGTATTTAAAATGAGCCTGTGAGTTTTGCCCCGAATGCACTCGAGCGTATGGTGTAGTACGCTCGATCGCACTTATAGCAGAAACTTATTGCTGAGGTACGCTCATGCGCATTGCAGCGTTAATGAATTATGCGCTCGAGCGCAAGACAGAATGCATAGATAATTTTACTTACCAAGACCGAAAAAAATAACTTTAGAACAATACAACCTCACCATACTTTAGTGGCCTCGGTACCACTAATCTTAATAGAGACGCTTGAGCTAAATGTTTTGCAAGTTGAAATTGCTCAAGTGCGCTCTATAGTTGCTTCAATGCTACTTTCTTTGAAGGAGGCACTTAGGGCCCCCATCAGGTGGTTCCAGTGCCATTGATAGCTGCTTTGTCTCTAATTTTGGTGCCTGGTCAATACAATAGGGAAAAGTAGTATTAGTAAGTTCAAGATTTTCAACTCGAAGATTATACTTACTTGAAGGCTTGGGTGTGTTCTTGATGGTGTGCGTAGCTCCATTTATATCTTTAATCACATCATCATCCTCTGGCCCAATGTCCAATCTCTTGTCAGCTTGGTTGGGGATGGTCTCCAATGGAGCAGTGTGATGGACCTTAGAAACTTTCTCACTAATACCTTGCATTAAGCTCATATTATAACACTCATTATCAGTTTTGGTTGATTCTAATGTAATAAGTATTTTGAATTCCATCTCTTCATCATTTACTTTTATAGTGACAATGCCCCTTTTTACACTAATATTCATGTCAGTAGTGATCATAAATGGTCTTCCTAAGATGATAGGGAGTGGTAATGGCATATGACATTCCTCCATGTCTAACACAATAAAATCAGCAGGTAAAATAAATTTACCTACTCTTACCAAAACATCCTCGAGGATACCTCTTGGTCATTTGATTCTTCTGTCAGCCAATTGCAAAGTAATGGAAGTTGGTTGGATCTCCCCCAAACCTAGTATCTTGAATACACTGTATGGTAACAAGTTGACACTCGCTCCTAGATCCAACAATGTATGCTCGAATAGTTGGTCACCTAGCCTGCAAGGAATGGTAAAACTACCCGGATCTTTTAGTTTTGGTGGTAATTTTCTTAATAGTACAGCACTCACCTCTTCGGTCAAGGCTACCATCTCATGCTCCTGAAACTTCCTTTTGTTAGTGCAACAATCTTTTAAAAACTTAGCATAAGCAGGAAGTTGTTTTATTGCAACTAATAAAGGAATCTTTATTTCCACCTTTTTCAAGGTTTCGAAAATGTCACTCAGTTTAGTTTCCTTTTTAGACTGTACTAACCTTTGAGGGAAGGGTGGAGGTTTATTTACCTTTTCCATCTTATTTACCTTAGATGTGGATGCTTGGTTTGGAGATGCTCGTGTAGGCTCATTGGTGCCGATGGTCTTACCACTTCTTAAGGTTGTCACAGCATTCAGTTGTTGATGTCCTCTTGGACTGGGTAGTGGCTGGGCTGGAAGCTCTCCTTGCTTTCTGGTACTCAGTTCCTTGGTCAATTGCTCCATTTGTACCTTTAGTCCTTGAATGGCTTAATCATGTTTTGTAGTGATTTGTCGCATCTGATGAGAGTCATAAAATGCCTCTCAACAGTGGTTAATTGTTAGCATTTTAGGATTGATCTCCGTCTTTATTGTGCTTTTATATGTTAATAACTCTAAAGTATATTATTGGACCGCTGACTTATTTCAGTGTAATTTTTAGGTGCTTTAAGTTTAAAAGAGAAAAAGAAATGATCATTGCTTAAAAGACCAAGATCCCATGCTTCTGGAAGGACAAGATGGACTGCTGCCTGAATTGCGATCGAACGCACAAGCAGTGCGATCGAGTGCGCGATCAAGCGCTTGTGCGATCGATCACACTCGGGTTGCGATCGAGCGCACCCGGACAGTATCCCACATCGGCTAGATAACACATAGCATTCCGGGAGTTTGCCTATATAAAGACCCACTTTGGTCAACTGAAGACATCAACCAATCGGAGCTCTTCTAAGATCATCTTCTGAGATCATTAGAGAGTGAGTTTAGAGGGCCTTTAGGAGTAAATCCAGAGGGTCATTAAGAGGAATCCGAAGTATAAAATTTGGAGGGCAAGTTGACGATGATCGTTGAGAGGCTGGAGGCAACTCAAGGAGGCATGAGCTCTATGGCCAGCTAATCTCCAAGCAAGGCGAAGGGATGAATCCCTAGGTGTAGTTGTTATTATTTTCCTTTATTTGATTCAGTTTTAGTTGGTATTATTTTTTTCAAACATTGTTATGTTTTATTCTTTAATTTAATTAATAGATTATTTTATTAGTTCGGTGATTGCATGCTTCCTTTCCATATAAGTTCAGTCATGCTTTTCTTATGTGTATCTGTTTGGATGTGATTGAGTCCGGTAGACCTCTTTTATAGATTTGTCCATTGCTGCGGTATTATCGTTAGATATATCGTCGTCTTTTGATAATTTATAAGTTGGGTCATGTGTGCTTAAAAGTAGAGAATAATTCATAACAATTACATTAGGATTTATAAATGCGCTTTAATTGAATATATGTTGATTGCCTGTTTGGGATGTGAAACTAGCAATCGAGATAAAAACAACTGAATCAAGTTAGGATTAGAGCAACAAGCCTAAGGAGGATTTCTGGAACCTTGTCATTCTTAATTATATTTCAAACTTATTCACACAATTACCCTTTTTCTCAAACAAACTCAGATTCATTTAATCTTTTATCGTTTGTGTTGAGGTTTATACCTTTTTTTGTAATTAACTTGTTTCCCTGTGGAATCGACACCCCAAAACTACACTACAACTATCACGTTATGTTTTGGGCGTAATCAAATTTTGGCGCCCTTGCCGGGGAAACGCGCTTAAGTACAAGGAAGTTTGTCAACTTTTGACATAACAATAGAAGAATTGTAAATAGTTTCTTTCAGCATTTTATTTGATATTTTGTGATCTTGCATGCCCAGATATAGGGACACTTTGGGTAGATTTGCCTGTAGGCCTGTGCTAGAGACAGGAGGAATCTTTTTAAACCCTTTGTTTGATAATCCATCTAGTCCTGAGGAAATGAGTGAACACGAGGATCAACCTACTAGGACCCTTGAGGATTACCTCCACCCTACACGCACAACCACACCATCTTGCATTATGTTTCCAGCCAACATTCCCTAATTAGATCTTAGGACAGGGATGATACAGTTACTCCCTACATTTTATGGCATGGAAAATGAGAACCCATATGTGCACATTAGGGAGTTTGAGGAAGTAGTCACAACTTTCCATGATTAAGGTGCAACTGTTGATATTGTGCGACTTAAGTTCTTTCCTTTTGCTTTGAAGGATAGAGCTAAGAGTTGGCTATACTCACTTAGATCACGATCTATTGGGTCATGGACTGAGATGACTCGGGCCTTCTTTAACAAATATTTCCCTCAACATAAGACTAATGCATTGAAAAGACAAATCTCCACCTTTGCACAAAAGGAAAACGAGATTTTATATCAGTCATGGGAGAAATTTAAAGAGCTGTTGAGTATGTGCCCACACCATGGATATGAAAATTGGTGTTTAGTGAGCTATTTCTATGAGGGTCTTACCTATAGAGAATGCCAATTTGTAGAGATGATGTGCAATGGGGAATTTCTGAAAAAAGACCCCGATGAGGCTGTTAAATACCTCAATGAGCTTATTGAGAAAGCTCATACATGGACTGGACCTAGTGCTACTGAAAGCACGAATAGGTCACGACCTGTAGGAAACCCAAGTGGTGGAGGGATATACCATCTTAGGGAAGAAGACAACCTAAAAGCTAAGGTTGAAATGCTCACTAGGAAGTTAGAGGCATTGAAAACGACGGGCTCAAAGCAAACACATATGGCTAATCATGCCGAGTCTTTAGAGCCATGTTTTGTATGTGGCGGGGTAGATCACCTCCTCCAAGAATGCCCCATATTTACTTTTATGAGAGGGCTATATGAGGAACAATATAATGCCTTAGGCATGTACAATAAGCCTCTTGCACCTTTCTCTAACACTTATAACCCGGGGTGGCGAAATCACCCCAACTTCAGCTGGAAATCTGAAAACCAGCATGTGCAGCCCCCTAGATCATCCCCTGCACCTTATCATGCACCCTCATCCTCTAAGAACTCACTATAACACACCTTACAGGCCTTTATAGAGGCACAAGGTAAGACAAACCAAAGGTTTGAGGCATTATTTACACAGGTGATGGAAGAGAATAGAGAAACTAGGAGCCAAGTGTCCAAGTTAATGAGCCCCTCAAGTATGACTGAGAGAGGTAAGTTCCCTTCCCAAACTCAGTTCATACCTCACAGTCAACATATGGCACAAGAAAACCTGAAAGATGTAAATGCCATTGTGACCCGAAGTGGTAAGTCACTACACATCCCACCAATGAATGTATCCGAGGATATGGAAAAGGGTCAAAGTAGTAGTAATACTGAACTGACCAAAGACCCTGAAGTGACTAAAAGTCTTGTTAAGGCACCATACCCTCAATCTTTAAAGTCAAACAAGAAAAATCCGGACTTAAACAATGAAATCCTAGAGAACTTATGGCAAGTGAAACTCAATCTTCCTCTTTTGCATGTGATTAAACAAGTGCCTACCTATGCAAAAGTTCTCAAGGATTTATGCACAATTAAGAAGAGACACCATGTCAAGAAAACTGCATTCCTAACTGAGCAAGTTAGTGCTTTAATTGAGGAAAGAATTCCCCCAAAATACAAGGATCCAGGCTGTCCTACCATTGCTTGCAGCATTGGAAATCATGAGGTTGGACAAGCCTTACTAGATCTAGGAGCTAGTGTGAACCTGATGCCATTTTCCATTTATGTACAGCTAGGTTTAGGGGAAATCAAACCAATTGGTGTGGTGTTACAGTTGGCTGACCGTTCAGTCAAAGTGCCCCGGGGTGTGGTAGAGGATGTGTTAATTCAGATTGATAAATTTTACTATCCTGTTGATTTCCTAATCCTTGATACAATTTCTACTGTTGACACTAACTCAAAAATTCCATTGATTTTGGGTAGACTTTTCCTTGCTACTGCAAATGCTCTGATTAATTGCAAGAATGGACTCATGAAGCTGTCTTTTAGAAACATGACCTTAGAAGTGAACATTTTCAATGTTGCAAAACAGCCCGAAGATGAGGATGAAAATCACCAGCTATATATGCTTGAGTCACTCATCGATGAGGGAGTTTCCATGGCTCATGATTTTGATCCTCTTAAGAATTCTCTTGTTAATTCTGAGATTGATTTATTTGATGATAAAACTGATGTAATTGATATTTGTGCTGTTTTTGACAAATCTCAGGATTATAGCACCCGTCCATGGCAACCAAGGTTTGAAGAGTTGCCCGAAAGAAGCGGAAAACAAATCCTCTCAAGTGTAGCAACACCTAAAGTCGAATTGAAGCCACTACCTAAGGGTTTAAAGCATGCATTTCTCGGTCCAGGTGATACCTTTCTTGTTATTATTTCATCTGAATTATCTGAGACCCAATATGAGAAACTGATTCAGACCTTAATTGCACATAAATCAGCCTTAGGATGGAGCATGGCTGATTTGAAGGGAATTAGTCCCCTGATCTGCTCCCATAAAATAAATTTGGATGAAAGAACCAATCCTCGTAGAGACCCTCAACGTAGACTTAACCCCACTATGAAAGAGGTAGTGAAAAATGAAGTACTGAAACTGTTAGATGCAGGTATTATAAACCCCATAGCTGATAGTAAATGGGTAAGTCCTACACAAGTCGTTCCCAAAAAGTCTGGAGTCACTGTGGTAATGAATGACCTTGGAGAGTTAGTCCCTACTAAACTTGTGACCGGGTGGCGTATGTGCATTGATTACAGAAAATTAAATGCTGCCACCCGGAAAGACCATTTCGTACTCCCTTTTATTGATCAAATTCTTGAGCGTGTAGCTGGTCATCCTTTTTACTGTTTCTTAGATGGTTATTCTGGCTATTATCAAATAGAAATTGCATTAGAAGACCAGGATAAAACCACTTTCACTTGTCCTTTTGGCACTTATGCTTTCCGTAGAATGCCATTTGGATTATGTAATGCCCCTGCCACTTTTCAACGTTGCATGATGAGTGTTTTTGGATCTTCATTTGATGCATGCTTAATGAATTTGGAAAGAGTTTTAATTCGTTGTGAGGAAAAAGAATTGGTCCTAATCTGGGAAAAATGCCATTTCATGGTACCATCCGGCATTGTCTTAGGGCATATTGTCTCTTTTAGAGGAATAGAGGTCGATCAATCTAAAATTGAATTAATCTCTAAACTGCCTACACCTAAGACAATAAAGGATGTGAGATTTTTCCTTGGTCATGCTGGTTTTTATAGGAGGTTTATAAAAAATTTTTCCAACATATCTAGACCATTATGTGCCCTCCTAGTTAAAGATGCCCCATTTGAGTGGACTCCAGCTTGTTAAGAGGCCTTTAAAACACTGATTGGCAAGCTTACTTCAGCACCTATAATGTAGTCATCTGATTGGAATTTACCCTTTGAAATCATGTGTGATGCTAGTGACTACGTTGTAGGTGCTGTCCTTGAACAGCGAAGAGAGGGAAAATCTTTTGTAATTTACTATGCTAGTAAGACTTTGAATAGTGCTCAAATAAATTACTCCACAACTGAAAAAGAATTGCTAGTTGTAGTATTTGCTTTAGATAAATTTTGTGCATACTTAATTGGTTCTCCTATCCTTATTTTTACAGATCATGCAGCTCTCAAGTACCTTCTTACAAAGAAGGATGCTAAGGCACGCCTAATCCGATGGATCCTATTCCTACAAGAATTTGACATCATCATCAAAGACAAGAAAGGAGTAGAGAATATAGTAGCTGACCATATTCCAAGGCTCACATTTGAGGACATATCTGATAACATACCGATTAAAGATAACTTTCCCGATGAGCATTTACTTGCTGTTACTACCTTACCATGGTTTGCTCACATTGTGAATTATTTGGTTACAGGTGAGATACCAGTGGATTGGAGCGCTCAAGACAAGAAGAAATTTTTATATGAGGTATGTAATTTTTATTGGGATGACCCCTATCTTTTCAAGTACTGCCCGAACCAAATTCTAAGGCGTTGCATCCCTAATGAAGAGATTGCAAGTGTCTTAGAATTTTGTCATTCCCTAGCTCGTGGAGGCCACTTTTCAATGAAAAATACCGATGCAAAAATTTTGTAGTGTGGATTTTATTGGCCTACCTTGTTTAAGGATACAAACACCTATTGTCGCTCATGTGAAAGGTGTCAAAAGTTAGGAGTTGTGTCTCGGCGAAATATGATGCCCTTAAACCCCATTTTAATAATTGAAATCTTTGATTGTTGGGGCATCGATTTTATAGGACCCTTTCCTCCTTTTGGATACCTATATATCATTGTGGCAATAGATTATGTATCTAAGCGGGTAGAGGCAGCAGGTTGCCGAAGCAATGATAATAGAACGGTACTTAAATTTCTTAAAGAAAATGTGTTATCTCGATTTGGTACACCATGTGCTATAATTAGTGATCAAGGTATACATTTTTGCAACCGTTCTTTTGAAGCTTTGATGCAAAAATACGGGGTGTTACATAAAATTTCTACTGCTTATCATCCTCAGACTAGTAGGCAAGTAGAGCTTGCTAATAGGGAGATTAAACAAATTCTAGAAAAAACGGTTAACCCGGATCGCAAGGATTAGTCTTTGAGACTAGTTGATGTGCTTTGGGCCAACCGTACAGCTTTTAAAACTCCCTTAGGTATGTCCCCTTATCGGCTTGTTTATGGAAAGCCTTGCCACTTACCTGTAGAACTCGAGCATCGAGCATATTGGGCAACCAAATCTTTTAATTTTGACATAGAAGAAGCAGGTAAGCTTCGGAAATATCAATTGACCGAGTTGGAGGAGTTAAGAAACGATGCTTATGAGAGCTCTAGAATCTATTAGTCTAAAATGAAAATATTCCATGATAAAAATATTTTGAGAAAAACATTTAAACCCAATGATCGGGTGTTCTTATACAAATCTAGACTCCATAAGCATCCTGGAAAACTTCAGTCGAGGTGGACCGGCCCTTTTGTAGTGAAAACTGTTTATGAAAATGGGGCAGTAGAAATTGAAGATACTAGGGATGGTTGAATTTTCAAAGTCAATGGTCAACGACTTAAGATCTTAGTCGATAGACAAGATTCGGAAGTGGAAGACATTCTGCTTATGGATCCCGGTCCACGCATCTTGACCACACAACACAGGTACATATTTACTTTTATTTTTCTTTCTTTTGTTTTGTTTGTTTCATTTTTATTTTATTTTATTATTGAGTCCATTTTAATTTTTAGTGTGCTAACACACGGTGGTACACCGCAGTTACTTTCTTTTTTGTTTGTTCTATGTTGTAGATCGGACTTTCAACAAGAAGTTGAGCATGAGGTTCTATTGGTCATGCATGATTTTCAGCTCCACGCACCTTTGGTTAAAAAGGGAGTTTCCTTAATATTTACTTTTACATTGAGGACAATGTTTATCTTCAGTTGGGGGTGGAGGAAACACATTTCTTATTGCATACCATACTATTGAACTGTTGAACTGCTTGGTGTCATCTTGGTGTGTGTTTAGCATGCTTTGTGTTAGCTTTAGAGTCAATTTACATGTCAATGATATAAAACTTAATTGAGATAGCATATAGCATTCAGAAGTAGTTACATCTTGCTTCAGTTTGAAATTAATTTAAGTATCAATCTTTATCTGGTTAAAGACTCTAGCTTGTGGTAATATTGTATGATTAATCGAAAGCATCTAAAAGAGTTTTATGTGTGATTATTTTGTGAATATTTTTGTGGCATCGACAAGCTCTAGAACTTACTTGATAATCACTTGAGGCGAATTCCTAGAATGCACATTACTTAGGATATGATATAGGCCATTTTTGAACCGTTTGAGCCTTTCAAACCTACCATTGCTATATTTATCACTAGTCAGCTATTTGAGACTTTTTCTTGAAAAAAAATTTGAGCCTTGTTTCTTTCAATAGCCAATTTAGTCACCTTTATGAACTTAAAATATTTTATCCTTACCTTCATTTTAAAAGAACTTAGCTATACACATTTGTTGAGAAGCACTTAATAGGAGTAGGGAGGGAAATATGAAAAAAATATCACTACCACAACCCAAGTATATTAAAGGAGATAAGTTGGGGGTTGTGGAAAAGAAAAAGAAAAAGAAAAATGATGAAAGAGAAGGTGAATGGTTATGTGCCAAAATATAAAAAAAAAAAGAATTATGGCAAAGAAAGAAGAAAGAAAGAATGGTGATTTGTTGAAAGAAATGCTCGAAAAATGGTTGGAAGAGTTGGGTATTGAAGTAAAGTTATCCAGTGCTTAAAGAGTTGTGTTCAAAACTAAGAGATTAAGTTCTCTTACTTGTTGAATCCTTCCCGTTCCTTCTTAACCTTTACCTTAGCCTAACGTTACAAGCTTATTAAAGACCTATTGATCCAATGTAGTGTGACTTTTCTACAATAGTGGAGAGTGGTTTGAAATGTAAGCATATAGAGCTTGTTTTTGTGATTGATGTCACACAATTTATTATGTTTTTAGAGGTCAAGACTTGTATTCATAAATGTTATGTATAAAATCATCCGGGTGTTTGGATTAATGGATTGTGGTAAGATGGATGTTAAGAGTCAATAACGATTTTTAGATTGATGTTTGAATTACTTTTGGATTTGGGTGAAATTCAATGATTCTTTGTGCCGTGTGTTATGTGCAATTTTTGAGACAAAATGTGAATTACTCTTGGTTAACACTAATATTGCTTTTCATTTACTTTGATTCCCACCATAGAATTCATCTCTTAATTTCACTTGAATTGCTAGGGACTAGCAATAAGCTAGTTGGGGGTTGTGATGAGAGTCATAAAATGACTCTCAATAGTGGTTAATTGTTAGCATTTTAGGATTGATCTCGGTTTTTATTGTGCTTTTATATGTTAATAACTCTAAAGTAATATTATTGGACCACTGACTTATTTCAGTGTAATTTTCAGGTACTTTAAGTTTAAAAGAGAAAAAGAAATGATTGTTGCTTAAAAGACTAAGATCCTATGCTTTTGGAAGGACAAGATGGACTGCTGCCTGAATTGCGATCGAGCGCACAAGCAGTGCGATCGAGCACACATCCCACATCGAGCAAGGTACTCTGTAGCGCATATGCGATCGAGCGCACAAGCCGCGATCGAGCGCATGTGCGATCGATCACACTCGGGCTGCGATCGAGGGCACCCGGACAGTATCCCACATCGGCTAGATAACACATAGCATTCTGGGAGTTTGCCTATATAAAGACCCACTCTGCTCAGCTGAAGACATCAACCAATCGGAGCTCTTCTAAGATCATCTTCTGAGATCATTAGAGAGTGAGTCTAGAGGGTCTTTAGGAGTAAATCCAGAGGGCCTTTAAGAGAAATCCAAAGTATAAAATTTGGAGGGCAAGCTGAGGATGATCTTTGAGAGGCTGGAGGCAACTCAAGGAGGCATGAGCTCTATAGCCAGCTAATCTCCAAGCAAGGCGAAAGGATGAATCCCTAGGTGTAGTTGTTCTTATTTTCCTTTATTTGATTCAGTTGTAGTTGGTATTATTTTTATCAAACATTGTTATGTTTTATTCTTTAATTTAATTAATAGATTATTTTATTAGTCTGGTGATTGCATGCTTCCTTTCCATATAAGTTCAGTCATGCTTTTCTTATGTGTATCTGTTTGGATGTGATTGAGTCCGGTAGACCTCTTTTATAGATTTGTCCATTGTTGTGGTATTATCGTTAGATATATCATTGTCTTTTGATAATTTATAAGTTGGGTCATGTGTGCTTAAAAGTAGAGAATAATTCATAACAATTACATTAGGATTTATAAATGCGCTTTAATTGAATATATGCCGATTGCTTGTTTGGGATGTGAAACTAGCAATCGAGATAAAAACAATTGAATCAAGTTAGGATTAGAGCAACGAGCCTAGGGAGGATTTCCAGAACCTTGTCATTCTTAATTATATTTCAAACCTATTCACACAATTACCCTTTTTCTCAAACAAACTCAGATTCATTTAATCTTTTATCGTTTGTGTTGAGGTTTACACCTTCTTTTGTAATTAGCTTGTTTCCCTGTAGAATTGACACCCCAAAACTACACTATAACTATCACGTTATGTTTTGGGCGTAATCAGCATCACAGTCCGAAATTGTCTTGATTCTTCTATGAACTGTTCGTGTGAAGTCATGAGTTGTTGCTGCTGAGATGCCAACTACCTCACAAGACTTTCGAGGTCGTTCTTCTTTGGTTTGGGAACAGATTGAGCTGCTGGTTGGAAGTTTCTTTGCTACCTTTGACCGTTCTGATTGTTGCTCTATGAGAAATTCGGGTGATTTTTCCATCTAGGGTTGTATGTGTTTGCATAAAGGTTGTTCTTCAGTGGATAATTGTTTGGTCCCACAAAGTTTGCTTGCTCATGATCTGTAGATGAATATAAGGGACATGTATCAGTATTATGATCAAATTAGGAGCAAATAGCACATACCTGGAGTGGTGTTGCTGGTGGGTTAGATGAGGTGTTCTATGCAGCCATAGCTTTAACCAATATGTCTAGTTTTCTCTCCACAGCAGCTATTTGAGGAGACGATCCTTTATTCAAGTTTACCTCATACATACCCTTATTCTTGGTTATATGTCTACCTCAAGAGGAGAACTGTTGAGTGTGTTGACTTAGGGTTTCAAAAACTTCCATTGCTTCTTCGCTGCTTTTCTCCATCAGCACTCATCCACAACCTGAATCCATAATATTTTTGTTAGTATCACTCAAACCTTCATAGAAAGCTTGTACCAGTTTGTCTTGGGGTAGGTTGTGGTGTGGGAATTTGAGTAGTAGCTTATTGAAGTGTCCCCAGGCCTCGAAGAATAGATCTCTATCCTTTTGTTGGAAAGATTGAATTTCCTTCCTCATTTGCCTCGTCTTGTGGGCTGGGAAAAACTTCCTTAGGAATTTGCTAGCCAACTCCTCCCAAGTGTGAATAGAAACTGTAAGTAAACAATTATACTAAAGTTTAGCATTATCTTTTAAGGAAAAATGGAAAAGAATTAACCTTATTCCTTCTTGGTCTAAGCCTCGGATGTGCTAGAATTTTCAAAGATCGAAGAACTCTCGAAGGTACAGGTGTGGATCCTCATTAGGTGTACCCCTAAAGTGAGTCAATGCACTAAGTATCTGCAGAGATATGTAGTAGTTTCCTTTCACCTCAGGTTGATATGCAATACACTATGGTTGGTCGAGGTTCTTTGGGATGAAGGATTGCTTCATTAGCCTCTGCTCAGGTGGTTGCTGATTATCGATATGTTCCGCCATGGGTGCTTCTTCCTCAAATCCTTCTTCTACCTCTTCTAAGCTGTCTCCAAGCCTTTATCGGATAGTCCACTCAAGCTCGGTATCAAGGGGAAAGAATTATGGATGCTTGGATCGATGCCCGTGCATGAATCGGTGGTAGTCACTTAAGTGCAGCACTCAAAACACTGCTGCTCGGGTAACTCTCTGCCTCAATTGCGCTCGATCGCACAGGAGGGTGCGCTCGATCGCAAGTGGCACAGAAAGCTCTCTTAGAGTGCTTGAAATAGAAAATAAAAAGAATTTGATTAGGGTTCTTAATGAAACAAAAATGAGATAAAGACAGAAACTTAAAAATTTCTTGAGATAAGAATATAATAGTAAAAAAAAAGAAATAACAATGCTTAAAATAATTCTAAAGAGAAATTTAAGCGCAATCCCCGGCAACGACGCCAAAAACTTGTTGGGACGATTATCTACCTAAATAAATATGCAAATAACCATACTAGTTTTACTTGCAAGTGCACAAGGTTAATGGTAGCATAGTGTGCAAGTGCGAGATCATTTCCACAGGGATTGGTCAATTTCGATTTAGAATTAGTTTCTTTAAAGTAAAAAGATAAATAACTGTTGAGAGTGAGCTAATAATAATGAGAACATAGGACTACGATATCCACCACTAATTATACTTTCCCACTAAGCAAGGTGCCACTGCTCTAGCCTTATAATGAATATTTAATGGTTGCCAACCTAAGGGATCTCCCTATGCAACGAGTTAGGCATGGTGTATACTCTAACTCTTTTATCTCTTAAAGGATTCAACATGGGTGTGTACTAAGTTGTTCCTTAAGATAGCATCAGGGTTGTTGAGATCGACAACCACACGGGACCTAGGGCTTGGTTCGCTCCCAGTTTCCCATGTTGACTAACCCGAGATTCCGGTGTGGATATCTCTTGTTACTAATGTCGAACCCAGGACTCAATCATCCAAATTAATTCGACTAACTAATCTATAGCACATGCATACACTGATCAGGCACACACATATGAGAAATTTAAATATAAACATGTATTAATCAAGTTAAACATTCTAATAAGGCTGTAGCAAAGGTAATCATTGAATGAACATGTGGAAAAGCATAACTAGGGCTTCAATCGAGCCCTATAAGAGTTTAGTTACACATGCTAGTTAAACTAAACATCCTAACCATAATGAAATAAAAACAGAAAAATAAAACCCGAAGAAGACTCGGGGGACGAGTCATCAATTCCTCTCCTAAGCTTGTAACTTCAAGTCTAAAACAAAAGTTATGGTTTATGTGTTTTACAGGGCTATTTATAGGGTTCTCAGGGTGTCCCTCAACCCTAATTTCCTATTTGAGGTTTGGAGATTTCCTTCCATATCTGGCTCTGCCGCCTCTGGAGTGTTTGCGCTCGAGCCTTCTTCAACTACGCTAATGTGTTTGTGTGCTCAATCATAAGGGAGGTGTGTTCGAGCACACCATGCTGGATGGCAGAACTTGATTTTTACTCCAAAATATCATCTCTTTGTCCAAGTCCTGTGAAAAACACATAAAACATGAAAATGAAGTAGAATCTACTAAAATAGATAAATAAAGAGCCTAACAAGCATAAATTAAGGAGCTTCAATATGACTATTTGAGCACTTATCAGGGATATATGAGCGAAAAAGGCCTGTGTTGGTATTTATCTAAGGTTTAAACATGGTTAAGGTCTAAACATGTCCAAACATGGTTCAAAGATGTTAAAGTCTAAACAAAGGTTAGAGGATTAAAGTTCAGCAAGTTAAAGGTCTGCACACATGTGTGTCATCACTTTGGAGCAAGGTAAGGGTAAGCGCACTAGTGTGTGCACTTCTGCACACAAGCTGAAGGAGTGTGCGCACAGTTGGGTGAAGGGGCAGCATCAGTGTGCACTGCACCGCCCCTTCACCAGTAGCACACTGCATAGAATGAAGGCTCCAAAAATGCACCAGCACCGCATCGCTCCCCATCATCACCACACCGCCCAAAGAGTGTGCAAAGGGACTTTGCCCAGCATGGCACCGCGCCCTGTTTAGCACCTAGGCACTAAGCAAAGTGCAGCACACATGGACAACATGTTTTAACGCAAGGTTAGAATGCACAACACCACTTAGGATTGATGGAGGGCAATGATTAAGTGGTAATCATGATCAAAGGGTGAGGATTGAATCTCAAGAATGGACAAGAAGTGGGTGCACTATATAAAGGGTCACCTAGGTTCAATCTCAATAAAGTTTGTGACACAAGATGTAATGTAACTTGTGAGACATATGTGTGGATGAGAGAATTGTGTGAGAGTGCAAAGACACAAAACACAATAGGGACTCATTGTAGAGAGGCTGGTTGTAAAGAAGAGAGGTTAGTATAGAATTGATAGAAAGCATTGTAATAGGTCTATCACTTTCTTGTTCTCTTCTTGGTTCCTTCAAGAACTTGAGGTTTCTTGGACAAGGTTGCTGAATTGTAAAGAACCATTCGATTTAGTGCAAAGAGTTCAGAGGAACTCACGAGGACGTAGGCACATTGCTGAACCTCGATAACAATTGTTTGTCTTCTTTCTTTCTTTGATGTTCTATTCTTAACTTTGATTGCTGTATTTCTTTCTACAAGTCATTCTAGACTTAGGTGTTTGGAAGATCACCACCTGGGCATCTTGTCAAGGTGATTTCAAACAGTGGTATCAAAGCTTTGGACAGTGGTATCAGAGCTAGAGGAGATACTGCAACAGTGGTATCAGAGCCGGATGAGCCTGCACAGCTGGGTATCGGAGCAAGAACAAGAAGGTGATGGAGCCAAGACTCTAAGAATCAAAGATCAACTTCTTGAGTGATTCAAGAACAGAGTTAAGATCTATATCTGATCATGTTCTTGAGGTGAATCAAGGATGAAGTTAAGATCAACATCTGATCGTGTTCTTGAGGGTGATTCAAGAACGGTGTAAAGATCAAGATCTGATCGTGTTCTTGAGGTAGATTCAAAATGGTGTTAAGATCCTTCTTCGATCTGTGTTCTTGAGGTTGAAGAAAGCATTTGTGGGTATTGCATAAATCTAGGATTTTGTCTGCAAAGATGGGATTAAATTTCGGTATTGAGAAGTTTGATGGAAAGGGAGATTTTTCCTTGTGGAAGCGAAAGATCAAGGAGGTTCTTGTGCAGTAGAAAGTGGACTTGGCTATTGGAGAAGATGAGCTTTTCCAGCAAGTGTCATGAAGGACCAGCAGAATGAGATGAAGAAGATGGCATACAACACCATTTTCTTGCACATGTCGGATAATGTCACAAGGGAGTGCGGAGACTCGGAAGATCCAACTGCAATATGGAAGAAACTAGATGAGTTATTTCTTGCCAAGACTCTCCCGGATAAAAGGCATCTTCGTAAACGAATCTTTGCTTTTCAATTTGATCCTAAGAAAGAGTTGCAAGATAATCTTGATGCCAAGATAAGGAGTGCATCAAGTGGTAAAGGGTTTTTCTTTAAAAGAAGGCCAGCAACTCGGTATGGCAGTAACCATGGCTACTACTGGGATAGAGGTAGAGGAGAGAGCCATAGGAGAGTGCACAGTAGTATGCATGGCTACTACCGGGATAGAGGTAGAGGAGAGAGCCATGAAAGAGTGCACAGCAGCATGCATAGCTACTACCGGGATAGAGGTAGAGAAGAAAGCCATGGGAAAGTGCACAGCAGCATGCATGGCTACTACCGGGACAGAGGTAGAGGAGAGAGCCATGGAAGAGTGCACAACAGCATGCATGGCTACTATCAGGATAGAGATAGAGGAGAGAGCCATGGGAGAGTGCACAGCAGCATGCATGGCTACTACTGAGACAGAGGTAGAGGAGAAAGCCATAGGAGAATGCATTACAAACTGAGATTTGAAGTGAAGAGTTGCTACTACTGCCATAAAGAGGGTCATGTCAAGAAAGATTGCAAGAAGATGACAAGGGATAGAGGAGGAAGCCATACCAAGAATGGAGAGGCTTCGGTTGCCAAAACAGAACAGCAAGATGATGATGTTCTTGTTGTGTGCTTGGGTGTGAGTAAGGGACAAGAAGGCAGCAGGAAATTGATCTTGGATTTCGGGTGCACTCATCACATGTGCCCTCACCGGAGTTGGTTCAAGAATTTCAAGGAAACCAATGATGAAAGGGTTTTCTTGGGGAATGATATTTCTTACCAAGTGAGGGGCACGGGAGACATCCAGGTGAGGATGTTTGATGGAATGACAAAACTGCTGGAAAATGTGAGGTATCTTCCGGATTTGATGAGGAATTTGATCTCATTGGGGCAGCTGGATTCCATAGGGTATACATGCAAAGTAGAGCGAGGAAAGATCAAGGTAGCCAAGGGATCTTTGGTAGTGATCAAGGCAGCAAGAAATGATGGACTTTATGAGATGATCAGAGATATGGAAATCAAGGATCAAGTAGCAAGCTTGATGGCTGAGATGGATAGGGCAGCCCTTTGGCACACTCGCTTGGGACATATGAGCGAAGAGGGCCTACAAGTTCTCAGCAAGGATGGCCTACTTGGTGGAGACAAAGTAGAGGAACTTGATTTCTGCGAGTGTTATGTTCTTGAGAAGCAACACTGAGTCAGCTTCAACACCGGAGTGCATAAGTCTAAGGGCATTCTTGACTACATTCATGCAGACCTTTGGGGACCAACAAAGACACCAACACAGGGAGGTAACATTTACTTTCTATCTTTAATTGATGATTATTCAAGAAAGGTTTGGGTTTATTTGGTTAAAATAAATCAGATGCTTTGAATAAATTAGTGGTGTGGAAAGGGCTGGTAGAGACTCAAATGGGTAGAGTAGTTAAGGGGATAAGAACCGATAATGGCTTAGAAATTTTTAACCAAGAACATGATTAATTCTATAGGTTAAATGGCATTCTAAGACATAGGACGGTTGTGGAAACCCCTCAGCAAAGTGGAGTTGCTGAGTGGATGAATAAGACCCTTATGGAAAAGGTTAGGTGCATATTAAATGGATCCGGATTACCCAAATGCTTTTGGGGGGAAGTTGTGTCTACTGCTGCATGATGAGTGCCAAATATTGCATATTTTGGCCACTTAATTTACATTTGTTAGCTTAGGAATTTGTTACTTTGAGTTGTTTTTCGTTGTTTTACAGGTTTACAAGCTTGGAAAGAAGTTTCACTAAATTGCCAGAATTGCTCGTACAGATTAGCCAATTTTGAGGATTAAAATTTATTGATTCAGGAAGAACCAAGAGATGAGCCATATATGCTTGCAAAGATCCGGATGTCTATTTTCTGGGGAATTTTATGGATCAATAAAATGATTTTTCTAGAGAAAGTTATGGCAGTTTTAGTAGACAAAGGTCAAAGAGCAAAAGCTGGAATCTGCAGTATCCCACATCGGATTGGAAACACATTGCACTTGTGCTGTTTCCCTATATAAGCCCCTTTTCCTTTCATCTTTAGTGTGCAATTCCTGAGCCACTTTGGTACAAATCGGTGGACCGTCTGCTAGCATTCTGGTGGATCCCGAAGGCTTTGCTACCACGAGGGGAAGCGCCGCCCAACAGCAAGTGGAATTTCTCCCATGTATAGTAATTTATTTCTTTTTATTTAGTTTTAAAGTTTAATGTTTAGCACTTGTATTGTGAACTTTGGTTTCATAACTATGAGAGGCTAAAATCTTCAACTAAGGTTGAAGATGAAGCCTTTCCATTGTTTAGCATTATATTTTCAGATTTGCACATAACAATTCTGATGTTTTTAGTATAAATGTTCTGTTCAATTATTTGAGTAGATCTTATGATTGATTGCTTTAAATTGTTAAATTGGATATTCCTTGTGTTTTATCTGATGGATACATCGAATCGTTTTTGATAAAATTGGATTTCCTTTGTGATTTGTTAAAAGCGGATATATTGGATGCTTTTGGTTTAATTGGGATATTCGTTGTTTTTTGTTTAAAGTTGGATTCATGGAATTTTTTGATTACTTTTATATAGAACATGAAAATATATGCTTTACTTTGGTGGGGTGGATTCAGAAACCTTAGTCTATTTATCATTTGCTTTAAAACAATTTATTTTAAGTTTATATTTCTTTGCACAATATAATACAAAATTCGAAAGTAGGTTAAAATAGGGTTAGTTTAGATAAAATTATATTTTCACAACGCAATTCCCTGTGGATTCGACCTCGCACTTGCACACACTATATTGCAGACGACTCATGCGTTTGCGAGTAATTTAAAACTCACAATAAGTTTTTGGCACCGTTGCTGGGGAATTGTTTTGTTTGTGAAATTTTTGTTTAAATTAATTTTATTTTTCTACTAGTTTAGTTAGCATTTTTGTTTTAGTTTTTTAATTTTAATTTTAAATCTAATTTTTAATTTAATTTTAATTTTAATTTTCTTTTAGTTTATTTGTATTTGCCCAAAAATAAAATAAAATAAAAATATATAAAATATATAAAAAAATGTGGATGAATCCAGCGTCGGTTTCACAGTCTTTAGAGGATGCCCTCAAGGATTTCATGAAGATGACCGACCAGTCCATCAATATAACCAATACATTCAATGTTAATAGTTGTTTCATCTGTGCTAGTCCTATGCATTTAGCACAGAATTGTCCATCTACGTCGGCTTTTGTCGAGTATCCCATGGAACAAATGAATGCTTTCAATGACTATTGGTGGCAATCAAATGGATCTTACTCCGAGATTTACAATCCAGGGTGGCGGAACCACCCTGATTTTTCATGGAAGCAGAACCAACTGATAAATCAGGGAGGAGCCCCTCATCATGCTCACAATCAATACGCTCCCGGATTTCCTCCACCAGTTCCAAGTTATGGTTTTTCAACCTATTCAGCACCATCACCCGCTTACCAAGCTCCCACTAAAGCACTAGTGTCGGTTTCACAGTCATTGGAGGACGCCCTCAATGATTTCAGGAAGATGATCGGCCAATCCATAAGCGAAGTAAGTAGTGCGAAAATAGTAAACACTCAAGCGATTGCTAAGATAGAGAGTCAAATGGATCAAATCGCAAGTCACTTGGGTGAAGGAGAGAAGGGAAGGTTCCCTAGTCAACCTGAGCCTAACCCGAAGGAACAGTTTGTGGTGGGAAATTAATCAACTCCTATGCACGGGCAGGAACAAGTGCAATTGATAATCCCATTGAGGTCTGGGAGAGAAGTGGACAATCAAGTGGAAGAGAACCCAGCCATGCAACAAGGGCAAGAAAGTGGCAACAAGGAGAAGAGAGATGCTGAGCCATCTACAGCCACACCTACTATTAAGGATCTTCCTGGGTCATTTGTGCCTAAAGCACCTTACCCTGAGAGATTACAAGCTCCTAAGAAAGAATGGAAGTTTGAGGATATTTTGGAGGCATGCTTTGCTCAGTTTGGAGAGGATTTGGATTTGGATAAGCTACTCGAGCAAGCAAATGCTATCTTGGAGTCTGCTCCTCTGGAGAGCAGTAAGACGGAGGAGACTGTGGGTGAATCAAGCATTGAGGACCCCCTGGAGGCATGCTTTGCTCAGTTTGAAGAGGATTTGGATTTGGATAAGTTGTTTGAGCAAGAAAATGCTACTTTGGAGTCTACTCCTCAGAAGAGTAGTGAGACGGAGGAGACCACAGCACCTGAACCCCTCATGAAAGAACTTAAGCCTTTACCGGATAATCTTAAGTATAGGTTCCTAGGTCCAGCAGATTTTTTGCCTCTGACTATAGCTTCAGATTTGGTTGATGCTCAAGTGGATAAATTATTTGACGTTTTAAGATAGTACAATGAAGCTATAAGCTAGACTATTGAGGATATCAAGGAGATTAGCCCCTCGATGGTGATGCACAAGTTACATTTGGAGGAGAATGCCAAGCCATTGAGGGAGCCACAAAGAAGGCTCAACCCAGCTATACAAGAGGTTGTGAAAACTGAAGTGATAAAGTTGTTGGATGTAGGGATCATTTATCCAATCTTTGATAGTGAGTGGGTGAGCCCGATTCATGTCGTGCCAAATCAGGCTAGATTGACGGTAGTGATAAATAAAGACGACGAGTTGGTTCCAACTCGTGTGCAATTAGGATGGAGAGTGTGTCTAAACTACCGTAAGTGGAATGCTACCACAAGGAGGGATCATTTTCCACTCCCATTTATTGATCAGATGGTGGAGCGTTTAGCTGGGCACGATTACTAATGTTGGGTCTGGCTAAAGACGTTAAACTTAGTGCTCATGGGAGGCACCCCACAGCTTATCCTTTTTGTTTACTTATTATTTGACATATTTATGATTAATGTTTGTTTCTAGTATTTTTGTTTTCCAGTCTTTATTTTTCAGGGACAACGCGTACTGCAGTTCAAGTTTGGGGGTATGCTATAAGCCATACCAAGCCCAGATAGTTCTTCATATCCCAGGTCAGCTCTTTCCATATTATTCACACATTGGGGTCAATGTGTAATTTAAGTTTGGGGGTATGGGAGACACATTACACACACTTTGTCCTAATTTGTTGTTGTTTTTCTTCATTTTAAAAAAAATAATAATAATGAGAAGGTAAATGCATGCTCATGTTATTTTGAAATTTTAGTTGATCTAAACAAATATTGTGATGTGATTTCATTGGTGAGCTTAAAATTTTGAACACATGATTTGATGATGGAGTTTTAAAACTTTGTTACTTACTTTGGGCATTTGAAAATTCACATGTTTGAGCCAATCTAACACGAGCACATTAGCACATATTTGTGTGAGGTATGACATGCGATTTCAATGTGTATGTTTCCTTGACTTAACTGAAACTGGATGACTTGTGGGATTAACACTTGGGCATAGAAAAAATAATAATAATAATAATCATCAATAAACTTTTCACTGAGTAACTGGACCTCTTGCCTCAGTAAGCAGTGAGTGTTCACGTCAAAAGGTGGGAATTTTATTCATAATGATCATTACGAAACTTTCTGCTGAGTAACTGGACCTCTTGTCTCAGTAAGCAGTGAGTGTTCACGTCAAAAGGTGGAAATTTTGCTTGGTAATATTAAGGTCAGTTTAGTTTTGTAGCCTTTTTGACTCGAGTTAGTAAGTCCTTAGGGGTGTCTTTACACGTAATGCCCTAAAACCATCTGGTTTGGGAGTCATTGACTCAACACTCGCTACATGGGTCAATTAGAAAGCTTAAAGGAACTAATCATAGCAGAGCCCTATATAAAAAAAAGGGTAAAATAAAACTATGCCATCGTTGTTCATTCTGATGAGAAATCCTGTGAATCTTAAGACATGGAGACATTGTACATTGAAGTTATTTAGAAACCTCATTTGTATATGCTAATTCACTTTACACTGATTCAAGCTTGTGATGTCTTGCTTGCCTCTTATAAGTAATTAGGTTTTAAAATTCTTATTCATTGCGAAGATGAGTTATATTTTTTTAAGCTTGCTCATGAATGAATATCATGGTTTTGAGTGCTCCTTAAATTTTGGATACCATGAGTGATGAACTTATCTTGATGCTCTTTGTTTTTCATTTAGTTTTTTATTTTGTTTTGCTAAGGGACTAGCAAAATGTAAGTTTGGGGGTATTTGATGAGTGCCAAATATTGCATATTTTGGCCACTTAATTTACATTTGTTAGCTTAGGAATTTGTTATTTTGAGTTGTTTTTCGTTGTTTTACAGGTTTACAAGCTTGGAAAGAAGTTTCACTAAATTGCCAGAATTGCTCATACAGATCAGCTAACTTTGAGGATTAAAATGTATTGATTCAGGAAAAACCAAGAGATAAGCCATATATTCTTGGAAAGATCCGGATGTCTGTTTTCTGAAGAATTTTACGGATCAATAAAATGATTTTTCTAGAGAAAGTTACGGCAGTTTAAGTAGACAAAGGACAGGCTGTGCATGATTTTAGCGTGACAGATAAGCCATTTTTGAGGATTTAACTGTATTGATTCAGGAAGAACCAGGAGATGAGCCATATATGCTTGGAAATATCCGGATGTCTATTTTCTGATGAATTTTATGGATCAATAAAATGATTTTTCTAGAGAAAGTTATGGTCATTTTAGTAGACAAATGTCAAAAAGCAAAAGTTGGAATCTGTAGTATCCCACATCAGATTGGAAACACATTGCACTTGTGATGTTTCCCTATATAAGCCCCTCTTCACTTCATCTTTAATGTGCAATTCCTGAGCCACTTTGGTACAAACCAGTGGACCGTCTGCTAGCATTCTGGTGGATCCCGAAGGCTTTGCTACCACGAGGGGAAGCGCCGCCCAACAGCAAGTGGAATTTCTCCCTTGTATAGTAAATATTTATTTTCATTTTGTTTTTGTTTAGTTTAAATGTTTAGAACTTTTATTATGAACTGTAGTTTCATAATTATGAGAGGCTAAAATCTTTAAACAAAGGTTAAAGATGAAGCCTCGCCGTTGTTTGGCATAATAGTTTCAGATTTGTTTATACAATTCTGATGTTTTTTAGTATAAATGTTCTGTCAATTATTTGAGTAAAATCTTATGATTGATTGCGTTTAAATTGTTCTGTTGGATATTCCTTGTGTTTCATCTGATGGATACATCAAATTGTTTTTGATTAAATTAGATTTCCTTTGTGATTTGTTAAAGGCGGATACATTGGATGCTTTTGGTTTAATTGGGATATTTGTTGTTTTTTGTCTTAAGTTGGATTCATGAAATGTTTTGATAGGCTATTTTTATATGAAGATATACGTTTAGCTTTGGTGAGGTGGATTCAGAAACCTTAGTGTTTTTATCATTAGTTTTTAAATCAATTTAATTCAAGTTTATATTTCTTTTGCAACATATAATTACAAATTTGGAACTAGGTTAAAATAGACTTAGTTTAGATAAAAATATATTTTCACAACGCAATTCCCTGTGGATTCGACCTTGCACTTGCACACACTATACTGCAGACGACTCGTGTGCTTGCGAGTAATTTAAAACTCACAACACTGCATACTTGGTAAATAGATCACCCTCTAGGATTGTGTACCAAAAGACTCCCGAAGAGATGTGGAGTGGAAAACCCCCTGAGTTGGACAACCTTAGGACTTTTTGGTGTGCTGTGTATGCACAACAAAAGGATGATAGACTTAGCCCAGGATCTAGAAAGTGTGTATTTCTAGGATATGGGGAAGGAGCTAAGGGGTATAGGTTGTGGTCCTTAGAGAAAGAAGGATTGAAACTCATAATAAGTAGGGATGTTAATTTTAATAAATTGTTATTTCCCTAATTGGAGAAAACTAACCCTGCAGGGGCTAGTGAGCAAACCAGTTTGGTTCTTATGAAGCATAGTATCAAGGAAGATTCGGTTCAGGTAGAGCAAGGAAGGCAAGAGGGTTTGGACCAGGTAGAGCCCATTGATGAAGGCCAAGCTCAGGACACTCATGAGGAGGTTGAACTGGAGGTTGATGATGACGGGAGTCAGAAGGACTATCAGCTCACAAGAGATTGGGAAGGAAGGCTGGTCGGACCACCTTCAAGATATGGGTTTGCAGATGCTACGGATGCAGTAGCTCCTTGGATAGAAAGAGAGATGAGTGAACAAAAGACTTACATGGATTCCATGGAGTGTAAGGATTCATCAAAGTGGCAGCTGGCTATAGAGGAAGAAATGGATTCTTTGAGGAAGAACAACTTCTGGTAATTGGTGCACATTCTGAGAAATCAGAGAGTTGTGGATTGTAAGTGGACTTGCAAGGTCAAAGAAGGGTACCCTCCAGGAGATGAAATCCGGAACAAGGCTAGGCTGGAGGCGAATGGGTTCACAAGAAGAGAAGACATAGATTTCACAGAAACTTTCTCACCTAGACACAAGGTGGAGAAGATGCTGAGTATCCTAATCTATGTCATTGATCTGTTGTTGGTTTGGAACAGTGGTGGGTGTCGAATCCAAAAAATAATAAAATTCTCACTCTTGAAAAATACAAATTGTAACAGTGATGAGTAAGGTCATATCGACTGGGATTGGGTAGATTTATTTTAATGAAAATTAAAGCAAAGAAAAAAGGGAGGTTTGAAATTTTGAAGTGAAACAAAAGAGAAAGCAATTATAATCAACCAAAAACTAAGGAGAAATCAATATCAAGCAAATATCCAACCAAAGGTATAATTTCAGAATTGGTTCAGAGAATTGATCATAGATACAAGTATAAAATCTTCTATTCTTCACTAAATTAGTTATGGTTGTTAACAAGCTCTAACAACCTATCTCTCATTATTTTCTTGATAACCAAAACAAGCTCTTTGATTACTTCCCTTGTTAATAAACAACCCTAAACAAGCTCTTAGGATTTAATCTATCGACAACATTAATAATTAGAGAGACTACTAATTCTAGCCAACAAGTGCACAAGCTCGATTCATTTAGACTAGGCTATATATCTCCATAACATAAATCAAAAATCTCTCTATAATCAACTTTGTTATTTTACCACTAATATTAGAACAATTAAACAATTACAGATTTAAAGTTCTAAATGGCAATTTATTGACCTGATAATTGAACAACGGACCCTTTGCATCAATCAACCAAGACAATAATTTTTAATAAACACAGAAGATATATAAATAGAGAAGAAATAAAATAGCAATGAAAATTATTTAGATCTCACAATTCTTGAAGAACTAAAACTTCAATTATCCTTCAGCCGGAAGAAAAGTATTTAGCTACTCATAATTAAAAGAAAACCTAAAGAAAAGAGAAGAGGAATTTTCTGTTCAACAGCCGCGCCTTCTCTCCGAGATCCCCTTTTCTCTCAGCTAGGGTTCGTATTTATAACTTTCAAAACCCGGGGGCTGGCGCTGCAGCGCTAACTTCCCGGCGCTGCAGCTCCAAGATGCTACCCAATCTTCACATATTATCACCATTTCAGCGCTGCAGCTTCAGCTTTCTGGAGTTGCAGCTTCCACTTTCTGTCCAATCTTCACAAATCTCTTGATTTTGAATTCAATTTGATTTAACTCCTCAATATACTTTACAAAATACGAAACATAATCAAAATCCAAGATTTAAGAAATTATAACTATTAAAACATGAGGAAATATAACAAACATATAGATATTATGAGTTCTTATCAAATTTCCCCACACTTAAACAATGCTTGTCCTCAAGCATACAATAGCTCAAGTTCGTCACCTTTTCTCATCATCGTTCCTTCTTCTACCTTTACTCATCCTCTATAATCCAAATTATCATGCCTTAAATATTTAAATCTAAAGACAAATAAGAAACGAACAATTTCATAGTGTAAATTCTTATAAACCACACCATGAACAATCACCTCAATGATATTCTCGAAATCAAAATGCAATAGGATCTAACACCCTCTCATTGGATTCACTCAATACGCTCAAAGTGTTTAGGGTATCAATGAAATCTCAAGTCAAAACATAGAAGATCTTTACCATAAGCTTGCTAATATATCACATCAATGGGTTGAATTGAATGCAAAGAATCTAAGGGTCTTAAATGGGTTGTAACGGGGCTTAGGTAAGGTGTGGTGAGAAGGAATTTTTAGGTACTTTTATCAGAGGAATTATACCAACTTCTCCACACAAAGCACAACTCAATAACGTCAAATGTTTTCTTCAATCAATTCACTTCCAAACAATTAAAATGGCACAACTTTTCTCTCTTTTTGGCCAGCTATTTTTTTTTTCTCTGGCCGCCTATTTTCTTTTTTTTTTTCTTTCTTTTTCCAATTCAAGGCACTTGTAACTTGAATCACTTTATTCAAAGCATCTTTCAATCTTTTTAGAGATAATTTGAAGCTTCATGTGAACAAGCTAGTACGATCCTTCAATTAGAGGTTCAAAAGAGGGAAAACGATAAAAGAATGGGTTGACATTGCTTATACCATGGTTAACTTCCAACAAAAGGGCCAAGGTTCAAAATTGGCTTTCTACAGTAAAAATCAAGGTAGGCTTTTTAAGAAAGCTAAATGGCTCCACCTAAATACCCTTATTAATTCAATGCATCCAATTCAACAATGTAGTTTTTTAACATGCATAACAAAGCAAGTTCTAGAAAAATCAACCATGTATGACAATCACTCAATTAAGAAAATGGAGCATAATATAATATGAATGCTCATTGCCTCAAAAGCGCACAAAAAAGGTCATGTGGCGCTGCAGCTTTAGCTTTCTGGCGCTGCAGCTTCCACTTTCTGTCCAGTCTTCACAAATCTCTTGATTTTGAATTCAATTTGATTTAACTCCTCAATATACTCTACAAAATAAGAAACATAATCAAAATCCAAGATTTAAGCAATTATAACTATTAAAACATGAGGAAATATAACAAACATATAGATATTATGAGTTCTTATCAAACAGCAGGAAGAGGATGGAAAGGTTTACATCTCAACTCAGTGAGGAGTTCGAGAGGAAGGATCTCAGCCTTACACAAAAGATCCTTGGGATGTGTAGAATCTAAGAAAAGGAGAGAAACTGGTTAAGAGTTTCTCGGGCAATGGGTGTTCTTAGCAGATTTGTGAGTAATCCCAGAAAGAATCATTAGCTTGGGATAAAGTGGTTACTGAGGTATTTGAAGGCTCAGTGGCAGCTGGTGGTAGCACTCATAACAACTAGGGCAGAATGCATAGCGGCTACGGAAGCCATAAAGGAGGCTCTGGGGTGCAAAGGGTTGTTGGACGAGTGAGAGGTCCTAAAAGAGCAGATGGTGGTATCTTTGAATAGCTAAAGTGCGTGGCACTTGTGGAGGAATCCAGTGTTCCATGACAGGATGAAGCATATGGATGTTCGGTACCATTACATTCCAAAAAATGGTACGAAATGATGCATTCATGTTGACAAGAAGACCACGGAGGAAAGTCCTATAGATTTAGGCACCAAGGTTATACCTCTAAGAAGGTTCAATCATTGCCTTGGACTTCTTAGGAATGGAGTCAGTTGATTGATAACACAAGATGAGTATGGATCCCGAAGCTTTCTGTAAAAATGGTTCGGGTTTAAACGCTTAGACAAAGGTAGAGATTGTTGGTATTTGTCTAAGGTTTAAACATGTCTAAACATGGTTCAAATATGGTTAAAGTCTAAACTAAGGTTGGGAGATTAAAGTTCAACAAGTTAAAGGTCTGCACACATGTGTGTGCATCACTTTGGAGCAAGGTAAGGGTAGACGCACTAGTGTGCGCACTTCTGCACACAAGCTGAAGGAGTGTGCACACAGCTGGGTGAAGGGGCAGCATCAGTGTGCACCACACCACCCCTTCACCAGTGGCACACCACATAGAATGAAGGCTCCAAAAATGCACCAGCACCGCACCACTCCCCATCAGCACCGCACCGCCCAGAGAGTGTGCAAAGGGACTCTGCCCAGCACCGCACTGCGCCCTGTTGAGCACCTAGGCGCTAGGCAAAGTGCTGCACACATGGACAACATGTTTTAACCCTCTCTTAGGTGTGTGGGTGCAAGGTTAAAATGCATAGTACCACTTAGGATTGATGGAGGGCCATGATTGAGTGGTAATCATGATCAAAGGGTGAGGATTGAATCTCAAGAATGGACAAGAAGTGGGTGCACTATATAAAGGGTCACCTAGGTTCAATCTCAACAAGGTTGTGACACAAGATGTAATGTAACTTGTGAGACATGTGTGTGGATGAGAGAATTGTGTAAGAGTGTAAAGACATAAAACACAAGAGGGACTCATTGTAGAGAGGCTGGTTATAAAGAAGAGAGATTAGTATAGAATTGATAGAAAGCATTGTAATAGGTCTATCACTTTCTTGTTCTCTTCTTAGTTCCTTCAAGAACTTGAAGTTTCTTAGAGAGGGTTGCTGAATTGTAAAGAACCATTTGAATTAGTGCAAAGAGTTTGGAGGAACTCACAGGGACGTAGGCACATTGCTGAACCTCGATAACAATTGTTTGTCTTCTTTTTTTCTTTGATTTTCTGTTCTTGTCTTTGATTACTGTATTTCTTTCTATAAGTCATTCTAGACTTGGGTGTTTAGAAGATCACCACCTGGGCATCTTATCAAGGTGATTTCCAACAGCCTGCAAGTTCTCAGCAAGAATGGTCTACTTGGTGGTGACAAAGTAGAGAAATTGGATTTCTGCGAGTGTTGCGTTCTTGGGAAGCAATACTGGGTCTGCTTCAACACCGGAGTGCACAAGTCTAAGGGAATTCTTGACTATATTTATTCGGACCTTTGGGGACCAGCATGAACATCAACCCAGGGAGGTAAGTTTTACTTTCTGTCTTTAATTGATGATTATTCAAGAAAGATTTGGGTTTATTTGCTTAAAAATAAATCAGATTCTTTAAATAAATTTGTGGTGTGGAAAAAGTTATTGGAAACTCAAACGGGTAGGGTATTTAAGGCTTTACAAACCAATAATGGCTTAGAATTTTGCAATAAGGATTTTGATAAATTCTATGAGTTAAATGACATTCTAAGACATAGAACGGTTGTAAAAACACCTCAACATAATGGAGTTGCTGAGAGGATGAATAGGAACCTTATGGAAAAGGTTAGGTTCATGTTAATAGGATCCAGATTACTAAAATATTTTTTGGGGGAAGCTGTGTCAACTGCTGCAGACTTGGTAAATAGATCACCCTCTAGAGGTTTAGAGCTCAAGACTCCCATGAAAATGTGGAGTGGGAAACCCCCTGAGTTGAGCAACCTTAGGACTTTTGGGTGTGCTGCGTTTGCACATCAAAAGGATGATAAACTTAACCCAAGGTTTGGAAAATGTGTATTTTTAGGGTATGGTGATGAGGTTAATGGGTATAGGTTGTGGTCCTTAGAACCAAAAGGAATGAAACTCATAATAAGGAGGGATGTTATTTTTAATGAATTGTTATTTTCCTATTTGAAGAAAACTAACCCTGCAGGGGTTAGTGAGCAAACCACTCTGGAATTTGTGGAGCATCGCATCAAGGAAAATTTAGTTCAGGTAGAGCAAGGAAGGCAAGAGGGTTCGGACCAGGCAGAGCCCATTGATGAAGGCCATGCTCAGGATACTTAAGAGGAGGCTGAATTAGAAGGGGATGATGCAGCAAGTCAGAATGACTACCAGCTCACAAGGGACCGAGAAAAGAGGGTGGTCAGACCACCTTTGAGATATAGGTTTGCAGATGCTAATGTAATAGCTCATTGGAAAGAATGAGGGAAGGTTGAACTAGAAACTTACATGGATGCCATGGAAAGTAAGGATTCATCAAAGTGGTAGCTAGCTATGGAGGAAGAAATAGATTCTTTGAGGAAGAACAACTCTTGGGAATTGGCGCCCAAACCAGAAAAACAGAGAGTTTTGGATTGTAGGTGGATTTACAAGATCAGAGAAGGGAATTCTCCAGGAGATGAAGTTTGGTATAAAGCTAGGCCGGTGGCGAAGAGGTTCACATAAAGAAAAGGCATAGATTTCACCAAAATATTCTCACAGGTTGTGAAGTACAAGACGATACGGATAGTATTGGCTATGGTGGTCCAATTTGATTGGGAGATCGAGCAAATGGATGTGAAGATAGCCTTCTTGCATGGAAAGCTTGATGAAACCATCTACATGAGGCAACTCGAAGGCTATGAGGAAGGAAGGTAGGGAGAGTTGGTGTGTTAATTGAAGAAATCTCTCTATGACTTAAAGCAATCACCTCGGCAATGGAATAAGAGGTTTGATTCCTTTGTAACTAGCTTTGGTTTCATGAGGAGCTACTATGATTCGTGCTTGTACTACAAGAGGCACAAAGTGGAGGAAGTGGTGATCATCCTCATCTATGTTGCTGGTTAGGAGCAGCATGGAGAGGATAGAAGAATTGAAGTCTCAACTCAGTGAGGAGTTTGAGATGAAGGATCTTGGCCATGCACAGAAGATCTTTGGGATGTATATAATCCGAGAAAGGGAGAGAAACAGATTAAAGATTTCTCAGACTTCCTATATAGAGAAGATGATATCTAAGTTCTCTATGGAAGATAGTAAACCAGTGAAGGTTCCCCTTGCTGGTCATTTCAAGTTCTCCAGCGATCAATGTCCAAGATCGGAGGCGGAGAAGAAGGAAATGGAAAAGGCCCCTTACTCTAGTGCGGTTCGTTCAGTTATGTTCACCATGGTAAGCACTAGACTTGATATTGCTCATGCAATAAGTGTTCTCAGCAGGTTTATGAGTAATCCCAAAAAAGAGCATTGGCTTAGGATCAAGTGGTTGCTGAGGTACTTGAAGGGTAGCCCAAAAGTAGGGTTGATTTATGAGAAGAGGGGTAAGTCTATTTGTCTTGAGGGTTATGCGGATTCAGACTATGGAGCAGATCAGGATAAAAGAAAATTGATTACCTCCTACTTCTTCAACTTAAACAGATGTTGTATAAGTTAGAAAGCTCAGTTGTAGCCGGTGGTAGCACTCTCAACAACCGAGTTTGAGTACATAGCAGCTACGGAAGCCATAAAGGAGGCTATGTGGTGCAAAGGGTTGTTGGAAGAGTTGAAGGTCCTAAAAGAGCAGGTGGTGGTGTATTCGGATAATCAAAGTGCATTGCATTGGTGTAAGAATCCGGTGTTCCATGAGAAGCAAAGCACATGGATGTTCGGTATCATTTCATTCGAGAAAATATTACAAAAGGATGCATTCATGCTGACAAGGTAGCCACGGAAGAAAATCCTACAGATTTAGGCACCAAGGTTCCACCTCTAAGTAAGTTCAATCATTGCCTTGAACTTCTTAGGATTGGAGTCGGTTGAATGATGACTCAAGATGAGTTTGGATCCTGAGTTCTCTGCATAATGGGTTTGAGTTTAATCGCTTAGACAAAGGTAGAGATTGTTGGTGTTTATCTAAAGTTTAAACAAGGTTTGAAGAGGTTCAGCATCAGGCTTTAGTGCCTCAGCGCACATCATGTATAAATGGTTCAGCATAAGGATGCATGGCAGCACAGCCTTCCCAGGCATCGGCACCCAGCAAGGATGAGACCTGGAGGAGGTGTGCACCGCGGCTCAGCCTCCCTAAGGCCGCGGTGCCAAGAAGTTGAAGGATGTGTGCCCTGCCTTGGGCTACGGCCTGCCCTGTTCTAGGCTACAGCGCCAGGCACACTTGTACATGGTTTTGAAGCCTTCTTGAATGGTGCATTAGGCATGTTTAAAACGCACAGAATCACTAAGGATTGATGATAGGCTATGGTTGATTGGTCCTCAAGATCTAAGGGTGGATATTAACCTTCAAGATTGATCAAGAAGTTGGTGCACTATATAAAGGGTCACCTAGCTTCAAATCAAAACATATAAGTGTGTGACATACAAGTGATTATCATATAAGAGAATTCAAGTGCAAGTGTGAAAGTGCAAAGATACAAAACATAGGAGAGGTACTATAATAGATCTCAAAAGAGAGGCTGGTTGTAAAGAGAGAGTAGCATAGATTGGGTAGAGGGCTTTGTAATAGTTCTTATCACTTTCTTTCTTCTCTTCTTTAGTTCTTCAAGAACTTAAGATTCTTGAAGGGGTGTTGTTGAAATCTATAAGAACTTATTGATTTAGTGCAGAGAGTTCAGAGGAACTCACGGGGACATAGGCTATTGTCGAACCTCGATAACAATTGTTATGTTCTTTCTTTTCTTTGATTTTTGTTTCTGTTTCGATTCATTACAAGTCACTCTAGACTTAGGTGTTTGGAAGATCACCACCTGGGCATCTAGAAGGTGGTTTCCCAGCAAGAACGGAGTAGAGATCAAGATCTGATCGTGTTCTTGAGGTTCAAGAATGGAGTAGAGATCAATCTTTGATCGTGTTCTTGAGATTTAGAAGAAGTTGGAAAGCAATTGTGGGTGCTCCATAAATCTGGGATTTTCTCTGCAAGATGGGTTCGAACTTCATTGTTGAGAAGTTTGATGGAAAGAGAGACTTTTCCCTTTGGAAGCGGAAGGTCAAGGTTGTTCTTATGCAACAAAAGGTGGACTTGGCTATTGGAGAAGATGACATTTTTCCATGAAGTATCACAGAAGTCCAGTGAATTGAGATGAAGAAGATGGCGTATAGCACATCTTTCTGCACATGTTGGATAGTGTCATAAGGGAGTGCAGAGACTCGGAAGATCCAACTGTCATATGGAAGAAACTAGATGATTTGTCTCTTACCAAAACTCTCCCTAATAAGATTTATCTTCTTAAATGAATCTTTGCTTTTAAAATGGATCCTAATAAATAGTTGCAAGATAATCTTGATGTATTTAATAAACTAGTTTAAGATTTGGCTAGTTGTAGTATAACGTTCCCGGATGAAAAATTGGCTGTTATGTTATTGAATTCTCTTCCTGATTATTTTGAAAGTTTGATTAATGCTATTAAATATGGAAGAGATACACTAACCAAAGAAATTGTGATCAATGCTATAAGGGCTCATGATTTCAAAGCCAAGATGAGGGAAGGATCAAGTGGAGAAGGGTTGTTCATTAGAGGAAGGCCAGCAACTCGAAATGGCAGTAGCATCCATGGCAACTGCCGGGAGAAATCAAAGAGTAGAGGGCAGAGCCATGGGCGATCGCATTCCAAACTGAAGTTTGGAGGGAAGCGATGCTACTACTGCAATAAGGAGGGCCATTTCAAGAAAGATTGCAATAAGAGGTTGTGGGATAAGAGAGGAAGAAACCATACCAACAATGGAGAGGCTTCGGTTGCCAAAGGAGAGCAGGAAGATGATGTTCTTGTTGTGTGCTCAAACATGAGCAGGAGGCAAGGCAGCGAGAAATGGATCCTGGATTTTGGGTGCACTTATCACATGTGCCCTCATAGGGATTGGTTCAAGAATTTCAAGGAAACCAATGATTGGAAGGTTTTCTTGGGGAATAATACTTCTTGCCAAGTGAGGGGGATAGGAGACATCTAATTGAGGATGTTTGATGGAGTCACAAGGCTACTGCGGAATGTGAGGTATCTTTTAGATTTGAGAAGAAATTTGATCTCATTAGAGCAGCTAGATTCCATGGGGTACACATACAAAGTAGAGGGAGGAAAGATCAAGGTTACTAAGGGATCTTTGATAGTGATGAAAGCAGCAATAAAGGATGGTCTCTATGAGATGATTGGAGAGACAGAAATCAAGGATCAAGTAGTAAGCTTGATGGCTGAGATGGATTAGGCGGTTCTTTGGCACAGTCGCTTAGGATATATAAGCGAAAAGGGCATGCAAGTTCTTAGCAAGGATGGTTTACTTAGTGGTGACAAGGTAGAGAAACTTGATTTCTGCGAATGTTGTGTTCTTGGGAAGCAACATCGGGTCAGCTTCAACACCGGAGTGCACAAGTCTAAGGGTATTCTTGATAACATTCATGTGGATCTTTTGGGACCAGCAAGAACACCAACATAGGGAGGTAATGTTTACTTTCTGTCTTTAATTGATGATTATTCAAGAAAGGTTTGGGTTTATTTACTTAAAAATAAATCAGATGCTTTGACTAATTTTGTGGTGTGGAAAAAGTTGCTGGAGATTTAAACAGGCAAGGTAGTTAAGGTGTTAAGAACCAATAATGACTTAGAATTTTTTAATAAGAATTTTAATAAATTCTGTGAATTAAATGGGATTTTTTGACATAGAACGGTTGTGAAAACCCCTCAGCAAAATGGAGTTGCTGAGAGGATGAATATGACCTTTATGGAAAAGGTTACGTGCATGTTAATTGGGTCCGGTTTACCAAAATATTTTTGGGGGGAAGCTGTGTCTATTGCTGCATATTTGGTTAATAGATCACCCTCTAGGGCCTTAGACCTTAAGACTCCCGAAGAGATGTGGAGTGGGAAACCCCCTAAGTTGAGCAACCTTAGGACTTTTGGATGTGCTGCATTTGCACATCAAAAGGATGATAAAGTTAGCCCAAGGTCTAGAAAATGTGTGTTTCTAGGTTATGGTGATGGGGTTAAGGGGTATAGGTTATGGTCCTTAGAACCAAAAGGAATGAAACTCATAATAAGTAAGAATGTCATTTTTAATGAATTGTTATTTCCATATTCGGAGAAAACTAACCCTGCAGGGGATAGTGAGCAAACCAGTTCGGTATTTGTGAAGCATAGCATCAAGGAAAATTCAGTTCAGATAGAGCAAGGAAGGTACGAGGGTTCGGACCAGGTAGAGCCCATTGATGAAGGCGAAGCTCAGGACACTCGAGAGGAGGCTGAACTAGAAGGGGATGATGTAACAAGTCAAAATGACTATCAGCTCAGAAGGGGCCAAGAAAGGAGGGTGGTCAGACCACCTTTAAAATATGGTTTTGGGGATACTAATGTAGCAACCCCTTATTCAGAAGGAGGGGTTGAACCAGAAACTTACATGGATGCCATGGAATGTAAGGATTCGTCAAAGTGGCAGCTAGCTATGGAGGAAGAAATAGATTCTTTGAGGAAGAACAACTCTTGGGAATTGGTGCCCAAACTAGAAAAACAGAGAATTATGGATTGTCAATGGATTTACAAGATCAAAGAATGGAACCCTCTAAGGGATGAAGTCCAGTAAAAGGCTAGGCTAGTGGTGAAGGGGTTCACACAAAGAGAAGGTATAGATTTCACCAAAATATTCTCACCAGTTGTGAAATACAAGACGATAAGGATAGTGTTGGCAATGGTGGTCCAATTTAATTGGGAGATCGAGTAAATGGATGTGAGGACAGCGTTCTTACATGGAGAGCTTTATGAGACCATCTACATGAGGTAACCCGAAGGCTATGAGGAAGGAAAGCAGGGAGATTTGGTGTGCCAATTGAAGAAATCTCTTTATATCTTGAAGCAATCACCTTGGCAATGGAATAAGAGGTTCGATTCCTTTGTAACTGGCTTGGGTTTCATGAGAAGCTACTATGATTCGTGCTTGTACTACAAGGGGCACAAGGTGGAGGAAATGGTGATTATCCTCATTTATGTCGATGATATGCTGCTGGTTAGTAGCAGCAGGGAGAGGATAGAAAAGTTGAAATATCAACCCAGTTCGAAGTTTGAGATGAAGGATCTTGGCCATGCACAGAAGATCCTTGGGATGTGTATAATCCGGGAAAATGAGAGAAACAGATTGAAGGTTTCTCAGTCTTCCTACATAGAAAAGATGATATCTAAGTTTTCTATAGAAGATAGCAAACCAGTGAAGGTTCCCCTTGCTGGTTATTTCAAGTTCTCCAGCGATCACTGTCCAAGATCGGAGGCGGAGAAGAAGGAAATAGAAAAGGTCCCTTACTCTAGTGCGATTGGTTCAGTTATGTTCACCATGGTAAGCACTAGACCTGATATTGCTCATGCAATAAGTGTTCTCAGCAAGTTTATGAGTAATCCTAGAAAGGAGCATTAGCTTGGGATCAAGTGGTTGCTGAGGTACTTGAAGGGAAGCCCAAAAGTAGGGCTGATTTATGAGAAGAGGGGTAAGTCCATCTGTCTTGAGGGTTATGCAGATTCAGACTATGGAGCTGACCGGGATAAAAGAAAATCGATTACCTCCTACTTCTTCAACTTAAACAGATGTTGTATAAGTTGGAAGGCTCAGTTGCAGCGATGATAGCACTCTCAACAATCGAGGCTGAGTACATAGCGGTTACGGAAGCCATAAAGGAGGCTATGTGGTGCAAAGGGTTGTTGAAAGAGTTGAAGGTCCTAAAAGAGCAGGTGGTGGTGTATTCGGATAACCAAAGTGTGTTGCATTTGTGTAAGAAGCCGGTGTTCCATGAGAGGACAAAGCATATGGATGTTCGGTACCATTTCATTCGGGAAAATGTTATGAAATGATGCATTCATGTGGACAAGGTGGCCACAGAAGAAAATCCTGCAGATTTAGGTACCAAAGTTCTACCTCTAAGTAAGTTCAATTATTGCCTTGGACTTCTTAGGATTGGAGTCGGTTGATACGGTGACTCAAGTTGAGTTTGGATCCTAAGTTGTTTGCACAATGGATTCGAGTTTAATCGCTTAGACAAAGGTAGAGATTGTTAGTATTTGTCTAAGGATTAAACGGGTTGAGGAATGAAGTTTCATCAGGCCTTGGCCCCTCACCCCAGGAGGTGTGCGCCTCACCCCCCAGCAAGGAGAAGTGTTCAGCCCCAGGTGTGCGCCGCACCCTAGGAAGTGTGCGCCGCACCCTAGGAAGTGTGCGCCTTACCTCCCAACAAGGAGGAGTCTTTTGCCCAGGTGTGCGCCGCACCTCAGGAAGGGTGTGCCGCGGCGCCCAGAAGGTGGAAGTAGTGTGCCCTGGCTTGAGCCGCGGCCTGCCCTATTCTGAGGCATGGCGCCAGGCACACCTGAGATCAGCACTTTGGATTGATGCATGATGCTTGATCAAAATGCACAAGATCACTTAGACTTGTTGAAGGGCTATGATTGATTGGTCTTCAAGATCTAAGGTTGGAGATTGACTTCAAGATTGGTTCAAGAAGTGGTGCACTATATAAAAGGTCACCTAGCTTCAATCACAACAACAAGTGAGTCATAACATCATCATATGTGAGATCAAGTGTAAGAGTGCAAAGACACAAAACACAAGAGAGACTCATTAGAGAGGCTGGTTATTTAGAGAGAGAGAGTAGAATAGATTGGGGATGAGGCTGGTTATTTAGAGAGAGAGAGTATAATAGATTGGGGATTCAAGGGCCTTGTAAGTGGAATTTTCTTGGGGAAAATTCTAAGGAAACTCAAGTCCTTATCACTTTCTTTTTCTCTTCTTTCATTCTGCAAGAACAAGAGGTTTCTTGAAGAGGTATTGTTGATTGTAAGAACTCTATTGATTTAGTGCAGAGGGCTTGGAGGAGCTCACGGGGACGTAGGCACATTGCCGAACCTCGATAACAATTGCTTGTGTTTTCTTTCTTGCTTTGATTGTTGTTTTTGTTCATTACAAGCCATTCTAGACTTGGGTGTTTGGAAGATCACCGCCTGGGCATCTTGAGGTGATTTCCAACAATCACCCTCTAGAGCTTTAGATCTCAAGACTCCCGAGGAGATGTGGAGTGGTAAACCCCCTGAGTTGAACAACCTTAGGACTTTTGGATATGCTATGTTTGCACATCAAAAGGATGATAAAATTAGCCCAAGGTCTAGAAAATGTGTATTTCTAGGATATGGGGAAGGGGTTAAGGGGTATAGGTTGTGGTCCTTAGAGAAAAAAGGAACTAAACTCATAATAAGTAGGGATGTCATTTTTAATGAGCATTTATTTCCCTATTTGGAGAAAATTAACCCTGCAAGAGATAGTGGGCAAACCAGCCCGGTATTTGTGGAGCATAGCATCAAAGAAAATTCAATTCAAGTAAAGCAAGGAAGGCAAGAGGGTTCGGACCAGGTAGAGCCCATTGATGAAGGCCAAGCTCAAGACACCCAAGGGGAGGCTGAACTAGAAGGGGATGATGTAGCAAATCAAAATGATTATCAGCTTACAAGGGACTGAGAACGAAGGCTGGTCAGACCAACTTTGAGATATGGTTTTGCGGATGCTAATGTAGTAACTCCTTATTCAGAAGGAGGGATAAGTGAACCAGAAACTTACATTGATGCCATGGGATGCAAGGATTCGTCAAGATGGAAGCTAGCTATAGAGGAGGAAATGGATTCTTTGAGGAAGAACAACTCTTAGGAATTGGTGCACATTCCAGGAAAACAGAGAGTTGTAGATTGTAAGTGGATTTACAATATCAATGAAGGGAACCCTCCAAGGGATGAAGTCCAGTATAAGGCTAGGCTGGTGGTGAAGGGGTTTTGATTACACTTAAACTAATACACGGTTATTGTGTATAGTTGAGGTGTCGATCCCACGAGGAAAAGCAAACTACAAGGGAAAGTGTAAACCTTAACACGAACGATAAAGATCAAGTGAAAGAATCTGAGTTTTGATAATGAAGTAATGGGAAAAAGTTGTGTAAATATAATGAAAAATATAATGGAGAAATAACAAGGTTCCAGGAATCCTCCCTAGGTTTGTTGGCTTATTCCAATCTCGATTCAATTGTTTTTATCTCGATTGCTAGTTTCACGTTCCAAACAAGTAATTGGCAAATATTCAATCAAAGCATATGAAAACCCTAATGTAATTGCTATGAAGTACTCTTTACTTTTGATTTAAGTACACATGACCTATCTTATAAATTTATCAAGAAATGACAATATATCTCAATGACAATATCGTGGTAATGGACAAACCTAAAAGATAAATCTAGCGAAATCAATCACATCCAACAATCTTGACATGAGAAGAGCATAACTAGACTTATATAAAGGAGAAAGATGCAATCATCGGATTAAGAGAAAATCTTCTAATTAAATCAAAGAGTAAATCATAACAGTGTTTAACAATAAATCTGAACTACAATTGAATCAAGAATAGAAATAAGAACAACTACACCTAAGAATTCATCCTTTCACCTTGCTTTGAGATTAGTTGGCCATGATGCTCATGCTTGAACACAATAATGGAGAAGAATGTAGCAGCTTTCTTGAGTTTTCTCGGGCTTCTTTTATCAAACTCTAAGTGATCTATTTATAATACAAAAGGTTCCAGGGTATTTTCGGGTCTAAACTATCATTAAAACCCTAATTAGGAAACAGGGCATCGCACTTGCACCGCAGTGCACACTAATCCAGGCTACTGCTCAAGCTTTTAATTGGCTTTCTTCAAGTTCAGAAGGCCATGGCTTAGACCTTCCAGGCCACAATGCACACTGTCAGGCCGCGGCGCACAGTGGTCCAGGCCACGGCACAAGGTGGAGGACTTTCTTGGTTCAAATGGTCAGGTTCTAGAGGCCGCGATGCACACACTTTTTTTTCTATTCGAGAAGTTAATGGTTCTGGTGGGCGAGGCTTGAGGTTCTGGGCCGCAACATGGAACACTAAAGACTTGGTTTCTCTTCATTTTGTCCTTCCGCAACCATGCCTTCACCCTGATATGCATCGAAGCATCGTGTTTTAAACTATGATAGCTTTCCATCTCTTTTTAACCCAAAGTACCTGAAAATGCACCGAAATAGATCAATAATCCACGAATATCACTTTAGAGTTGTTAAGGTATAAAAGTGTAATTCAAACCTAGATCATTCTTTGTTTGCCATAATTCACTTTTTTTTTTCTTTTCTTTTCCACAACCCCCAACTTATCTCCTTTAATGTGCTTGGGTTATGATAGTAATATATTTTCATATTTCCATCCTTATTCCTCTTAAGTACTTCTCAACAAATGTGTATAACTAAGTTCTTTTAAAGTAAAGGTAAGGATAAAATATTTTTAGGCTCATAAAGGTAAGTAAATGGGTTATCGAAAGAAACAAGGCTCAAATTATTTTTCAAGAAAAAAAGGGCTCAAACAGGTGATTAGCGATAAATATAGCAAGGGTAAGTTTGAAAAGATATATCATATCCTAAGTAGTGTGCATTCTAGGATTTCTCCTCAAGTGATTATCAACCAAGTTCTAGAGCTTGTCGAGACCAAAAAAGTATTCACAAAACAATCACACATAAAACTTCTCCAAATGTTTTAGACTAATCATGAAATCTTACCGCAACCCAAAGTCACAAACCAAATGAAGATTGACATTTAAATTATTCTCAAACCAAAGCAAGCTTTAACTTCTTCTAAACACTATATGCTATCTCAATTAGGCTCATATCATTGACATGTGAATTAACTCCAAGGCTAAGAACAAACAAAAAGGGAAAGTGACACCAAGCAGTTCAATGAAAAAAAGAAATACGTTTCCTCTACCCCCAACTTAAAAATTACATTGACCTCAATGTGAAAGAAAAAGTAAAGGAAACTCCCTTTGTAACCAAAAGTGCACAGAAGATAAAAAATTGTGCACCATCATTTGAACTGCATACGGTTCTTCTTGTTGAAATTTTGATCTATAACATAGAATAAAACAAACAAAAAGAAAGCAACTGCAGTGTAACATTAAGATTCCCACCGTAGGTTAGGTTAACACATGAAAACTAAATAAATAACTAAAAATAAAGTACAAAAAATAGAATAACAAAAAGGAATACATAATAAATGTTAGTACAATCATCCAATAAAAAAAATGAGACAAACAAGATAGAACCCAAAAACTAATCCTCTATGTCTTCGTCTTCCTCTTCATTCTCTTCATTCTCCTCTGGAGCTGGATCAAAAGATGAACTGGGATAGGGTTGCTAGGTGGGAAAGTGATCCATGTCATAACTTGTGGCGGAGGCAGGGTGTTGCTACATCTGACCAAAAGAAGAGTACGCCCTCGCTTGATAATCTGCTTGCCTGGCCAAGAATCGTTCCTGACGATCAAACCTATCATGCAAGAGTTTCTGATGCTCATCAAACCGAATCTCTAAATGCTCAAGGTGCTCCACAACAGTCAGATTCCTAGGATGTGGAGGGGGGGAGCAATCACCGCTCTCTCTCCCGGATCTGGTGACCTTGAGGCTTTAATCAGAGTGAGCATGCCATCATCGATGGGCTTCTTGGGTTGCTGAGCTTCCTCATCAATACTGTACTGGACACTGGTTCAGATGCATAATTGGGTAATTAATGAAGGGCAGTATAATCCAAGCTTTTGTCTCACAGTGTGTATGATAGAATTAAATATGATTTGGCCCACATCAATAGTCATGCCCATCAAAATGACATAAATCAGAACAACTCCCTCAACAGTAAGACCACTATAGTGCATAGCAGGCATCAACCTCTAACACATAAAATATTGCCAAGCCTGAGCATTGATAGTCAGAGAAGTATCGGGCAAGGTTTTAGGGGTATCACCTGTCATTTTCCTAGTTGTACCCGGAATACAGAGAGTATTGCAAACTTCGTCATAGTCAATATTAGACACATATGCAATATACTTACTATTTTCTATGTCCGGTAGCCCATAGAATCTCTTGATAGATGTACTGCTAAAAGAAATTGTTTTTCCTCTCACCATCACCTTACCATTCCTACGCTCTTCTGCATTAGCATAGAATTCTCTAACCACATTTGTAAGGGAATGAGGTGGTTGTCTTGCAAATGCACACCAACTCCTATCAACAATCATCCTAAACAAGGTTGGGTTTCCTCTCTCTGTGATAGTGAATCCTCTCTCAAGAATGGGTTTCCTAGCATGCAACAAGCTAACATATCTCTCACTAGCCTCAAAACTGAAAAATTTGTTCTCATCATACTCTTGAGGTTGTTTCCCCCTTGGTCTCTTAGTTTTAGGGGTCATTTGAATCAAATGTATAGAACAATAGAACCAATTCAAAATCAACCACCCAAATAGCACAAATTCACAAAAAAGAGAAGAAATTGATCTTACTTGATGCCCAAAGTTGGAGAGAAGAAGGAGTACCCACCAACATAAAATCTTCTTGAAAAGCCCAAAATCCTTATAGAACCAAGCTTTTTGGAGAAATTTTTAGCAAAATCTGTAATATAAGTGAAAAATTCTTCAAGAAATGGTGTTAAAATCAAGAAATAGTGAGAAAAATGAGGTGGGTAAGTGAGGATTTGGAGAGAGGATGAGAGAGAGTGGAGTGTGCTATGTTTTTCTCAAAATATAAATGAAGAAGATGGTGCAAAAATGGCCTTTAAAAGTCTAAATCACGGGTTGGTGCCGCGGCTTGGACTTACTCGCGCTATGGCTTGCTGACCTAAACCCAAATCTTACTCTACAGTGCACCGCAACGCACTGTGGGCTGGGGCACGGTGCGATAGGCTGGGCTGGTGGGCGAGTGTCTGTGGGCTGAGATGTAAATGGACGAGCCGAGGCGCTGCTTGGGCCTATTTCTGGTTCTAAAAAAACTTGTTTGTGCAAATTAAAAATAATCTTTAAACTAAAAATTTAAATTTAAATAAACTTAATTAAAAGCAAAACAAACAAAAGAAAAATAAATAAAAACATATATGTGTGGTGTGGTCAAGGTGAATAGACTGGATCCATAAGTGGAATGTCTTCCACTTTTGAATTTTGCCTATCAATTAAGATTTAAGGTGTTGACCATTTAATTTAAAGATCTGACCATCTCTAGTATCCTCTATTTCTACCATCCCATTTGCAAAAATATTCTTTACTACAAAAGGGCCAGTCCATCTCGATCGAAGTTTTCCAGGGTGCTTATGGAGTTTAGAATCATATAAGAACACCCGATCATTAGGCTTAAATGTTTTCCTTAAAATTTTGTTATCATGAAACACTTTCATTTTAGACTTATAGATTCTAGAGTTCTCATAAGCATCATTTCTCAACTCCTCTAGCTCGGTCAACTGAAATTTCTTAAGCTTACTTGCTTCTCCTATGTCAAAGTTGAAATGCTTAATGGCCTAATAAGCTCGATGCTCGAGCTCCACAGGTAAGTGGCAAGGCTTTCCAAAAACAAGCCTATAAGATGACATACCTAAGGGAGTTTTGAAAGTTGTACGGTAAGCCCAAAGCTCATCAACTAGTCTCAAAGACCAATCTTTGCGATCTGGGTAGACCATTTTTTCTAAAATTTGCTTAATTTCCCTGTTTGCTAGTTCTACCTGTCCACTTATCTGAGGGTGGTAGGTAGTAGAGATCTTATGTAACACCCCATATTTTCTCATCAAAGCTTCAAAAGAACGGTTGCAAAAATTCATACCTCGATCACTAATTATAGCATGTGGTGTACCAAATCGAGATAACACATTTTCTTTGAGAAATTTAATTACTGTCCTATTATCATTACTCCTGCAAGCTGCTACCTCTACCCATTTTGACACATAATCTATTGCCACAATGATATATTGATATCTGAAAGAAGGAGGAAATGGTATTATAAAATCAATGCCCCAACAATAAAAAATTTCAATCACTAAAATTGAGTTTAAGGGCATCATATTATGACGGTCCAGAGCTTCTAGCTTCTGACACTTTTCACATGAATGACAATAGATGTTTGTATCCTTAAACAAGGTGGGCCAATAAAATCCACACTGTAGAATTTTTTCAATGGTTTTTTTCATTGAAAATTGGCTCCCATAAGCTTGGGAGTGACAAAATTCCAAGACACTGGCAATCTCTTCATTAGGGATGCAATGCCTTAAAATTTGGTCAGGGTAGTATTTGAAAAGATAAAGGTCATCCCAATAAAAATTATGTACCTCAGTCATGAACTTTCTCTTGTCCTAGGCGCTCTAATCCATCAGTATCTCACCAGCAGCCAAATAATTCACGATATGAGCAAACCATGGTAGAGAAATGATAGAGAGTAAATGCTCATCGGGAAAATCATCCCTGATTGGTAGGTCACCGGAGGTGTCCTCATATGTGAGCCTTGAGAGATGGTCAGCCACTACGTTTTCTACTCCTTTCTTGTCTTTGATGGTGATGTCAAATTCTTGCAAAAGTAAGATCCACCATATTAGTCGTGCCTTAGCATCCTTCTTTGTAAGAAGGTACTTAAAGGCTGCATGATCTATGAAAATAATAATAGGAGAACCAATCAAATAAGCATGAAACTTGTCCAAAGCAAACACTATAGCTAGCAATTCTTTTTAAGTAGTGGAGTAATTCATCTGAGCACTATTTAGAGTCCTACTAGCATAATAAATGACAAAAGGCTTCCCCTCTCTTCATTGTCCAAGAACAGCACCTACAACAAAGTCACTAGCATCACACATGATCTCAAAGGGTAAAGTCCAATCAGGTGACTGCATTATGGGTGCTGAAGTAAGCTTGCCAATTAGCATTTTAAAGGACTCTTGACAAGCTTGTGTCCACTCAAATGGGGCATCTTTAACTAGGAGGGCACATAGTGGTCTAGATATGGTGGAAAAATTTTGTATGAACCTCCTATAAAAACCCGCATGACCAAGAAAGGATCTCACATCCTTTACTGTCTTAGGTGTAGGCAACTTAGAGATTAATTCAATCTTAGATTGATCAACCTCTATCCCCCTAGAAGAAATAATATGCCCTAAGACAATACCTGAAGGTACCATAAAGTGGCATTTTTCCCAATTTAAAACTAATTCCTTCTCCTCACAACGAGTCAATACTCTCTCTAAATTCAATAAGCATGCATCAAATGAAGATCCAAAAATCGTCAAGTCATCCATAAAAACTTCCATGCAATTTTCAACCATGTCACTAAAAATGCTCATCATGCAACGTTGAAAAGTAACAGGTGCATTACACAATCCAAATGGCATTCTACAAAAAGCATAAGTACCAAAGGGACAAGTGAAAGTGGTTTTATCTTGGTTTTCTAATACAATTTCAATTTGATAATAACCAGAATAACCATCCAAGAAACAGTAAAAAGGATGACCAGCTATACACTCAAGAATTTGATCAATAAAAGGGAGGGGAAAATAGTCTTTCCAGGTGGCAGCATTCAATTTTCTGTAATCAATGCACATCCGCCACCCAGTCACAAGTTTTGTAAGGACTAACTCTCCCAGGTCATTCTTCACCATAGTAACACCTAACTTTTTAGGAACAACCTATGTAGGACTTACCCATTTAATATCAGCTATGATTCTCGCATCTAATAGTTTCAACACTTCATTTTTCACCACTTCTTTTATAGTGGGATTAAGCTTACGCTGGGGGTCTCTACGAGGGCTAGTTCCTTCATCCAAATTAATTTTATGAGAACTGACGAGGGGACTAACACCTTTTAAATCAGCTATGCTCCATCCTAAGGTTGACTTATGTTCACTTAGGGTCCAAATTAATTTCTCACCTTGAGACTCAGACAATTCAGATGAGATAATAACAGGAAAAGTATCACCTAGACTGAGAAAGACATGCTTTAAACCCTTAGGTAGAGGCTTCAATTCAACTTTGGGTGCTTCCTCACTTGAGGGAATTTGTTTCTCGCTTCTCTCAAGCAACTCCTCAAACTTCGGTTGCCATGCCCGAGTGCCATAATCCTGAGTTTTATCAAAAATAGCTCAAATATCAATTACATCAGATGGATTATTAATAGAATCAAACTTAGAATTAACAAGAAAATACTCAAAGGGATTAAAATCATGAGCTATAAAAACTTCCCTATCGATGAGTGACTCGATCATGTATAACTGGTGGCTCTCGTCATCATCTTCTGTCTGTTTTGCAACATTGAAGATGTTCACCTCGAGGGTCATGTTTCCAAAAGACAAATTCATGAGCCCATTCCTGCAATTAATAAGAGCATTTGTAATGGTAAGGAAAGGCCTACCCAAAATCAAAGGAATTTTAGAGGTAGTGTCAACAACAAAGGTAGTGTCAACAGCAGAGGTAGTGTCAAGGATTAAGAAATCAACAGGATAATAAAATTTATCAATTTGAATTATAACATCCTCTACCACACCCTAGGTTACTTTGACTGAACGGTCAGCCAATTGCAATACCACAGCAGTTGGTTTGATTTCTCCCAACCCCAACTGCAAATAAATAGAAAATGGCATTAGATTCACACTTGCTCCTAAATCTAGCAATGCTTGTCCAACTTCATGATTTCCAATACTTCATGCAATGGTTGGACAGCCAGGATCCTTATATTTGGGAGGAATCCTCTGCTCAATTAGAGCACTAACTTGCTCTGTCAGGAATGTTGTCTTATTCACATGGTGTTTCCTCTTAACTGTACACAAATCCTTGAGAACTTTTGCATAAGTAGGAACGTGTTTAATCACATGAAAAAAGGAAGATTGATTTTTACTTGCCTTAGATTCTCTAGGATTTCATTGTTTGTCCAGAGTTTTCTTGCTTGATTTTAAGGCTTGAAGGAATGGTGCCTTAATAGGACTCTTTGTGACCTTAGGGTCCTTGGGCAGCTCGGCATCACTACTATCTTGACCCTTCTCCACATCCTCTGATTTGTTCGTTGTTGGTATATGTAATGACTTACCACTTCATGTCACAATGGCATTCACATCTTTCAGATTCTCTTGCGCCATGTGTTGACCATGGGGTATGGACTGAGCTTGAGAAGGGAACTTACCTCGCTTATTCACACTCAAGGAGCCCATTAATTTGGACACTTGGCTCCTTATTTCCTTGTTTTCTTCAACAACCTGCGTAATCAATGCTTCACATCTTTGGTTTGTCTTACCCTGTGCCTCAATAAAAGCATGCAAAGTATCTTTTAAAGAAATCCTAGAGGATGAAGGTGCATGATATGGTGTAGGGTGTGATCTAGGGGGTTGTTCAAGCGGTTGGTTTTCAGACTTTCAGCTAAAATTGGGGTGATTGCGCCACCTCGGATTATAGGTATTAGAGAAGGGTGCCAAAGGCTTTTTGTACATGCCTAAGGCATTACATTGTTCCTCATACATCCTTCTCATATCAACAAATATGGGACACTATTGGGCGAGATGACCTACCCCGCCGCACACAAAACATGATTCCAAAGACTCTGCATGATTAGCCACGTTTGTTGGCTTTGAGCCATTAGTCTTTAACACATCTAACTCCCTAATGAGCATCTTAACCTTAGCTTTTAGGTTGTCCTCTTCCCTAAGATGGTAAATTCCACCACCACTTGGGTTTCCTACAGGTCGTGACCTATTTGTGCTGTCAGTAGCACTAGGTCCAGTCCAAGTTTGAGCTTTTTCAGCAAGCTCATTGAGGTATTCTATGGCCTCATCAGGATCTTTTTGTAAGAACTCATCATTACACATCATCTCCAAAAATTGGCGCTCTCTATATGCGTGTCCCTCTTAAAAATAGCTCACTAAGCACCAATTCTCATACCCATGGTGAGGATACATACTCAACAACTCCTTAAATTTCTCCCAAGACTGATACAAAGTCTCATTGTCTTTTTGTGCAAAGGTGGTGATTTGCCTTTTTAAAGCATTGGTCTTATGTTGGGGGAAGTATTTATTAAAGAAGACCTGAGTCATCTCATTCCATGACCCAATAGATCGTGGTCTTAGTGAGTATAGCCAACTCTTAGCTCTATCCTTCAAAATGAAAGGAAAGAACTTAAGTCTCACGATGTCATCAGTTGCATCTTGACTATGAAAAGTCGCAACTACTTCCTCAAACTCCCTAATAGGCACATATGGGTTTTCATTTTCTAAGCCATGAAACGTAGGGAGTAATTGTATCATCCCTGTTTTAAAATCTTGTTGGCTAGTATTGGCTGGAAACATGATGCATGATGGTGTGGTTGTTCGGCTAGGATGCAAGTAATCCTTAAGTGTCCTAGCAACATTCTAATTGGGGTTATCAACCATGTTAACAAAATCCTCTAAATTCTCATTTGGGGGTGCACTATGGTTTGATCTAGGCAAGGTTTCACTAATGGACGTGGAAGAAAAGGGTAACTCTATTTCGGGTCCTCTAATGAATCTACCTCGCGAATCTCTTGGTCTAAGCATACACCAAAGGAATTAGAGGGGAAATAAATAAAATATAATAACAAAATAAAATCAGAGAATCAAAACAAAGAGAAAAGAACAATATTACCGTCTTGTCTCAAAGTTGACAATCTTCCTTGTACTTAAGCGTGTTTCCTCGGCAACGGCACCAAAATTTGATTACGCCCAAAGAATAACGTGGTAGCTGTAGCACAGCTTTGGGGTGTCGATTCCACAATGAGACAAGTGATCTACAAGGGAAAGTGTAAACCTTAACACGAACGATAAAGATCAAGTGAAAGAATCTGAGTTTTGATAATGAAGTAATGGGAAAAAGTTGTGTAAATATAATGAATAATGGATAAATAACAAGGTTCCAGGAATCCTCCCTAGGTTTGTTGCCTATTCCAATCTCAATTCAATTGTTTTTATCTTAATTGCTAGTTTTACATCCTAAACAAGCAATCGACAAATATTCAATTAAAGCATATGAAAACCTTAATGTAATTGCTATGAAGTACTCATTACTTTCGATTCAAGCATACGTGACCTATCTTATAGATTTATCAAGAAACGACAATATATCTCGATGACAATATCGCAGTAATGGAAAAATCTAAAAGATAAATCTACCAGAGTCAATCACATCTAACAATCTTGACATAAGAAGACTACCAGAATCAATCACATCCAACAATCTTAACATAAGAAGAGCATGACTAGACTTATATAGAGGAAATAGATGCAATCACTGGATTAAGAGAAAATCTTTTAATTAAATCAAAGAGTAAATCATAACAATGTTTAATAATAAATCCGAACTACAACTGAATCAAGAATGGAAATAAAAACAACTACACCTAAGAATTCATCTTTTCGCCTTGCTTGGAGATTAGTTGGCCATGGGGCTCATGCTTGAACACTGTAATGGAGAAGAATGTAGCAGCTTTCTTGAGTTTTCCTCGGGCTCCTTTTATCAAACCCAAAGTGATCTATTTATAATACAAAAGATTCCAGGGTAATTTCGGGTCTAAACTATCATTAAAACCCTAATTAGTAAACAAGGCATTGCGCTTGCACCGCGGCGCACACTAATCCAAGCTGCTGCTCAAGCTTTTGACTGGCTTTCTTTAAGTTCTGGAGGCCGCAGCTCAGACCTTCCAGGCCACGGCGTAAGGTGGAGGACTTTTTTGGTTCAAATGGTCAGGTTCTGGAGGCCATGGCGCACACACTTTTTTTTCTATCCGAGAAGTTGATGGTTCTAGTGGGCGAGGCTTGAGGTTCTGGGCCGCAGCATGGAACACTAAAGACTTGGTTTCTCTTCATTTTGTCCTTCCATAACCATGCCTTCACTCTGATATGCATCGAAGCATCGTGCTTTAAGCTATGATAGCTTTCCATCTCTTTTTAACCTAAAGTACCTGAAAATGCACTGAAATAGATCAATAATCCACGAATATCACTTTAGAGTTGTTAAGGTATAAAAGTGTAATTCAAACCTAGATCAACCCTAAAATGTTAACAAATAAGTACTGTTAAGATGCATTTTATGACTCTCATCAGGTTCACGCAAAGAGAAGGCATAGATTTCACCGAAATATTCTCACCGGTTGTGAAATACAAGACGATAAGGATAGTATTGGCTATGGTGGTCCAATTTAATTGGGATATCGAGCAAATAGATGTAAAGACAATGTTCTTACATAGAGAGCTTGATGAGACCATCTACGTGAGACAACCCGAAGGCTATGAGGAAGGAAGGCAGGGAGATTTGGTGTGCCCATTAAAGAAATCTCTCTATGGCCTGAAACAATCACCTCGGCAATGGAATAAGAGGTTCGATTCCTATGTAACTAGCTTGGGTTTCATGAGGAGCTACTATGATTCGTGCTTGTACTATAAAGGTCACAAGGTGGAGGAAATGGTGATTATCCTCATCTGTGTCGATGATATGCTGTTGGTTGGTAACAGTAGGGAGAGGATAGAAAAGTTGAAGTCTCAACTCAGTTCGGAGTTTGAGTCTTAGCCATGCACAGAAGATCCTTGGGATAAGTATAATCCAGGAAAGGGAGAGAAACAGGCTGAAGGTTTCTCAGTCTTCCTACATAGAAAAGATGATATCTAAGTTTTCTATAGAAGATAGCAAACCAGTGAAGGTTCCCCTTGCTGGTCATTTCAAGTTCTCCAGCGATCAATGTTCGAGATCGGAGACGAAGAAGAAGGTAATGGAGAAGGTCCCTTACTCTTGTGCGGTTAGATCAGTTATGTTCACCATGGTAAGCACTAGACCCGACATTGCTCATGCAATTAGTGTTCTCAGCAAGTTTTTGAGTAATCCCAAAAAAAAGCATTGGCTTGGGATGAAGTGGTTGCTGAGGTACTTGAAGGGAAGCCTAGATGTGGGGCTTGTTTATGAGAAAAGGGGTAAGTCCATTTGTCTAGAGGGTTATGCTGATTCGGACTATAGAGCAGACCAGGATAAAAGAAGATCGATTACCTTCTACTTCTTCCACTTAAACGGATGTTGTATAAGTTAGAAGGCTCAGTTGCAGCCAGTGGTAGCACTCCCAACAACCGAGGCTGAATACATAATAGCTATGGAAGCTATAAAGGAGGCTATGTGGTGCAAAGGGTTGAAGGTCCTAAAAGAGCAGGTGGTGGTGTATTCGGATAGCCAAAGTGCATTGTACTTATGTAGGAATCCAATGTTCCATGAGAGGACTAACCATATGGATGTTCGGTGTCATTTCATTTGGGCAAATGTTACGAAATGATGCATTCATGTGGACAAAGTCGCAATGGAAGAAAATCCTGCAGATTTAGGCACCAAAGTTCTACCTCTAAGCAAGTTCAATCATTGCCTTGGATTTCTTAGGATTGTAGTCGGATAATATGGTGACTCATTTTGAGTTTGGATCCTGAGTTCTCTGCAAAATGGGTTCTGGTTTAATCGCTTAGACAAAGGTAGAGATTGTTGGTATTTATCAAAGGATTAAATGGGTTAAAGAATGAAGCTTCATCAGGCTTTGGAGCCGCAGCACAAGGAGTGTGCGCCACGGCCTCCAGCAAAGGATGAAGTTATGGGCTATGTGCACCGTGGTATAGGGTGGTGTGCGCCGCGGTGCCCAGCAACGGGAGGTGGTGTGCCCTATTATGAGCCACGGTCTGCTCTATTCTGGGCCACCGCGCTAGGCACACCTGATGCCAATTTTCCACACTCTTCTTCTGGTGCGTGGGGCTTGATTAAAACACACAAGATCACTTAGACTTGTTGAAGGGCTATGATTGTTTGGTCCTCAAGATCTAAGGGTTGAGATTGACTTCAAGATTGATTAAAGAAGTTGATGCACTATATAAAGGGTCATCTAGCATCAATAACAAAAAGTGAATCAACACAATTCTAGTGCAACTGTGAGAGTGCAAAGACACAAAACACAAGAGAGGCACTAGAAGTGTTCTCATTCAAGAGTGGTTGGTGTTGAGAGAGAGCATACAAGAAGTGGGGTTCAAGGGCTTTGTAATTGGAATTTTCTTGGGGAAATCATAAGTTAATGATTTATTCAAATACTATCACTATATATTTCATATTTATCTTGATTACTTAAAGTAAATCTAACTCACCACATAGCACTTAGAGCTACCCGTGGATCACTTCCTTGTCTTTTCTGCTCTTCTCAACAATTTTCCCCGGTTGCTGATCGTCAACACCTGACATAATATTTATATTAAATCTATAATTTATTCTTCAATTCCATCATAATTGACACCCTTTGAAAATTCCTTCATTGAATTTCGGGAATTTCATGTATGCTAAATTTCAAAAATAAACTTCACGTTATTACCTTCTGTTTTTCTTAGAGCTTCCCGTGACTATATATATATATACACACACACACATAAAACCTTAGTCAGTAACCCCCCTAAATTGTGCCACGGAATGCAATGTTGTCTTACATGCAGTATTGCATTTCCTTTGGCAACATCTGTTGCCATCTTCTTCTTTTTTTCCTTTTTTCCTTCTTTTACTTCCTTCTCCACGCCTGGACGCTTCCATTTTCTTTTTCTTTGTACCCACACCACCACGCGTCTAATTTTTTTTTCTTTTTAAAAGGATTTTTATTCAGTGATAAATCTTTCATATATATTATTTTAAATTCCATGTCATATTTATTAAATTACATCTTTACCCTTTCTTTACGAATACAGGTATTACAATTCTACCCACCTTACAAAAATTTCGTCCCCGAAATTTCCTTATCTAATTCATGAAAGAGTTGGAGGTATTCTTTCCTCATTCTTGCTTCATGCTCCCAACTGATTTCTTCAAAATCTTGTTCCTCCATAATATTTGAATCAAAGGAATGACTTTATTGCGCAAGACTTGTTCCTTTTTGTTTAGAATTCTGACCGATACTTGCATAAAAGTCAAATTTTCTTGAAGTTCTATTGCCTGATTCGAGATACTATGGAATTCATCGTGTAAGTACTTTCTCAAAAGTGACACATGAACACATTATGTAATTGCTTTAACTCTGTGGGAAATCCAATCGATATGCTACTGGTCTAACTCTCTTAATCACCTCATATGGCCTCACAAATCTCGGGCTCAACTTTCCTTTCTTTTTAAACCTCAAAACACCTTTCCATGGAGATATATTCACAAATACCCAATCGCTAACTTGAAACTCGAGAGGTCATCTTCTATTATCAGCATATCCCTTCTGTTTATTATGTGCTGCTCTAAAGTTCTCTCTAACCAGTTTGATCATCTCAATAGTCAAATCTATCATTTCTGGACCAAATATCTTTCTCTCTCCAACTTCATCCCAATACTAGTTTGATACTGATTATTATATGCAAACTCGATCAAAGATAAACAAGCATCCCAACTCACTGAGAACTCAATACACTTTCCTTCAGCATATATTCTAGTACTCTAATAATCCTTTTTATCTGCTCATCTGTTTGAGGATGAAAAGTTGTAATAAACTGTAACTGTGTACACATGGCTTTCTGAAGGCCTCTCTAAAACCAAGATATAACTCTAGCATCTATATTTGACACTATGCTCAATAGTACTCCATACAACCTCACAATCTTAGCTATATATAGTTCAGCCAATTTTTTAAGACTCCAATTTGTTTTAATTGGAAGAAATTGAGATGATTTAGAAAGTCTATCTACTATTACTTACATTGTATTATGACCTCTTTGGGTGTGGAAAAATCCAGAAATAAAATCTATGCTCATATTTTTTTATGGTCATTCGAGCACAAGAAGAGGTAGTAGTAAGCCTTCTGGATGTTTGTTCTTTGACTTCACTTACTAACAAACCAAACATCTAGAAATATATTAAGCTACATCCCTCTTCAATTCTGACCACCAAAAATAATGTCTCAATCCTCTGTACATCTTATTGTTACTTGAGTGCATCGAATATACATCATCATGTGCCTCTTTCAATATCTCCGTTCTCAATTTCGCATCATTGGGAACATATGTTCTATGTTCCCATATTAGAACACCATCATTTCAAATTTTTAACTAATATTGCTTTCTACTAAGCTCTTCCTGCTTAATCTTCTCTATCTCATCATCTCTACCTTACATCTCTAACAAGCATTTTATTATAGATGACTGCACAACCATGTTTGTTAACAATGATCCTCTATCACTAATATTCAACTTCATTCTTATCTCTCTTAAATCTATCATCAATTTCACATCAGGACTCTCAATAGCAGTTAACCTTCTTGTAGACTTTCTACTTGATGCATCAGCTACTACATTAGCATTTCTTGGACGATAATGAATTGTACAGTCATAATCACTAATCAACTCTATCCACTGCCTCTATCTCAAATCCAACTTTCTTTAGGTAGGTAAGTATGTCAAACTCTTGTGATCAGTAAATATCTCACAAGTGGCTCCACACAGATGATGTCTCCAATATTTAAAGTAAACACTATATCAGCCAACTCTAAGTTATAGGTAGGGTAATTTCTCTCATGATTCCTCAATTACCTAGAAGCACATGCCATTACCTTCTCATGTTGCATCAACACACGTCCCAACTCTTGATGGGATGCATCACTATACACCACAAATCATTTATCACCAAAAGGAAGCACCAATACTGGAGCTGTAGTAAATTTCTCTTTTAGTAATTGGAAACTTTTCTCATACTCCCAGACTAAACAAATCTCACCTCTTTCCTGGTCAATTTAGTCAACAGTACTATAATAATAGAAAAATTCTGAAAGAATCTTTTATAATAACCAGCTAACCCCAAGAAGATTCTAATCTCATTTACATTAGTTGGTCTCTCCCAACTCAACATTGCCTCTAACTTTTGTGGATCAACTGTTATACCATCTCTAGATATTACATGTTCCAACAAAGTTTTTTCGTTGAGCCAAAATTCACATTTAGGAAATTATAGCATACAATCTCTCTCTCCTCAAAATCTTCAAGACAATTTCTAAATGTTTTACATGATCTTCCTTAGTCTTAGAACATCCAAGGCGTTATCAATGAACACAATCAAAACTTACCAATAAATGGTTTAAACATTTTATTCATCAAGTCCATAAATGTCGCTGGAACAGTAGTCAACCCAAATGGCATCACCAGAAACTTATGACCATAATGTGTCCTAAAAGCAGTATTAGACATGTCTCATTCTTTTATTCTCAAATGGGTGATAACCAGATCTCAAGTCTAACTTAGAAAATACCTTTGCTCCCTGCAACTTCTCAAATAAATCATCTATTCTGGGTAAAGGATATTTGTTCTTAATGGTTATCTTATTCCACTATTTGTAGTCTATGCACAATCTCATCATTCCATCTTTTTTCTTCACAAACAACATAAGGCTCCCCAAGGCAACACACTAAATTGAATAAATTGTTTATCTAACAACTCTTGAACTTTCAACTCTCTTAACTCAGTGAGTGTCACTCTGTAGGGTGATATTTGTGATGAACCTGGTATAACATCAATAGAGAATTTAATCTCCCTACTGGAAGAAACCTAAACAACTCATCAAGAAATATATTAGAATAATATTTCACCACTAAGATTTATTCTAACTTCCTATTTTCCTCTTTAGAATCCATTATGTATGCCAAATACTCCTCACAACCCTTCTTCAACCATCTGCTAATAGTCAGAGCAAAATAAGATAGTTCGAGAGTATCTTATGCTCTCCTTGAAAGTTAAACTCCTCATGTCCATATCTTGAACACTACGTTCTTTCTGGAACAATCAACCCAGGTGTAATACGTCGACAACCAATTCATTCCCAAAATCAAATGAAAATCTATCATATTCAAAGGTAATAAATCAACTTCAAATTCTTTATCACTTATACGAATCACACAACCCTTGTAAACATTTATGACTATCGCTTTATCTCTAGTGGGAACTTCATCAATACTATTATGCATCAAAGGACTAATACATGCATCAATAAACTTCATAAATACATTGGACGGAAAAGAATGGGTTGCACCAGGATTAACCAACATTGATATGTCTACCTAAGGCACCTCAGATTAGGACAATTCTGGGATAAATATCTGATTGAATTACCATAACTTCTAGTTCCCACAGACTATCTCCCAAATCTAGGGGTCCCATCGATATTACTCTAAGCTACAGAAGCAATAAATCCTACTTACCTCTGATTCTATACTACAGTTCCTTGTAACAAGGAATGCCTTATCTAGGGTGGTCTCTCACCCTGTACACTCATACGATCACTACCTCTAGAACCTTCATGTTTAAGCCTTTTTAACCACTCTTTCTTTTTTCCTTAAATTCCATCACATCTTTCTCAATCTGAAGTGTTATATCTACCAACCTAACATAATTCAGATGCCTCATGTAAGATAGTTTCGATTTAATCTCAAAATGTAATTCATCTACGAATCTCTTACACTTCTTCTCCTCTAGGTCTACCATTTTCGGTACAAACCTCGACAAAGCCATAAATCTTCTATCATATTAAGTCATAGTTAATACATTTGCCTCAAATAAGTAAAATATCTCTCTTGTTGAGCTCTAGAGGTATAAGGAAATTATTTATCAAGAAAAACATCCTTAAACCAATTCCAGGTTAAGGGTGTATCAACATCTGCACTTACCTTGGGAAGAATATCCTCCCACCATTCTAAGGCCTCTCTCTCTAACTTGAACGTAGCAAAGGCGACCCTCTGCCTATGAGTCATTGGTAAAATATCAAATAATCTCTCTACATGTTTCACCCATAACTCAGGCTTAAAAGGATTCATAAATCCTTTAAACAACAAAGCATTCAACTTAATATATTTAACAAAACAATCTCCCTGCATCTCATGCATAAACTCACATTTCCCCATTTTGAACGTCTACCATTATTGGATTTACAACAACCTCAGGCACTGCTCTAGCTTGTTCATCAAGTCTATACTATAGACTATCAATTCTATCATTTGCTACATTCGTTTTCTCAAGAGCATGAGCAATAACTTCTCTTAGCTCATCTCTTTCAATTCTAGATTCTCTCATACCCCTACGAATATTTATTATACTGTCAACATGTTCCCTTCTAAGAACCACAGATTTAGACTCAACTTCCATCTCAACCTCAGTTTGTTTAAAAATTAGGGCCTACCACGCCCTCTCAAGTCAACAATTCTAATTCTAATTCTAGCACGTCCACGTATCATCCTCAGACTTTTTATTAAAATATATTTTATTTTAATCTTCCACTCTCTTTTACTTTATGCAGTCTATAGAATAAAAAAACCTAATGCTCTGATACCAAAATTGTAACGATCCATCCCGGGTTGGCCACTCCCGAGATGGTGTCGTCACGTTTTGAAATCCTAGCACGACACATATATGCAACAATATAAAAACAACAATTGAGTGATTTACATACATCAACCCTCATTTAGATCTCAACTGAACAGTATATATAACATATTATGCATGAATATTTACAAATATTTTTTTTCTTTCTCATTAGTCTGAAGATGTGGACCATGTGGCTTACATAGAATGATTTAGTCTGAATCTCTGCTCACAATTCTATTTGTCCTGCCCGCTACCTAAAATCATTGTACAATGAGGAGTGAGCTTCACAAGCTCAGTGAATTAAACTTACTAGATGTATTCAATTTGTATAATATGTCTTCCACTATTAATTCATCTATATATCATATATTTTGATAATAACATTATATTATCACTACTCATATCAAATCCCCATCATTTATAAATCTCTTCTTCTCATATAATTAATTATCATCTTAAGACTATCAATTCTATCTCATAATTACCTCATTATGAGGTTCACAGCATATAATCAGTCACCCAGATAATTCTTATCTTTTAATATTTCCATGTTTCTTCTTAGTATAATTATCTCTCTGTGAGACTCATTCATCTATCAATAAATTTACAATCATGAATAGCACTTTAACATCTCAATAATAAAATCAATATTTAAAATAGATGAAATGCATGAATTATTAATTGGGAACGTCTTCCCACATGTCCGCATGTTTTAGCTTAGACCGACTGCCCTCTCGGTTCTTTTATTTTATTTAGACAGGATGCCTTCCTAGTTCTTTCATTTCCAGCATATACTGGCTGTCACAGTTTTCATTTAGACTGGCTGTCTTCCTAGTTCTTTTATTTTCATTTAAACCGACTGTCTTCCCTGTTCTTTTATTTCATGCATATGCATATGAATAATGATATGAAATATGCATATGAACAATAATATAGAAACAAGTATGTATTCAAACATTCAAATTAGCTATCCTGATTATTCTCAAATTATTATTTGAAAAATTCCACTATATTCCTCTCCTCATAAATCATATCAAATCATTAACCATAGCTCGTCAAGAATTTCACTTATCACATTTATTATTAAATCGACTCATTATTCTAATAATATTATTTCTCATAAAATAATTCTCTACACATCCATTATTGCTATCATACCTATCGACCAACTTTCATCTATCACCAAATCATAAGTTAATGATTTATTCAAATACTATCACTATATATTTCATATTTTTTCTTGATTACTTAAATTAAATCTAACTCACCACGTAGCACTTAGAGCTACCCGTGGATCACTTCCTTGCCTTTTTTGCTCTTTTCAGTAACTTTCACTGTTACTGATCATCAACACCTGACATAATATTTATATTAAACTTTTAATTTAATCTTCAATTCCTTCATAATTCACACCTTTTGAAAATTCCCACATTGAATTCCAAGAAATTCATGTATGCTGAATTTCAAAAATAAACTTCACATTATTAACTTCTATTTTTCTTAAAGTTTCCTATGACTCTCTATAAAATTCTCTCGTAAACCCCTTCAAAATTTTATTTTTTCAGTCCCTAAGTGTTTAAAGAAAGAGAGTAATTTGAATCGTAGTTGAAGAAAACCAAACAGGATTTGGTAAGTAATAAATAAAATAACTAAAATTATATATATATATATATATATATATAGACACTCACACACACAAAACCTTAGTCAGCAACCCCCCTTAAAATGTTCCATGAAATGCAATGCTATCTCACATGCAGCATTGTATTTCCTTCGGCAACACCTGTTGCCACCTTTTTTTTCTTTTTTTTTCTTCCTTCTGCATACCTCAACGCTTCTGTTTTTTTTTCTTTTTCTTTGTACCCACACCACCACGCGTCCATTTTTTTCAAAAGGATTATTTTATTCAATAATAAATCTTTCACATATATATATTATTTTAAATTTCATGTCATATTTATTAAATTACTTTTTTACCCTTTCTTTACGAATACAAGTATTACAATAAGGATGCGATATTGATGGCAATTAAGAAGGAATTGATGGAAAACAAGCATATTGACTTTGCGGTGAGAGAAGATGGAACAGTGATGCTAGGGAATCAAATCTATGTACCAAATGAAGTGGAGCTGAGAAAGGAGATTCTAATGGAAGCTCACGACACCATTTATTCCATGCACCCGGGAAGTAATAAAATATGTAGGGGACTTAAGCAAAAATTTTGGTGGTCAGGTCTAAAGAATGATGTAGCAAACTATTTTTCTTGATGCTTAGTATACTAGCAGGTGAAGACTGAGTATAAACACCCGACAAGATTGTTATAACCTCGTCTTATATCATAGTGGCCATGGCAGAGAGTGACTATGGATTTTATGGCGGGATTTCCCCGTACTCAAAGGGGTTTTGATGCCATTTGGGTCATAGTTGATGGATTATCTAAATCTACTCATTTTCTTCCAATCAAGATAACTTGGTCTCTTGAAAGATTGGTGAAGCTGTATGCGATTGAAATAGTGAAACTTATGGTGTACCATTGAGTATTGTATTGGATCATGATGCTTGGTTTACCTTTCGATTCTGGAACAAATTTTAGTAAGCCATGGGTACTCAATTACATTTCAGTACTGCTTTCTATCCTCAAACGGATGGCTAGTTAGAAAGGATAATCCAAATCCTAGAAGATATGTTACGAGCTTATGCTATAAACTTTCCTGTTGGATGGGACGAATACTTACCCCTTATGGAGTTTTCTTATAATAATAGTTTTCAGACCAGCATTCAAATGGCACCTTTCGAAGCGTTGTATGGTAGAAGGTGTAGGACTCCGATATGTTGGGAAGAAGTGGGGGAAAGAAAGGTCTTGGGGCTGAAATTGATAGAATTAACCACAGAGAGAATCAAGAGAATACAAGAGCATTTAAATACGGGTCAAAGTAGGTAGAAAAGTTATACAGACAAAAAGAGAAGATCGTTGGAGTTTCAAGTTGGTGATCGTGTGCATCTTACGGTTTTTCCTTGGAATGGGGTATTCAGGTTTGGGTGCAAAGGAAAGTTAAGTCCTCATTACATCGAACCTTATGAAATTATTGAGAGAATTGAACTTGTAAAATACTGATTCGCCTTACCTCCAGAAATTTCACAACTTCATGATGTCTTCCATATGTTAGCTTTGCGTAAATGTGTACTGAACAAGTAGCACGTTATTCCATTCCAATCCATAGAAGTTCAAAAGGACCTTTCATTTTTGGAGATTACATTAAAAATCTTGGATTCTAGGGAATAAGTTTTGCGTAAAAAAGTTATCCCCTTAGTAAAAGGTGCTTTGGAGAAATAGAGGAGTCGAATAAGCTATTTGGGAGAGTGAAGTGGATATGAGAAACCAATACCCTTATTTGTTCGTCAATCCAAGTTAGTTAAAAATTTTGAGGATGAATTTTTTTTAGGAGGGGAGAATTGTAGAATCTGGTTTTTCTTTTAAGGTTTTTATATACCTATTTTATAATTTTATCTTTTTCTAGGAACCTTAAAAAAGAAAGAGAAACCTTAAAGGTTGTTTTACAGCTAAAATGAAAATAGGAAGATTTGGGTCTATTGTAAAAAAAAACTTAGGAGAAGGGTTTAAAGGTCTTTTACTCTTTTTGAGCGGTGGTATAAATAGATTTGGAGAAAGAGAGACCAATCCTCATTGTGACCAGCCTCTCTCTCTCTCTCTCTCTTCTCTCAAAAATTCTAGAACACTTTAGGTTTCTCTCTTCCATTCCTTTCTTGTGAATTTTGGTTGGAGTTTGAAGAAATTTTTCAAGTAAGAGTTCTTCCTTTCTCTTTTTCTTGTTCCTACTAGTTGATTTCTTGAAGTTTGAGTTAAAAAATGTTGGATTTGAATCTCTTGGTGAAGAGTTTAAAGAAAACAAGTTCTTAGGTTTTCAAAAATGGGGTTTTAGTTAAGTTTGAGGATTTGGAAGTTCTAACTTGGATTTTTGTTTTGGGTATTATAAGAAATTGACTTAGGATCATAGAAAATCCATGTTTTGAAAGGGATTTGAATTTCTTGAATAATAAAGGGAATTTTGGAAAGAAAAGGGGGCATTTTGGGACTTTTTTTTAGGTTTAGGTCGATGGACAGTCGATTGTGGGAATCCCACAGTCGACTGTGAAAAGGGTAGAGACTCTAGGGCTATAAGACAATCAACTGTCGGATTGGACAATCGATTATCGTAGAGGCAGAGAGTTCGGGGTATTAACACAATTGACTGTGGCCTTAGACAATTGACTATGCAAAGTCTCACAATCGACTGTACAAGTGATACAGTTGACTACGTAACCTTGATTTCCTAATTTTGCACCTTGGTTTCCATTCTTCTTTGGATTCCTAAGTTTTTAAGGGTAATCATCTTGGAAAAATTGATGTTTGTTGGTATTTGTCTAAGGATTAAACAGGTTTGAAAAGCTTCAGTATCAGGTCTCCAAGCTGTGGCTCAAGGTGTGTGCGCCTCAGCCTCTAGAAAGTCCAGAAGTTTAGGGAGGAGCTGTGCGCCGCAGTCCAAGGTGTGCACGCTACGGCACAGCCACCCCAAGCCGCGGCCTCCAGTATGACAGTAACTCTCCCACCTTCCAAGCCGCGACAAGCCCTGTTCTGAGCCGCGGCTTGAAGGCACACTTCAAGGCAATTGTCAACAATCTTCTCCTAGTGCGTGGGGCTTGATTAAAATGCACAGGATCACTTAAGATTGTTGGAGGGCTACGATTGATTGGCCCTCAAGATCTAAGGGTTGAAATTTGATAAGTGCTTAAATAGTCATATTTAAGCCCCTTAATTTACGCTTGTTAGGCTCTTTGTTTATCTATTTTAGTATATTCTATTTCATTTTCGTGTTTTATGTGTTTTCCACATGGCTTTGACAAAAAGATGATATTTTGGAGCTTTTAGGAGTAAAAAGTCAAGTTCTACCATCCAGCAAGGTGCGCTTGAGCGCACCTCCCTTGTGATCGAGCGCACAGGCACACGAGTGCACTTGTAGAAGGCTCAAGTGCACACATGTGCTCGAGCGCAGCTCGCATACGATCGAGAACAAACACTCCAAAGGCGACAGAGCCAAATATGGAAAGAAGTCTTCAGACCTCAAATAGGAAATTAGGGTTTTGGGACACCCTAAGAGCCCTATATATAGCCTTGTAAAACATATAAACCATATCTTTTTGTTTTAGACTTAAAGTTGCAAGCTTAGGAGAGGAATTGACGACTTGTCTCCCGAGTCTTCTTCGGGTTTTATTTTTCTGTTTTTATTTCATCATGGTTATGATGTTTAGTTTAACTAGCATGTGTAAATAAACTTTTATAGGGCTCGATTAAAGCCCTATTTATGTTTTTCCACACATTTATTCATTGATTACCTTTGCCTATAGCCTTGTTAGAATGTTTAACTTGATTAATACCTATTTGTATTTAAATTCCTCATATGTGTGTGTCTGATCAACGTATGTATGTGGTATAGATTAGTTAGTTGAATCAATTTGGATGATTGAGTCCTGGGTTCAACAATAGTAACAAGAGATATCCACACCGAATTCTTGGGTTAATCAACACGGAAAACCGGGAGCGGACCAAGCCCTAGGTCCCGTGTGGTTGCCGATCTTCATAGGCCTTATACTCTCTTAAGGAACAACTCAGTATACACCCATGCTGAATCCCTTAAGAGAGAAAAGAGTTAGAGTATACACCATGCCTAACTCATTACATAGGGAGATCAATAGCCTAAGGTGTAGACCAAGCCCTTAGGTTGGTAACCATTAAATATCTATAATAAGGCTAGAGCATTGGTACCTTACTTAGTGGGAAAATATAGTTAGTGGTGGATATCGTAGTCCTATGTTCTCATTATTATTAACACACACTCAACAGTTATTTCTCTTTTTACTTTGAAGAAACTAATTCTAAATCGAAATTGACCAATCCCTGTGGAAATGATATCGCACTTCACACTATTCTACCATTGACCTTGAGCACTTGCAACTAAAACAAGTACGATTATTTGCGTATTTATTTAGGTAGATAATCGTCCAACAAGTTTTTGGTGCCATTGCCGGGAATTGCGCTTAAATTTCTTTTTAGAATTATTTTAATCATTGTTATTTCTTTTTCATTCTATTCTATTCTTATCTCAAGAAAATTTTAAGTTTTTATCTTTATCTTATTTTAGTTTCATTAAAACCCTAATCAAATTCTTTTTGTTTTCTGTTTCAAGCACTCCAGGAGAGCTTTCTGTGCCACTTGCGATCGAGTGCACCCCCTTGTGCAATCGAGCGTAATTGAGGTAGAGAGTTACTCGAGCAGTAGTGTTTGACTGCTGCACTTAAGTGACTGCCACCGATTCATGCACGAGCTTCGATCCAAGCATCCAACGTTCTCCCCCCTCGATACCAAGCTTGAGTGGACTATTCAACATAGGCTTAAAGACAACTCATAAGAGGTAGAAGAAGGAATTGAGGAAGAAGTACCAATGGCAGAACAGATCGCCGAGCAACAACCACCTGAGCGAAGGCCGATGAAGCAAACCTTCATCCCACAAAACCTCAATCAGCCATCGTGCATTGCATATCAACCTAAGGCAGAAGGCAACTACTACATATCTCCGCAGATACTCAGTGCACTGACTCATTTTAGAGGTACACCTAATAAGGATCCATACTTGCACCTTCGAGAGTTCTTCGATCTTTGCAAATTCCAGCACATCCGAGGCTTAGACCAAGAAGGAATAAGGTTAATTCTTTTCCCTTTTTCCTTAAAAGATAATGCTAAACTATGGTACAATTCTTTGCCTGTAGTTTCTATCCACACTTGGGAGGAGTTGGCTAGCAAATTCTTAAGGAAGTTTTTCCCAGCCCAAAAGACGAGGCAAATGAGGAAGGAAATTCAGTCCTTCCAACAAAAGGATGAAGATCTATTCTTCGAGGCCTGGGGACACTTCAACGAGCTACTACTCAAATGCCCACATCACAACCTACCTCAAGACGAACTGGTACAAGCTTTCTATGAAGGTTTGAGTGATACTAACAAAAATATTGTGGATTCAGGTTGTGGAGGAGTGCTGATGGAGAAAAGCAGCGAAGAAGCTATGAAGCTCTTCGAAACCCTAAGTGAACACACTCAGCAGTTCTCCTCTCAAGGTAGACATCTAACCAAGAGTAAGGGTATGTATGAGGTAAACTTAAATGGAGGATTATCTCCTCAAAAAGCTACCATGGAGAGGAAACTAGACCTATTTGTTAAAGCTATGGATGCCCCGAACACCTCACCTAACCCACCAGCCACACCACTCCAGGTATGTGCTATTTGCTCCCAATTTGATCATAATACTGATACATGTCCCTTGTATTCACCTGCAGTTCATGAGCAAGCAAACTTTGTGGGACCAAACAATTATCCGTCGAAATGCAAACACATACAACCCTGGATGGCAGAATCACCCAAATTTTTCTTGGAGCGACAATCAGAACCCTCAAAGGCAGCAAAGAAACTTCCAACCAGCAGCCCAATCTGTTCCCGAACCAAAGAAGAATGACCTCAAAAGTCTTGTAAGGCAATTGGCATCTTAGCAGCAATAACTAATGACTTCACAAGATTTGTTCATGGCAGAAGAAAGACAATTTCGGATTGAACTAAGGTAAACCACAGCAAAACATGAACAAGCCATCCAAAGGCTAGAGGTACAAATGGGACAATTGGCTAAAGAGCTGAGTGGCAGAAAGCAAAGTGAGATTCCAGCTCAACACCCTGGGGGGCATCAACAACTAAAAGCTATCACGACCCTCCGAAACGGTAAGGTGATAGGGACCAATAAATCTGAAAAAAACATCTCTAGAGAAACCATCAGCATCAAAGGTGAGTGAGATGGAGAAGGTGAATGCACCACCCTTCCCGCAAAGGTTAGTAAAATAAAAGAAAGAAAATAAACTGCTTGATATTTTTGAAACCTTGCGGAAAGTTGAAAAAAACATTCCTTTGTTAGATGCAATTCAACAAATACCTGCCTATGCTAAATTCCTAAAAGATTGTGGCAATCATAAGAGAAAGTTCCAAGAGTATGAGACTGTAGCCTTAACTGAAGAAGTAAGTGTTGTGCTATAAAGAAAACTCCTACCAAAATTGAAAGATCCGGGTAGTTTTACTATTCCCTGTAGGATAGGTGATCAGTTGTTTGAGCGAGCACTACTAGATTTAGGAGCGGGTGTAAATTTGCTACCATACACAGTATTTGAAACCCCAGGATTAGGGGAGCTGCAACCAACTTCCATTACCTTGCAATTGGCAGATAGAAGTATAAAAAGACCTAGGAGTATTCTTGAAGATATCTTGGTAAAGGTAGGTGAGTTCATTCTACCTGCTGATTTCATTGTGTTAGATATGGAGGAATGCCCTATGCCATTACCCTTGCTCATCATTTTAGGAAGGCCCTTCATGAGAACTGCCAATGCAAAGATTTGTGTGAAAAAAGGTATAGTAAGTATGAAGGTGAATGGTGAGAAAATAGAATTTAAAATATTTGATGCATTAAAATTACCTCAAGATGATATGGAATGCTTTAATGTATGTATGATGCACAATTTTGTTGAGCAAGCTTTTCAGATCCAGCACATCGATCCATTGGAGGCTACTATTGCCCATAGCTTTACAACAGTGGATATTGAGCAAGAATCGAAAGATGTTACTACTGACATCATGAAAGCTGTGCACCTCCTTGAGGCTTCTCCAAAACATTCAAGTAAGTATGCTCCTCCATTCAAACCTCTCATACCTACTAATACTACTCTTCTTCCTTCTATTGTCTAGACACCAAAATTGGAATTAAAGTAGTTGCCAGAGCATCTAACTTATGCCTGCTTAGGAGAGAAGAAGACTTTACCTGTGATTATGGCTGCTAATTTGAGTATTAGAGAAAAAGAAAAATTATTAAGAGTTCTTAGGGAGCATAGATCTGCCATTGGATGGACCATTGTTGACGTTAAGGGGATAAGTCCAACCAAGTGCATGCATAGTATCTACCTTGAAGATGAAGCAAGGCCAACTCAAGATGCTCAAAGAAGACTTAACCCACACATGAAAGAGGTAGTAAAGGCCGAGGTATTAAAATTACTAGATGTTGGAATTATTTACCCCATCTCAGATAGTCAATGGGTAAGTCCGGTCCAAGTTGTTCCGAAAAAGAGTGGGATCACAGTGGTGAAAAATGACGACGAGGAGCTCATACCTACAAGAAAGACAACTGGTTGGAGAGTATATATTGACTACACGAAGATTGTACAAAGTGACCAGAAAAGATCATTTCCCCTTGCCATTCATTGATCAGATGTTAAAGAGATTAGCTGGCCACAGCTATTATTGCTTCTTGGATAGGTACAATGGGTGCAACCAGATTGCCATAGCACTCGAGGATCAAGAAAAGACTACCTTCACATGTCCTTTCAGTATATTTGCTTATCGAAGGATGCCATTCGGTCTATGCAACGCACCATCCACTTTTCAAAGATGTATGATGAGCATATTTTCCGGTATGGTGGAGAAATACATTGAGGTATTCATAGATGACTTCAGTGTCTTTGGTTCCAATTTTGATGAATGCCTAAATCATCTAGAGAGTGTCCTCAAGAGATGTGAAGAGAGCAACTTAGTGTTGAATTGGAAGAAATGTCACTTTATGGTCCAACAAGGCTCCATCTCCAACAAAGGTATTGAGGTAGACAAGGCTAAAATAGACATCATTTCAAAACTACCTCCCCCTCTGACAGTCAAGGGTGTTAAAAGCTTTCTTGGGCATGTTGGTTTTTATAGAAGATTCATCAAGGACTTCTCCAAGATCTCAAGACCTCTTTGTGCATTGTTAGCTAAAGATACCAAATTCGAGTGGACTGATAACTGTATGACAACTTTCAACACATTAAAGGATGTTCTAACCTCCGCCCCAATAATGATGGCACTAGATTGGAGTCTTGAATTAATGTGTGATGCCAGTGATTTCGCCTTGGGAGCTGTCCTAGGTCAGAGAGTCAATAAGGTACCTCATGCTATTTACTATGCTTCTAGAACTTTAAATGATGCTCAGCTTAACTATTCTACTACAGAAAATGAATTATTAGCTGTTATTTTTTCTTTAGAGAAGTTTAGATCATATCTTATTGGTTATAAGGTAATTGTATTCACTGACCATGCTACTTTGAGGTATCTGTTTTCTAAGAAGGATGCAAAGCCTAGGTTAATCAGATGGGTACTCCTATTGCAAGAATTTAATTTGGAAATCAAAGACAAGAAAGGCAATGAAAATGTGGTTGCATATCATTTATCAAGTCTACCCTATGAGGAGGACAAAAATGAGTTGCCCTTGAATGAGAACTTCCCTGATGAACAATTATTCGCACTAGAGGTAAAACTTCCATGGTATGCTGATATTGTCAATTATCTAACCGCTAAAGTTTTTCCCCCAAGTATGACCACGCAAGCAAAGAAGCGATTAATATCTATGTCTCGACACTACCATTGGGATGATCTCTACCTTTTTAAATTCTGCCCCGATTAGATCATCCGACGGTGTGTCTCGGAAGAGGAACATTTGAGCTTATTACAATATTGCCATCAGTTTGCTTGTGGAGGACATTTTGGGGCCAAGAAAACAACACTTAAGGTACTACAATCTGGATTTTATTGGCCTAATCCATTTAAAGATGCCTTCACATTCTGTAACTCATGTGATAAATGCCAATGAACAGGTAACATCTCATCCCGAAATCAGATGCCCCTACAAAATATTCATATCGTAGAATTTTTTGATGTATGGGGCATTGATTTCATGGGTCCATTCCCCAATTCCTTTGGTAATTTATATATTCTTGTGGTTGTGTATTATGTGTCTAAATGGGTCGAGGCTGTCCCCTCAAAGGCTAGTGATCACAAAGTAGTGTTAAAGTTTCTACAGGATAACATTTTTACCCGGTTCGGAACACCAAGAGCGATCATCAGTGACGGAAGCAGCCACTTCCATCATCATTCCTTTGCCGCACTCATCAAAAAATATGGAATCACCCATAAGGTTAGCACCCCATATAACCCTTAGACTAGTAGCCAAGTAGAGATAAGTAACCGAGAAATCAAAAGCATCTTGGACAGAACCGTGACAGCTTACAAGACACTAACTAGTGGAAAAGCAACGATGCTCTGTAGGATTAGTCTTTATGACTCAACGATGCTCTGTAGGCATACTGGACAGCTTACAAGACACCAACTGGGATGTCCCTATACCGCTTAGTCTTTGGAAAAGCATGCCATCTACCTGTAGAGCTAGAACATCGAGTATATTGGGCCATTAAACAATTCAACTTCGATATGAAACAAACGGGTGAGAAAAGGAGGCTGCACTTAAATGAGCTAGAAGAATTACAGTATGACACATATGAGAATGCCAAGCTTTATAAGGAAAGAGCAAAGGCCTATCATGATAAACAACTAGTGCGAAAAGAGTTTCACGTAGGACAAAGGGTGCTACTCTACAATTCATGATTAAGGCTGTTCCCAGGCAAACTAAAGTCTCGTTGGGCTGGTTCGTATGTGGTCACCAAGGTCTTTCCTCATGGGGCTTTGGAGATTCATAGCTCAAATAGCAATCAGACATTTACAGTCAATGGACACCACGTCAAACCATACCTCAATCTCACCATACCTCCTCAGGATGAGGACTTGACACTTCAAACTATACAATATATAGCTGATCCACGGACACCGGACTCACTTGAATTCCCAGTTTCTGTCGCACATAACATCACTACTTGATGCATTGCGATCGAGTCAAATACTCCTTGCACTCGAGTGCATTCACACCAGAGCCTACCTCCTCCACCCGGTACCTCTTTGCATGCACCACCCGATGATCAGTAGTGAGAGGATACCCCGTCTAGCTAAAGACGTAAAACTTAGCGCTCATGGGAGGCACCCCAAAGCATATCCTTTTCATTATAGTATTTTTTTTGTTTATATTTACATTTTAGTATACAAATTTCTTGTTTTCTGGCACAACATTTATTTTTCGTTATCAGGAGCTTAGTGCGTGCATCCAGTTCAAGTTTGGGGGCATGCTACGAGCAAAGCAAGCAATCTAGTTCTCCATCTCCCAGGTCAGATCTTTCCATGCCACACACACATTGGGGACAATATGTATATTAAGTTTGGGGGTAGTGGAAGACACTGTTACGCACACACTTTAAACACATGCACACACTAGGTCCTAGTTGTTTTTATTATTATTATTTTAGAAAAGATAAATGCATGTTCATTTGGTGATAAATTTTTTTATTGATTTAAAAATATGATAAAACTTCATTAGTAAGCTTAAAATCTAGAACACATAGTCTTGTAATAGGAATTTTACAAAGTTTAGTTACCTACCTCAAGGCACTTAAGAATTCACGAGTTTGATCCAGATCTACACGAGCACATTAGCACGCATTTGTGTGGGGTATGACATATAATTATTTTATATATGTTTCCATGACCTAACTGTAATCGGATAGCTTGTTAAACGAACATTTTGGCATAAGAAAAATAAAGAAAAATGTCCATTATGTAAAAAGAGAATGAAAAGCTTCTAATGATTATTAAAAACTTTTCACTGAGTAACTGGACCTCTTGCCTCAGTAAGCAGTGAGTGTTCACGTCAAAAGGTGGGAATTAAGCATTTAATGATCATAATAAAAATTTCCACTGAGTAACTGGGCCTCTTGCCTCAGCAAGCAGTGAGTGTTCACGTCAAAAGGTGGAAATTTCACTTAGAAGCATTAAGACCTGTTAGTTTCGTAGCCTTTTTGACTCAAGTTAGTAAGTCCATAGGGGTGTCCTTACACCTAATGCCCTAAAACCATCTGGTTTGGGAGTCATTGGCTAAACACTCATTACAAGGGTCAATTAGAAAGCTTAATGGAACTCAACATGGCAAAAAAATGTCATGATAAAAGAAAAAAAGAAAAGAAAAGAAGCAAGCATTATTCCATTTTTGTTCTTTTTGATAAGAAATTCGATGAAGGTTTAGGCACTGAAACACTATCCATCAAAATTATTTGGAAGCCCCATCTTATACGTGCTAACTCATCACACACAAATCAAACTTGTAATGCCTTAAGCCAACCTTAGATAAGTAACATGAGCTTTTAAAAATCATTTTTCAATGCAAAAATGTGTTTTTATTATAAGCTTACTCATGAACGGTTATCATGGTTTTATGCACAACCCAAATTTTTGAATATCATGAAAATGAATTTATCTTTAATTTTGTTTTAATATAGCTTTTCGTTTTGTATTGCCAAGGGACTAGCAATATGTAAGTTTGAGGGTGTGATAAGTGCTTAAATAGTCATATTTAAGCCCCTTAATTTACGCTTGTTAGGCTTTTTGTTTATCTATTTTAGTAGATTCTATTTCATTTTCGTGTTTTATGTGTTTTCCACAGGGTTTTGACAAAAAGATGATATTTTGGAGCTTCTAGGAGTAAAAAGTCAAGTTTTGCCATCCAGCAAGGTGTGCTCGAGCGCACCTCCCTTGTGATCGAGCGCACAGGCACACGAACGCACTTGTAGAAGGCTCGAGCGCAGCTCGCATATGATCGAGTGCAAACACTCCAGAGGCGATATAGCCAGATATGGAAAGAAGTCTCATCATCTCAAATAGGAAATTAAGGTTTTGGGACAACCTGAGAGCCCTATATATAGCCTTGTAAAACACATAAACCATACCTTTTCATTTTAGACTTGAAGTTGTAAGCTTAGGAGAGGAATTGACGACTCATCTCCCAAGTCTTCTTCGAATTTTTTTTTTTTTTTTTTTGTTCCATCATGGTTATGATGTTTAGTTTAACTAGCATGTGTAACTAAACTTTTATAGGGCTCGATTAAAGCCCTAGTTATGCTTTTCCACACATTTATTCATTGACTACCTTTGCCTAGAGCTTTGTTAGAATGTTTAACTTGATTAATACCTGTTTGTATTTAAATTCCTCATATGTGTGTGTCTGATCAACGTATATATGTGGTATGGATTAGTTAGTTGAATCAATTTGGATGGCCGAGTCCTACGTTCGACTATAGTAACAAGAGATATCCACACCGGATTCTCGAGTTAATCAACACGATAAACTGGGAGCGGACCAAGCCCTAGGTCCCATATGGTTGTCGATCTCCATAGGCCTTATGCTCTCTTAAGGACCAACTCAGTATAAACCCATGCTGAATCCTTTAAGAGAGAAAAGAGTTAGAGTATACACCATGCCTAACTCATTGTATAGGGAGATCAATAGCCTAAGGTGTGGACCAAGCCCTTAGGTTGGAAACCATTAAATATTCATAATAAGGCTAGAGCATTGGCACCTTACTTAGTGGGAAAGTATAATTAGTGGTGGCTACTGTAGTCCTATGTTCTCATTATTATTAACTCACACTCAATAGTTATTTCTCTTTTTACTTTGAAGAAACTAATTCTAAATCGAAATTGACCAATCCCTGTGGAAATGATCTCTTACTTGCACACTATGCTACCATTGGCCTTGTGCACTTGTAAGTAAAACATGTACGATTATTTGCATATTTTTTTAGGTAGATAATCGTCTAACAAGATTGTCTTAAAGATAGGTTCAAGAAGTGATGCACTGTATAAAGGGTCACCTAGCTTCAAAGAGAAATAACAAGTGTGAGACAAGTTATAAACACAAGATCATCATACAAGAGAATTCAAGTGCAAGTGTGAGAGTGCAAAGACACAAATACACAAGAGAGGCACTAGAATAGATCTCAAAGAGAGGCTGGTTGTTTAGAGAGAGAGTAGTATAGATTGGGGAGAAGGGCTTTGTAATAGTTCCTTATCACTTTATGTTTTCTCTTCTTTCATTATTCAAGAACTTGAGTTTCTTGAAGAGGTATTGTTGTATCTGTAAAGAACTCATTGATTTAGTGCAGAGAGTTCAGAGGAACTCACAGGAACGTAGGCTATTGTTGAACCTCGATAACAAATTGCTTGTGTTTTTTCTTTGATTGTTTGATTTTTGTTTCTGTTCTGATCATTATAAGTCATTGTAGACTTGGGTGTTTGGAAGATCACCACTTGGGCATCTTGAGGTAGTTTCCCAACAGTGGTATCAGAGCTTTGGTTAACTGGTATCGGAGCTGGAACAGAAGGTATCAGAGTAAGACTCCAAGAATCAAAGATCAACTTTTTGGGTGATTCAAGAATGGAGTAAAGATCAAGATCTGATCGTGTTCTTGAGGGTGATTCAAGAATGGTATTGAGATCAATATCTGATCGCGTTCTTGAGATTTAGAAGAAGTTGGAAAGCAATTGTGGGTGCTGCATAAATCTGAGATTTTCTCCTTAAGATGGGTTCAAACTTCATTGTTGAGAAGTTTGATGGAAAGGAAGACTTTGCCCTTCGGAAACGAAAGATCAAGGCTATTCTTATGCAACAGAAGGTGGACTTGGCTATTGGAGAAGATGATGCTTTTGCAATAAGTATCATGAAGGTCTAGTGGATTGAGATGAAGAAGATGGCATACAATACCATTTTCTTGCACATGTCAAATAATGTGACAAAGGAGTGCGGAGACTCGGAAGATCCAGCTGTCATATGGAAGAAACTAGATGAGTTATTTCTTACCAAAACTCTCCCTAATAAGATTTATCTTCTTAAAAGAATCTTTGCTTTTAAAATGGATCCTAATAAAGAGTTGCAAGATAATCTTGATGTGTTTAATAAGCTAGTTCAAGATTTGAATAGTTGTAGCATAACATTCTCAGATGAACAATTGGCTATTATTTTGTTGAATTCTCTTCCTGATTGTTTTGATAATTTGATTAATGCAATTGAATATGGAATAGATACACTAACCAAGGATATCATGATTAATGATATAAAGGATCATGATTTCAAAGCCAAGATGAGGGAAGCATCAAGTGGGGAAAGGTTGTTCATTAGAGGAAGGCCAGCAACTCGGAATGGTAGTAGCATATATGGCAACTACCGGGAGAAATCAAAGGGTAGAGGGCAGAGCCATGGAAGATCGCATTCTAAACCGAAGTTTGGAGGGAAGTGATGCTTCTACTGCAATAAAGAGGGTCACTTCAAGAAAGATTGCAAGAAGAAGATGTAGGATGAGAGAGGAAGAAGCCATACCAACGATGGAGAGGCTTCGGTTACCAAGGGAGAACAGCAAGATGATGTTCCTGTTGTGTACTCAAATGTGAGCAGGAGACAAGGCAGTGAGAAATGGATCTTGGATTCCGGGTGCACTTATCACATGTGCCCTCACTGGAATTGGTTCAAGAATTTCCAGGAAACCAATAATGGAAAGGTTTTCTTGGGGAATGATACTTCTTGCCAAGTGAGGGGGATAAGAGACATCCAGTTGAGGATGTTTGATAGAGTCACAAGGCTGTTGCGGAATGTGAGATATCTTTTGGATTTGAGAAGAAACTTGATCTCATTGGGGCAGCTGGATTCCATGGGGTACACATACAAAGCAAAGGGAGGAAAGATCAAGGTAACCAAGGGATCTTTGATAGTGATCAAAGTAGCAATAAAGGATGGTCTCTATGAGATGATTGGAGAGATAAAAATCAAGGATCAAGAAGCAAGCTTGATGGCTGAGATGGATAGGGTAGCCCTTTGGCACACTCACTTAGAATATATAAGTGAAAAGGGCCTACAAGTTCTCAGCAAGGATGGTTTACTTGGTGGAGACAAAGTTGAGAAACTTGATTTCTATGAGTGTTGCGTTTTTTGAAAGCAACACCGGGTCAGTTTCAACATCGAAGTGCATAAGTCTAAGGGCATTCTTGACTACATTCACTCGGACCTTTGGGAACCCGTAAGAACACCAACATAGGGAGGTAATCTTTACTTTCTATCTTTAATTGATGATTATTCAAGAAAGGTTTGGGTTTATTTGCTTCAAAATAAATCAGATGCTTTGAATAAATTTGTGGTGTGGAAAAAATTGCTGGAGACTCAAACGGGTAGGGTAGTTAAGGCTTTACGAATCGATAATGGCTTAGAATTTTACAATCAGGATTTTGATAAATTTTGTGAGTTAAATGGGATTCTTAGACATAGAACGGTTGTAAAAACACCTCAGCAAAATGAGAGGATGAATAAGACCCTTATGAAAAAGGTTAGGTACATGTTAATTAGGTCCAGTTTACCAAAATATTTTTTGAGGGAAGCTGTGTCTACTACTGCATATTTGGTTAATGGATCACCCTCTAGAGCTTTAGAGCTCAAGACTCCCGAAGAGATGTGGAGTGGGAAACCCCCTGAGTTGTGCAATCTTAGAACTTTCGGATGTGCTGCATTTGCACATCAAAAGGATGATAAACTTAGCCCAAGATCTAGAAAATGTGTGTTTCTAGGGTATGGTGATGGGGTTAAGGGGTATAGGTTGTGGTTTTTAGAACCAAAAGGAATGAAACTCATAATAAGTATGTCATTTTGAATGAATTGTTATTTCTCTATTTGAGAAAACTAACCCTGCAGGGGATAATGAGCAATCCAGTCCAGTATTTGTGGTGCATAACATCAAGGAAAATTCAATTCAGGTAGAGCAAGGAAGGCAAGAGGGTTCGGACCAGGTAGAGCCCATTGATGAAGGCTAAGCTCAAGACACTCAAGAAGAGGATGAACTAGAAGAGGTTGATGCAGCAAGTCAGAATGACTACCAGCTCATAAGGGACCGGGGAAGGAGGGAAGTCAGACCACCTTTGAGATATGGGTTTGCGGATGCTAATATAGCAGCTCCTTCTTCAGAAGGAGGGATAAGTGAACCAGAGACTTACATTGATGCCATGGGATGTAAGGATTTGTCAAGATGGAAGCTAACTATGGAGGAAGAAATGGATTCTTTGAGGAAGAACAACTCTTGGGAATTGGTGTACATTCTAGGAAAACAAAGAGTTATGGATTGTAAGTGCACTTACAAGATCAAAGAAGGGAACCCTCTATAGGATGAAGTCCGAAACAAGGCTAAGTTGGTGGCGAAGGGGTTCCCGCAAAGAGGAAGCATAGATTTCATAAGAAATTTTCTCACCTGGACACAAGGTGGAGGAAATCGTGGGTATCCTCATCTATGTTAATAATATGTTGTTGGTTGATAATAGTAGGGAAATGATAGAAAGGTTGATATCTCAACTCAGTGAGGAGTTCAAGAGGAAGGATCTTGACCTTGCAAAAAAGATCCTTAGGATGAGAATAATTTGGGAAAAGGAGAGAACCAAGTTAAAGGTTTCTCAGTCTTCTTACATAGAAAAAGTGTTGTGTAAGTTTTTTATGGAAAATGGTAAACCAGTGAAGATTCCTCTTACTGGTAAATTCAAGTTCTCCAACGAATAATGTCTAGGAATGGATAAGGAGAAGAAGGAAACGGAAAAGGTCCTTTACTCTAGTACGGTTGGATCAGTCATGTTCATGATGATAAGCACTAGACCCGGCATTTCTTAGGCAATTAGAGTTCTCAGCAGGTTTGTGAGTAATCTCGAAAAAGAGCATTGGCTTGGGATGAAGTGGTTACTGAGGTACTTGAAGGGAAGCTCAGATGTGGGGCTGATCTATGAGAAGAGGGGTAAGTCCATCTGTCTTGAGGGTTATGCTGATTCGGACTATGGAGCAAACCGGGATAAAAGAAGATTGATACCTCCTACTTCTTCAACTTAAACGGATGTTGTGTAAGTTGGAAGGCTCAGTTGTAGCCGGTGGTAGTACCCTCAACAACCGAGGCTGAGTACATAGTGGCTACGGAAGCTATAAAGGAGGCTATGTGGTGCAAACGGTTGTTGGAAGAGTTGAAGGTCCTGAAAGAGCAGGTGGTGGTGTATTCAGATAGCCAAAGTGCATTGCACTTGTGTAAGAATCCGGTGTTCCATGAGAAGACAAAGTATATGGATGTTCGGTACCATTTCATTTAGGAAAATGTTATGAAAGGATGCATTCATGTGGACAAGGTAGCCACGGAAGAAAATCCTACAGATTTTGGCACCAAAGTTCTACCTTTAAGTAGGTTCAATCATTGCCTTGGACTTCTTAGTATTGGAGTCGATTGATATGGTGACTCAAGTTGAGTTTGGATCCTGAGTTCTCTGCATAATCGGTTCAGGTTTAATCGCTTAGACAAAGGTAGAGATTGTTGGTATTTGTCTAAGAATTAAACAGGTTTGAAAAGCTTCAGCATCAGGTCTCTAGGCCGCGGCTCAAGGTTTGCGCGCCTCTGCCTCCAGAAAGTCCAGAAGTTAAGGGAAGAGCTGTGCGCCGTGGCCCAAGGTGTGCGCACTATGGCATAACCACCCTAAGCCATGGCCTCCAGTATGACAGTAACTTTCCCACATTCCAAGCCGTGGCATGCCCTATTCTGAGCCGTGGCTTGAAGGCACACCTGAAGGCAATTGTCAACAATCTTCTCCTAGTGTGTGGGGCTTAATTAAAACACACAGGATCACTTAGGATTATTGGAGGGCTACGATTGATTGGTCCTCAAGATAGGTTCAAGAAGTGGTGCACTATATAAAAGGTCACCTAGCTTCAAAGAGAAATAACAAGTGTGAGACAAGTTGTAAACACAAGATCATCATACAAGAGAATTCAACTGCAAGTGTGAGAGTGCAAAGACACAAAAACATAGGAGAGGCACTAGAATAGATCTCAAAGAGAGGCTAGTTGTTTAGAGAGAGAGAAGTATAGATTGGGGAGAAGGGCTTTGTAATAGTTCCTTATCACTTTCTATTTTCTTTTCTTTCGTTCTTCAAGAACTTGAGATTCTTGAAGAGGTGTTGTTGTATCTATGAAGAACTCATTGATTTAGTTCAGAGAGTTCATAGGAACTCACGGGGATGTAGGCTATTGCCAAACCTCGATAACAAATTGCTTATGTTTTTTCTTTGATTGTTTGATTTTTGTTTCTGTTCTGATCATTACAAGTCATTCTAGACTTGGGTGTTTGGAAGATCACCACCTGGGCATCTTTGAGGTGGTTTCCCAACAATGTTTTTGACTCTTTTTTTTAATTTAATTAAAGTCTAATTAGTTATGTTTAAATTATTATCATAAAATAATGGATTTTTAAGTATAAGTGGAGATCATTCAAAGGGCAAAGAAGTGATCCAAGACTGGGACTTGACTCTTGAGGTGAGTATCATCTTACTCTATGTAAACATGAAGGCTAATAAAGAAACTAAAGAGATAAAGTCACATAAGAATAATAATTATGTTAATGAAATGTAATAGTTGTATGTATAATGTAGGGAAACCACCTTGGATGATGCCCAGGAGGTGATCTTCGAAACACCCAAGTCTAGAGTGACTTGTATAAAGAAAAGAGACAGCAACCAATCAAAGCAAGAAAAAAAAGAACACAAGAAATTTGTTGACAAGGTTTGGCAATATGCCTACGTCCTTGTGAGCTCCTCCAAGCTCTCTGCACTACCTTATCAATGGACTTCTTTACAATTAGGAACACCCTTCCAAGAACTCACATGTTCTTGAAGAACAAAAGAAGAAGAAGAAGAAGAAAGTGATAAAAACTAACCCTGGAATTTTCCCAAGAAAATTCTCCTTTAAAAGCCCTTGAATCCCTTTCTATTCTACTCTCTTTTTCTAAACAACCAGGCTCTCTACATAATCTCTCTTGAGTTTAGTGTCTTTGCACTCTTATAATTGATCTCAATTCTAATCACAAATTTTTCACAAGTTATGTCACAATGAAGCTAGGTGACCCTTTATATAGTGCACCAACTTCTTGTTCAATCTTGAGGGTCAATATCCACCCTTAGATCTAGAAGACTAATCATCCATAGCCCTTCATCAATCCTTACTAAAGCTATACATCTTTAACATGCCTCGCGCACCCTTTGAATTGCTGAATCAGTGTGCATTAGTGTGCCTTCAATCCCGGCCCAAAATAGGGCAGGTCGCGGCTCAAGGCAGGGCTGAACCACCACACCTTGCATCTATTCTAGGCCCCACGGCTTAGGAAGAGCTGGGCCATGGCACACACTGGTGTGCATACTTTGTACATGTTGAACAATATTCTTCTTCTTTATTTAATCCTTGGACAAAACACCAACAATCTCTACCTTTGTCTAAGCGATTAAACCCAAACCCATTGTGCAGAGAACTTAGGATCCAAACTCATCTTGAGTCGTTATATCAACCGACTCCAATCTTAAGTAGTCCAAGGCAATGATTGAACTTACTTAGAGGTAGAACTTTAGTACCTAAATCCGCAGGGTTTTCTTCCATGGCCACCTTGTCCACATGGATGCATCATTTCGTAACATTTTCCCGAATGAAATGGTACCGAACATCCATGTGCTTTGTCCTCTCATGGAACACCAGATTTTTGCATAAATGCAATGCACTTTGGCTATCCGAATACACCACAACCTGCTCCTCCAGTACCTTCAACTCTTCCAACAACAGTTTGCACCACATAGCCTCCTCGATGGCTTCCGTAGCCGCTTTGTACTCAGCCTCGGTTATTAAGAGTGCTACCACCGGCTGGAACTGAGCCTTCCAACTTACACAACATCTGTTTAAGTTGAAGAAGTAGGAAGTAATTGATCTCCTTTTATCTCGGTCTGCTCCATAGTCCAAATCAAAATAACCCTTAAGGCAAATGGACTTACCTCTCTTCTTATAAACCAACCCCACATCTAGGCTTCCCTTCAAGTACCTCAGTAGCCACTTCATCCCAAGCCAATGCTCTTTTTCGAGATTACTCATAAACCTACTGAGGACACTTATTTTATGAGCAATATCAGGTCTAGTTCTTACAATGGTGAACATTACAGAACTAACCGCACTAGAGTTGGGAACCTTTTCCATTTCCTTCTTCTCCTCATTCGATCTTGGACATTGATCACTGGAGAACTTAAAATGACTAACAAGGGGAACCTTTACTGGTTTGCTATCTTCTATAGAGAACTTAGATATCATCTTCTCTATGTAGGAAGTTTGAGAGATCTTCAATCTGTTTCTCTCCCTTTCTCGGATGATACACATCCCAATGATCTTCTGTGCATGGCCAAGATCCTTCATCTCAAACTCCTCACTGAGTTGAGTCTTCGATTTTCTTATCCTCTCCATGTTGCTCCCAACCAGCAACATATCATCAACATAGATCAGGATGATCAACACTTCCTCCACCTTATGCCCCTTGTAATACAAGCATGAATCATAGTAGCTCCTCATGAAACCCAGGCTGGTTACAAAGGAATTGAACCTCTTATTCCATTGCCGAGGTGATTGCTTCAGGCCATATAGAGAGTTCTTCAGTTGGCACACCAAATCTCCCTACTTTCCTTCCTCATAGCCTTCGGGTTGCCTCATGTAAATGGTCTTATCAAGCTCTCCATGTAAGAACGATGTCTTCACATCCATTTGCTCAATTTCCCAATTGAATTGGACCACCAATGGTAACACTATCCTGATCGTCTTGTATTTCACAACTGGTGAGAATATTTCGATGAAATCTATGCCTTCCATTTGTGTGAACCCTTCCACCACCAGCCTAGCTTTATACCGGACTTCATCCCCTGGAGTACTCCCCTATTTGATCTTGTAGTTCCATCTACAATCCACAACTCTTTGTTTTTCTGGTTTGGGCACCAATACTCAAGAGTTGTTCTTCCTCAAAAAATTTGTTTCTTCCTCTATAGCTAGATGCCACTTTGACGAATCCTTACACTCTATGACATCCATGTAAGTTTCTAGTTCAACTATCCCTCCTTCTGTCTAAGGAGCTGCTACATTAGCATCCAAAAAACCATATCTCAAAGGTGGTCTAACCACCCTCCTTTCCCGATCCCTTGTGAGCTGGTAGTCATTCTGACTTGCTACATCAACCCCTTCCAGTTTAGCCTCCTCTTAAGTTTATTGAGCTTGGCCTTCATCAATGGGCTCTACCTGGTCCGAACCCTCTTGGCTTCCTTGCTCTACCTGAACCAAATTCTCCTTAATGCGATGCTCCATAATTTCGGACTGGTTTGCTCACTAGCCCTTGCAGGGTTAGTTTTCTCCAAGTAGAGAAATAATAATTCATTAAAAATAACATCTCTACATATTATAAGTTTCATTTCTTTTGGTTCTAAGGACCACAACCTATACCCCTTAACCCCATCACCATACCCTAGAAACACACATTTTATAGACCTTGGGTTAAGTTTATCATCTTTTTGATGTGCATATGCAGCACATCCAAAAATCCTAAGGTTGTTGAACTCAAGGGATTTTCCACTCCACATCTCCATGGGAGTCTTAAGGTCGAAAGCCCTAGAGGTTGATCTATTAACCAAGTATGCATCTGTAGACACAGCTTCTCCCCAAAAATATTTTGGTAAACCGTACCCAATTAACATGCACCTAACCTTTTCCATAAGGGTTCTATTCATCCTCTCAGCAACTTCATTTTGCTAAGGGTTTTCACAATCGTTCTATGTCTTAGAATGCCATTTAATTCACAAAATTTATCAAAATCCTTATTAAAAAATTCTAAGCCATTATCGGTTCTTAACACCTTAACTACCCTGCCCATTTGAGTCTCCAGCAACTTTTTCCACACCACAAATTTATTCAAAGCATCCGATTTATTTTTAAGCAAATAAACCCAAATCATTCTTGAATAATCATCAATTAAAGACAGAAAGTAACGATTACCTCCCTATGTTGGTGTCCTTGTTGGTCCCCAAAGATCCGCATGGATGTAGTCAAGAATCGTTTTAGACTTGTGCACTCCGGTGTTGAAGCTGACCCGATGTTGCTTCCCAAGAATGCAACTCTTACAGAAATCCAGTTTCTCTACTTTGTCACCACCAAGTAGACCACCCTTGCTGAGAACTTGCAGCCCCTTTTCGCTCATATGTCCCAAGCAATTGTGCTAAAGTGCTGCCTTATCCATCTTAGCCATCAAGCTTGCTGCTTTGATCACTATCAAAGAACCCTTGGTTATCTTGATCTTTCTTCCCTCAGCTTTATATGTATACCCCATGGAATCCAGCTTTATATGTATACCCCATTGTTCATCCGGGAATTTAATACAACAACTAGCCAAATCTTGAACTAGTTTATTAAAGACATCAAGATTATCTTGCAACTCTTTATTAGGATCCATTTTAAAAGCAAATATTCTTTTAAGAAGATAAATCTTGTTAGGGAGAGTTTTGGTAAGAAACAACTCATCTAGTTTCTTCCATATAACAGCAGGATCTTCCGAGTCTCCGCACTTCCTTGTGATACTATCCAATATGTGTAGGAAGATGGTGGTGTATACCATCTTCTTCATCTCAATCCGCTGGTCCTCTGTGATACTTGCTGGAAAAGCATCATCTTCTCCAATAGCCAAGTCCACCTTCTATTGCATAAGAATAGCCTTGATCTTCCGCTTCTATAGGGAAAAATCTCACGTTCCATCAAACTTCTCAACAAATAAATTTGAACCCATCTTGCGGAGATGATCCCAGATTTGTGCAGCACCCATAAATGCTTTCCGACTTCTTCTAAACCTTAAGAACACGATTAAAGATTGATCTCAACACCATTCTTGAATCACTCTCAAGAACATGATCTGATCTTGATCATTACTCCGTTCTCGAATCACCCAAGAAGTTTGTTCTTTGATTCTTGGAGTCTTGCTCCAATACCTTCTGTTATTGCTCCGATACCCAGCTGTGCAAGCTCTGATACCACTGTCCAAAGCTCTGATACCACTGTTGGGAAACCACCTTGGATGATGCCCAGGAGGTGATCTTCCAAACACCCAAGTCTATAGTGACTTGTATAAAGAAAGGAGACAGCAACCAATCAAAGCAAAATGAAAAGAACACAAGAAATTTGTTGACGAGGTTTGGCAATATGCCTACGTCCCTGTGAACTCCTCCGAGCTCTCTACACTATCTTATCAATAGAGTTCTTTACAATCAGCAACACCCTTCCAAGAACTCACAGGTTCTTAAAGAACAAAAGAAGAAGAAGAAGAAGAAAGTGATAAGAACTAACCTTGGAATTTTCCCAAGAAAATTCTCCTTAGAAGCCCTTAAATCCCTTTCTATTCTACTCTCTCTTTCTAAACAACCAGCCTCTCTATAGAATCTCTTTTGAGTTTAGTGTCTTTGCACTCTTACAATTGATCTTAATTCTAATCCCAAGTTATGTCACAATGAAGCTAGGTGACCCTTTATATAGTGCACCAACTTCTTGTCCAATCTTGAGGATCAATATCCTCCCTTAGATCTAGAAGACTAATCATCCATAGCCCTTCATCAATCCTTAGTAAAGCTGTGCATTTTTAACATGCCTCACGCACCCGTTGAATTGCTGAATCAATGTGCATTAGTGTGCCTTCAAGCTGCGGCCCAAAACAGGACAGGTCGCGGCTCAAGGCAGGGTTGAACCACCACACCTTGCATCCATTCTGGGTGTCGCGGCCTGGGGGAGGCTGAGCCATGGTACACACCTCCTCCAGGCTGCCTCCCTTACTGGGCACTATGGTCTGGGAAGAGCTCACGGCGCACACTGGTGTGCATACTTTGTACATGCTGAACTCTATTCTTCTTCTTTGTTTAATCCTTGGACAAAACTCCAACATATAAAGTATGTGGTAAGCTTACGTTAATTATACTCTAATGCTAAAATATTTAATAGAAACCCTACGTGTTTGAATGTTGTGTGAATTGGTTGTTTGATGAGAAATTGTTGATGATGAGCAGTGATGGCTGAGTCCGGTAGGTCCCTTCCATAATGGATGTAAGGGCACCAAACGTATTTGGACGAGTAGGAACCGGCCCAGATCAAGGGGGTTCTAAAAAAATTGATGATTTGATTATGAAATGTACTAATACATGGGGAGACGTCCTCGATGGATTATGATTGATCATGAAATGAGATATTATGCATTACATCATGTTGCATTTGCATACCATACATGGATCGGTTTGATTGGCCCATAAGGGGCATGTGGATTGATGGTTATGTGGAAAAATTTTATATTGTGGTTGACAATGAATTATTGAATGAAATTGGATGTGAACCTCATAGGACTTGTATTACTTTACTATAATTGTTTGATATACGAAATATTATATGACTATACACAAGAAGTTAATATAAGTTTTTTAAACAAACACTAAAAAGCGATTACTTTGGGTAGAGTGGAAACTCGCTGAGCTTTATAGCTCACCCCCTCCCCTTATGGTGAGAAAAAGAGGCAAATAAACATGGTATGGAGAGAAGATTTCTTCAAACACTACCCTAAGAACATGGAACATTAATTAAAGTTTAAATCCAGCACTACTTAAGGTGTTAAAAAGGATTTAAAAAAGCCAAAAGAAAAAGAAGAAAATAATTTACCCATGCCTATAACAGTAGTATTTTCTTGAAAGTTCAATGATTGCCTCTTAATATTCAATCATCATACGGTGCACCTCTGTTTTGATTCAGAGACTTAATCTGGTGGTATAAATTTCTTATAAATGGAGACAGTAGTTTAAATGAAGTAAAAATAAAATAAAAGGAAAGGAAATATATTGAATTAACTTGTACCACTTAGAGGCTTCGTGTTCCCTACCACCATCATGTGTATATGTGTATGCCACTTTATTCTTCACTTTTTTTCTGTATGTGGAAAAAAATTAAGCAACACTAATATATAAGTACATATACTGCAACCTAAAAAATTTGATTCAAAGACTTAATCTGGTGGGATAAAGTTCTTAGCAATATAAACAATAGTTTAAATGAAGTAAAAAAAATGAAAGGAAATGAAATATATTGAATTAACTTGTACCATTGAGAGGCTTGGTGTTCCCTGTCACTAGCATGTGTGTATATGTATGCCGTTTTATTCTTCAATGTTTTTTTATGTGGAAAAATAACTAAGCAACACTAATATGTAAGTACATATATTGCACCATATATATACATTTATAGAGAGAGACGGAGAGAGATTGAAGCATGCACATCAATCGTAGAATTGGCTTCATTGAGAAAAAAAATTTCAATTACAAAAGGAACTATCAAGAACTCATCAATCTTATTCAAATTTATGAGCCGGATCTCATGCTCTCTTCTCATATTCTTTCTTCTTCATTAATTTTTATCAGGTTAGTTTAGTATGAATTATGATAGGCCTACCTAAGTGCAATTTTCTGTTTTAATGGGTTTTGTATAGCCACAAATTTAAGATACTGATTATAAGTTTTTTTTGTTGTGTTAGTGTTTGATTTGACTAAGCCCTAGACATATATAATTTTTTTTTATACAGCCAATCATAATTAAATTAGTGCAAAGAAATTGCAAAAATGAATCTAAGAATCAAAATGTTTCCTCACACTTTCTCATTAACTAAACACCTTATCTCTTAACCAATAAATAGAATAAGATAATGTAAAACTTATCAAGCATAGAGATTCCGAGAAGAAACATATTTTATATTTCTTCTAGGCATGCTAAATCCTTAGATTTATTAGGAGTAAACTTTACCCCTATAATCCCTAAGGCTTATCATAGAAATGAAATTGATCAAACTTCTTTCAAAACTGCTAACGATCAATCTCAGATCCTAGATTCTGAAATGAAAGAGATCCTTCTCCTCCTATGATAGATACGAGAGATAATGCACTCAATGTAATCATGAGTTCAAACTTTGAGATTGACAAAACAAAACTCAGAACTGATTTCCTTTCTGAAAAGAATAAAGAAACTCCAACTTTTTAGAAGAAGCAAGAACTCAAATTAGAAAAGAATGGTATACATACATGATAGAAATTCAAAGTAATATGAATTTCTTTGATTTTTTTGAAATATATACATTCAAAAATAAGATTTATAACCCTTTTTTTTTCTAAAAATCACCATGATTTAGACAAAGCAAAAGAAATAGATGTCATCCAACATTTAGAACAATTATGGATAACAGCCAATAACAGCCAATAATCAGTATATCCTCTATTGGAAGAAATCATTGTAAATATTTCACATTTACAAACCAAGATTGTTGCATCCCCTTTCAAACAAGGAAGTGGTACTGGTGATAGGAATATTAAATTCAAAGATATGAAAAACATTTATTCACAAAATAATTATACCAACCAGAATTTACATACGTTGTCTACCCAAGTAAACTCCATTTCTCATACAGTTAATACTATTGATCATAAACTTTTAGTTTCTACATCAATTCAAAAAACCTTGGGAAAGATTTACCCATTCAAAAACCTCCCCCTTTCCAAACAATACCTCATTTGTCAAAACTAATTTTTACTCCTACCAACATTGATAGGAAAAATTTGATAAAATTCAAAAATGATAGTGAAGATATATTACAACATATAAATGATAGACTAAGAGGTTTATCAATCAATAGGGAATCCGGAAGCTCTTCAAATAATGTTAATGTTATCAAGCAAGATGTCATTAATAAAATTGAAGATGCTTTAGAAGAAAACAAAACTCAACAAACTAAAATTAATAAAATTTATAAGATAAATTATAATAGGACAGCACCCCTACCAAAGACTTGAAATTATTATCCCAGACCAATCCCTTCTAATCTCCAATTTGAAGATTGAGCTAAAAACACCCAAGCAAAATATGACAATAGCTTTATCAATGAATGGAATATTGGTGGCCAAAGTGAACGAAAAATCTTGAACATACTTCAAGAAATGACCATGGTAGCTACTACTTATAAAGCCAAAGCTAAAAATACTAATAAAAAGATTGATGCCTTCCTAATAGCTGGTTTTACTGGCTCGTTAAAAGGATGGTGGGATAATTATTTATCATATCAATACCGCTTTAGTATAATTGAAGCACAAGTCCAAAATGACCCAAAAACTAATCAACAAGTAACATTTAATATATTGAAAGAAAATGCAGTGAAAACTCTTATATTCTCCATCATAAAAAATTTTGTTGAAGTTTCTGAAAGATTTCAAGAAAGAGTTTTAGAAGTTCTTTCAAATTTAACTTGTCCAACAAGGCAATATTTTATACGGTATTATGATGTTTTCCTAGCCAATGTCTACAAAAGAAAATTTTTTAATAATTCATACTGGAAGGAGAAATTCATTTCAGGTTTAGCAAAGCTATTTGCCAAAAAGGTTAGACGAAGAATTAGAGATCAATATTTTGGTTCTATACCTTATGATTACCTCACATATGGTGATATAATTAATTATGTCAACAATGAGGGTTTGGTAATTTGCACTGACCTAAAATTAAAATAAAAAATAAATCTAAGTTACATCAAAGTAGAAGAGAATTATGATTATTTTGTAGTCAATACGGCTATGAAACCCTAAGTGCTCCATCTACTGTCAATAAAAAGAAGAGAAAGTTTTTTAAAAGACAAAAATGTAATAAAAAAATTCAATAAAATGTCTTTTATATCAAAACCCCAAATAAAGAAAAAAATTTCCAACAAAAATCAAACCCAAACTCCTTCAAAGGCTTGTTTCAAGTGTGCAAGACTTGGACATTGGGCTATGAATTGTTGAGTAAAACAAAAGATCAATGAATTAGACATAGAAGATTCTATGAGAAAACAACTAATTAAATTAATGATAAATGATTCTCATCAGAACATAGGGATTCTAGTTCCGATAATGAAGAATTTGTCTATACAATTCAAGAAGAAACAGAATCAGAGCAGTTTGAAGATTCACAATGTGATTGTGAAAATGGTTTTTATTTCTGCAAATCTATCAATATGATTAATTCCCAAAAGGAATTTCTCTTAGACATAATTGACAAAATTGATGATCCTATTACCAAAAAAGATTATCTAATTAAATTAAGAGATCTTATTTCTGAAGAAAATAAGGTCAAGACACCTTAACCTTATAGTCTCGATAAGATCTTTGAAAATCGTTTTCAAAAACCCAAAATAACCATAACTCAAGATCTCCAAATGGAGATAAATATTATGAAAAATCAAATCAAAGAAATCCAAAAAGATATGATTAATTTAAAAGAAAAAATGATCAATATAGAAATTGACAACCTTAAAGGATCAATTTCTTCTCATGTAGATAAGGATGAAATTTCAGAAACTTCAAGTCCAAATCTAATCAACATTGATGATGAAACTAGAAATGGTTTTGTCAATTCACTAGAAAAAATAAATTTTCAAAAACGGTATATTTAAGTCTCTGTTGTAATCAACAAAGACTATCATCTTGATACAACAACTTTGGTAGATTCTAGAGTTGACCAAACTTGTATCAAAGAGGGACTTGTACCTACCAAATATTATGAAAAAAACTACTGTTGGTATTTGTCTTAGCATTAAACGGTTATAAGGAAGGAAGAAAAAATAAGCATCAATGCACACCAGTGTGCACTGCGGCCCAACTCATTCCAGGATGCGACGCCTAGCAAGGAGAAGTACAAGAGGAGGTGTGCGCCGTAGGTAAGACTCCCCCAGGCCGCAGCGCCTAGAAAGGTGAGAAGTGGAGAGGTGTTTAGCACACTCCAGGCCAAGGCATGCCCTATTCTAGGCCACGGCCTGAAGGCACAGTAATGCCATTTTGTTCAGCCTTTTGAAAGGTGTGTGGGGCATGTCCAAAACGCATAGCTTTACTTAGGATTGATGAAGGGCCATGGTTAATTGGTCTTCAAGATCTAAGGGTGGATTTTGACCCTCAAGATTGGTCAAGAAGTTGGTGCACTATATAAAGGGTCACCTAGCTTTAATCTCCAAAAAGTGTGAGGAATAACTTGTGATTGAAAGTGAGATCAATTGTAAGAGTGCAAAGACACTAAACTCAAGAGAGATTTTGTAGAGAGGCTGGTTGTTTAGAAAGAGAGAGTAGAATAGAAGGGGATTCAAGGGCTTGTAAGGGGAATTTTCTTGGGAAAATTCCAGGGTTAGTTCTTATCACTTTCTTCTTCTTCCTCTTCTTTTGTTCTTCAAGACCCTATGAGTTCTAGGAAGGGTGTTGCTGATTGTAAAGAACTCCATTGATAAGATAGTGCAGAGAGCTTAGAGGAGCTCACGGGGACGTAGGCAGATTACCGAACCTCGATAACAAATTTCTTGTGTTCTTTTCTTTCTTGCTTTGATTAGTTGTTGTTTCTTTTCTTATACAAGTCACTCTAGACTTGGGTGTTTGAAAGATCATCTCTTGGGCATCATTCAAGGTGGTTTCCCAACAGTGGTATCAAAGCTTGTACAGCTAGGTATCGGAGCAAGAACAGAAGGTATCAGAGCAAGACTCCAAGAATTAAAGAACAAACTTCTTGGGTGATTCAAGAACGAAGTAAAGATTAAGATTAGATCGTGTTCTTGAGGGTGATTCAAGAACGATGTTGAGATTAATCTTCGATCGTGTTCTTGAGGTTTAGAAGAAGTTGGAAAGCATTTATGGGTGCTGCACAAATTTGGGATCATCTCCGCAAGATGAGTTCAAATTTCATTGTTGAGAAGTTTGATGGAAAGGGAGATTTTTCCCTATGGAAGCAGAAGATCAAGGTTGTTCTTATGCAACAGAAGGTGGACTTGGCTATTGGAGAAGATGATGCTTTTCTAGCAAGTATCACGGAGGATAGGCGGATTGAGATGAAGAAGAGGGCATACAGCACCATTTTCTTGCACATGTCGGATAGTATCACAAGGGAGTGCGGAGACTCGGAAGATCCTGCTGTCATATGGAAGAAACTAGATGAGTTGTTTCTTACCAAAACTCTCCCTAATAAAGTTTATCTTCTTAAAAGAATCTTTGCTTTTAAAATGGATCCTAATAAAGAGTCAATATTTGGCTAGTTGTAGTATTAAATTCCCAGATTAACAATTGGTTGTTATGCTATTAAATTATCTTCCTGATTGTTTTGATAGTTTAATTAATGCAATTGAATATGGAAGATATACACTAACCAAAAAAATTGTGGTCAATGCTATAAGATCTCATGATTTCAAAGCCAAGAGTAGAGAGCATCAAGTGGGGAAGGACTGTTCTTAAGAAGAAGGCCAGCAACTCGAAATGGCAGTAGCATTCATGGCAACCACCGGGAGAAATCAAGAGGTAGAGGGCAGAGCCATGGGAGATCGCATTTCAAACCAAAGTTTGGAGGAAAGCGATGCTTCTACTGCAACAAGGAGGGTCACTTCAAGAAAGATTGAAAAAAGAGGTTGAAGGATGAGAGAGGGAGAAGCCATACAAATAATGAAGAGGCTTCGGTTACCAAAGGAGAACAACAAGATGATGTTCTTGTTGTGTGCTCAAATGTGAGCAGGAGGCAAGGCAATGAGAAATGGATTTTGGATTCCGGGTGCACTTATCACATGTGCCCTCATAAGGAATGATTTAGGAATTTCAAGGAAATCAATTATGGAGGGGTTTTCTTAGGGAATGACAATTCTTGCCAAGTGAGGGGGATAGGAGACATCCAGCTGAGGATGTTTGATGGAGTCACAAGGCTGCTGCGAAATGTAAGGTATCTCCCATATTTGAGGAGGAATTTGATCTCACTGGGGTAGCTGGATTCCATGGGGTATACATATAAGGCAGAGGAAGGGAAGATCAAGGTGACCAAGGGATCTTTGGTAGTGATCAAAGCAGTAATAAAAGATGGACTCTATGAGATGATCGGAGAGACAGAAATCAAGGATCAAGCAGTAAGCTTGATGGCTGATATGGATAGGGCAACCCTTTGGCACACTCTCTTGGGACATATGAGTGAAAAGGGCCTGCAAGTTCTCAGCAAGAATGGTCTACTTGGTGGTGACAAAGTAGAGAAATTGGATTTCTGCGAGTGTTGCTTTCTTAGGAAGCAACACTGGGTCAGCTTCAACACCGGAGTGCACAAGTCTAAGGGCATTCTTGACTACATTCAATCGGACCTTTGGGGACCAGCAAGAACACCAACACAGGGAGCTAACTTTTACTTTATGTCTTTAATTGATGATTATTCAAGAAAAGTTTGGGTTTATTTTCTTAAAAATAAATTAGATGCTTTGAATAAATTTGTGGTGTGGAAATAGTTGTTGGAGACTCAAACGGGTAGGGTAGTTAAGGCTTTACGAACCGATAATGGCTTAGAATTTTGCAATAAGGATTTTGATAAATTCTATGAGTTAAATGGCATTCTAAGACATAGAATGGTTGTAAAAACACCTCAGCAAAATGGAGTTGCTGAGAGGATGAATAAAACCCTTATGGAAAAGGTTAGGTGCATGTTAATTAGGTCTGGTTTACCAAAATATTTTTGGGGGGAAGTTGTGTCTACTGCTGCATACATGGTAAATAGATCACCCTCTAGAGCTTTAGAGCTCAAGACTCCCATGGAGATGTGGAGTGGGAAACCCTCTGAATTGAATAACCTTAGGACTTTTGAGTGTGCTGCATTTGCACATCAAAAGGATGATAAACTTAACCCAAGATCTAGAAAATGTGTATTTCTAGGGTATGGTGATGGGGTTAAGGGGTATAGGTTATGGTCCTTAGAACCAAAAGGAATTAAACTAATAATAAGTAAGGATGTTATTTTTAATGAATTGTTATTTCCCTACTTGGAGAAAACTAACTTTGAAGGGGCTAGTGAGCAAACCAATCTGAAATTTGTGGAGCATCGCATCAAAGAGAATTCAGTTCAAGTAGAGCAAGGAAGGTAAGAGGGTTCGGACCAGGTAGAGCCCATTGATGAAGGCCAAGCTCAAGAAACTCAAGAGGAGGCTAAACTGGAAAGAGTTGATGCAGCAAGTCAGAATGACTACCAGCTCACAAGGGACCGGGAAAAGAGGGTGGTTAGACCACCTTTGATATATGGGTTTGCGGATGCTAATGTAGCAGCTCCTTGGACTGAAGGAGGGATGGTTGAACTAGAAACTTACATGGATGCCATGGAGTGTAAAGATTTGTTAAAGTGGTAGCTAGCTATGGAGGAAGAAACGAATTCTTTGAGGAAGAACAACTCTTGGGTATTGGTGCCAAAACCAGAAAAACAGAGAGTTGTGGATTGTAGATGGATCTACAAGATCAAAGAAGGGAACACTCCAGGGGATGAAGTCCGGTATAAAGCTAGGCTAGTGGCGAAGGGGTTCACACAAAGAGAAGGTATAGACTTCATCGAAATATTATTTCCAGTTGTGAAATACAAGACGATCAAGATAGTGTTAGCTTTGGTGGTCCAATTCAATTGGGAAATCGAGCAAATGGATATGAAGATAGTGTTCTTACATGGAGAGCTTGATGAGACCATTTATATGAGGCAACCTAAAGGCTATGAGAAAGGAAGGCAGTGAGATTTGGTATGCTAACTGAAGAAATCTCTATATGGCCTGAAGCAATCACCTCGGTAACGGAATAAAAGGTTCGATTCCTTTGTAACCAGCCTGGGTTTCATAAGGAGCTACTATGATTCGTGCTTGTATTACAAGGGGCACAAGGTTGAGGAAGTGGTGATCATCCTGATCTATATTGATGATATGTTGCTGGTTGGGAGAAGCATGGAGAGGATAAGAAAATTGAAGGCTCAACTCAGTGAGGAGTTTGAGATGAAGGATCTTGGCCTTGCATAGAAGATCCTTAGGATGTGTATCTTTCGGGAAAGGGAGAGAAACAGATTGAAGATCTCTTAAACTTCCTACATAGAGAAGATGATATATAAGTTCTCTATGGAAGATAGCAAACCAGTGAAGGTTCCCTTTGCTGGTCATTTCAAGTTCTCCAGCATCAATGTCCAAGATCGAATGAGGAGAAAAAGGAAATCGAAAAGGTCCCCTACTCTAGTGCGGTTGGTTTTGTAATGTTCACCATGGTAAGCACTAGACCTAATATTGCTCATGCAATAAGTGTCCTCAGTAGGTTTATGAGTAATCCTAGAAAGGAGCATTGGCTTGGGATGAAGTGGCTGTTGAGGTACTTGAAGGGAAGCCCAGATGTGGGGCCGGTTTATAAGAAGAGGGGTAAGTCCATCTGCCTTGAGGGTTATACTGATTTGGAATTTGGAGCAGACAGGGATAGAAGGAGATCGATTACTTCCTACTTCTTCAACTTAAACGGATGTTGTGTAAGTTGAAAGGCTTAGTTGCAGCCAGCGGTAGCACTCTCAATAACCGAGGCTAAGTACATAGCGGCTACGGAAGCCATCAAAGAGGCTATGTGATGCAAAGGGTTGTTGGAAGAGTTGAAGGTACTAGAGGAGCAGGTTATGGTGTATTCGGATAGCCAAAGTGCATTGCATTTGTGCAAGAATCCAGTGTTCCATGAGAAGATAAATCACATGGATGTTCGATACCATTTCATTCGGGAAAATGTTACGGAAGGATGCATTCATGTGGACAAGGTGGTCACGGAAGATAACCCTATGGATTTAGGTACTAAAGTTCTACCTCTAAGCAAGTTCAATCATTGCTTTGGACTTCTTAGGATTGGAGTCGGTTGATATGATGACTCAAGATGAGTTTGGATATTGAGTTCTCTGCACATGGGTTCGAGTTTAATCACTTAGACAAGGGTAGAGATTGTTGGTATTTGTCTTAAGAAAGGAAGAAAAAATCAGCATTAATGCACACCAGTTTGTGCGACACCTAGCAAGGAGAAGTGCTAGAGGAGGTGTCCACCGCGGCTTAGCCTCCCCCAAGCTGCGGCACCTAGAAATGTGAGAAGTGGAGAGGTGTTCAGCACACTCCAGGCCACGACATGCCCTATTCTAGGCCGCGGCCTGAAGGCACACTAATGCCATTTTGTTCAGCCTTTTGAAAGGTGTGGGAGCATGTCCAAAATGCAAAGCTTTACTTAGGATTGATGGAAGGCCATGGTTAATTGGTCTTCAAGATCTAAGGGTGGATATTGACCCTCAATATTAGTCAAGAAGTTGGTGCACTATATAAAGGGTCACGTAGCTTCAATCTCTAAAAAGTGTGAGGAATAACTTGTGATTGAAAGTGAGATCAATTGTAAGAGTGCAAAGACACTAAACTCAAGAAAGATTCTATAGAGTGGCTAGTTGTTTAGAAAGAGAGAGTAGAATAGAAAGGGATTAAATGGCTTGTAAGGGGAATTTTCTTAGGAAAATTCCAGGGTTAGTTCTTATCACTTTCTTCTTCTTCCTCTTCTTTTGTTTTTCAAGAACCTATGAGTTCTTGGAAAGGTGTTGCTGATTGTAAAGAACTCCATTAATAAGATAGTGCAGATAGCTCGGAGGAGCTCACGGGGACGTAGGCAGACTGCCGAACCTCAATAACAAATTTCTTGTGTTCTTTTCTTTCTTGATTTGATTGGTTGCTGTTTCTTTTCTTATATAAGTCACTCTAGACTTGGGTGTTTGGAAGATCACCTCTTGAGCATCATCCAAGGTGGTTTCCCAAAAACTACAAAAAGGTTAAGCATGGATAGTGGTTCAAAACTAAATGTTGAGTATAAAATCACTAACTTCTATCTCTTTAATCAAGTGTATTGTCTTAAGGCACACTTTATCATTGTCAAAAATATTCATCAAAATATAATTTTAGGAACTCCTTTCCTAACCCAAATCTACCATTTTAATGTTAATCATTTAGGGATAGAAACTAATATTTTGGGTCAAAAACTATTTTTTCAGTTTCTATAAGCAATAGATACTAAAGAATTAAATTTATTACAAACTAATAGCTTATATAAACAAATAAACTTAATACGAAACAAAAAAGCCCATATTAATTTTCTTAAGGAAGAGATTAATTATCAAAAAAAATAGAACAACAAATCCAACAGCCTCAAATTCAAATTCAAATTAAAGATCTCGAAGAGTTTTAAAAAAGAAATATGTGTTGATTTTCCTAATGCCTTTTAGGAAAAGAAAAAGTATGTTGTTTCTTTATCTTACGAACCATGATTTAATGAAAAAAAAACATACCATCAAAATCCAAACCAATTCAAATGAATCAAGAATTATTAAAATACTATCAAGAAGAAATTTGTTCTGCCATTTTATGTTCAAAAACAAGCTGAACTTGAAAGAGGAGCTCCAAGACTTATCATCAATTATAAACCCCTTAATAAGGTCTTACAATGGATTAGGTATCCAATACCAAATAAGAGAGACATTCTCAATAGACTATGTGACGCTACAATCTTCTCAAAATTCGATCGAAAGTCCGGACTTTGGCAAATCCAGAATGAAGAACAAGATAAATACAAAACAGCTTTCAATGTTCCTTTTGGCCATTATGAAAGGAATGTAATTCCATTTGGGCTAAAAAATGCACATTCTGAATTTCAGAATATTATGAATGATATTTTCAATGATTATTCTAAGTTCAGTATTGTGTATATTGATGATATATCGAATTTTTCAAAATCAATAAATCAACACTTCAAACACTTAAAAGTCTTTTTCCAAATTATCAAAACTAGTAGGTTAGTTTTATCCTTATCTAAGATGAAATTATTTCAAACAAAAATTAGATTTTTAGGACACAATATTCATCAAAGAACTATCAAACCTTTTGATAGATCCATAGAATTTGCCAACAAATTCCCTGATGAAATTAAAGACAAAACTCAATTGCAAAGATTTCTAGGGTGTCTGAATTACATATTAGAATTTTTTCCACATCTTAGACAATTATGTGAACCTTTATGAGCCAGATCACATGCTCTCTTCTCATATTCTTTCTTTTTCATTAATTTTTTTCAGGTCAGTTTAGTATGAATTATGATAGGCTTACTTGAGTGCAGTTTTCTATTTTAATGGGCTTTGTATAGCCACAACTTTAAGATACTAATTCTAAGTTTTTTTTTTTTTTTGTGTTAGTGTTTGATTTGAGTAAGCCCTGGACATATTTAATATTCTTTTATATAGCCAAGCATAATTAAATTAGTGCAAAGAAATCGCAAAAATGAATCTAAGAATCAAAATGTTTCCTTCATACTTTCTCATTAACTAAACACCTTATCTCATAACCAACAAATAAAAGAAGATAATGTAAAACTTATCAAGCATAGAAAGAATATAACCCAATGCATTTAACTGTTTTACCCAGACCCTAAAGTTTTCAAGATTTTGTTTCTTCCTGTAGGTTTTTTCATTAAATTGAGATTTCAAAGGGAATGACACCAAAAATATGTTTTGCCTTTATTAATACTAGCATCTCAACACATGCTACGCATGTGTTAATATGCTCTTTTATGTGACCATTATGTTTGGCATGTTTATAAGTAATAAGATAAGAGATATAAAGTGAGTAGAGAAGTTAAGTCTGAGTGGGATAGTGGGAGAGAAAAAACATGGATTGAAGATAAGAGAGATAAGAAGAGTGGAGAAATTAAGTCTGAGTGGAATAGTGAGAGAAAAACATGGGAGAAAGATGTGGGGAGTTGTAGTCAATTGAGTTGCATATATAACCTTATTTAAATATTTGATTTATATATTTAAGTTTATGAGATATTTTGAGCAGTGGACACCAAATGGAGGTTCTGGATTTATTAATAGTATAGATAATATTATAGATTTGAGCTCAAGGATCAATATAAGGGCCAAAAGGCAACAATATCCAAAATTAGATTTTGTTTCTAGTAGCAAGTAGAACCATATCATTTGATTGAAATCAAACTCAGAAAATTAACAGTCCTAACACAGGGTGTATACAACTTCATTCAATTAGTTGTTTTTATTCAAATTCACACAATACTATAAATAAGTTAGAGAAAACAAAACTAACAAGAATGACAAAAACAAAACAAAATCAAGCATGATGAACTAACCATGGAAACAATATTGATTAAAACTCACACATTCTAATTATACTTTTGTAAAGAATTAATCATTAATGAGGTAAAGGGTCATCATAAGGACCATAAGGCAACAATCAGTATAATCTTCTGACATATTATTTAATTGAAATTAAACTCAGAAAATTAACAACCCCAACACAGGCTGTATACAACTTTATTTGATCGGTCTTTTTTATTCAAAATCAAACAATATATACTCATTAATCAGTTTTTTTTCTCTTCATTATATAGTTTAATTATTTTCATGTAAATCTGAAGAATATAATTTCACATACACAAACTCGTGTGTCTCACTAGTAGCAATAGCAATAACTATAGGTTAATTTTCAATGAAAGATAAAAATGAAAGAACCACAACAAAATGAATAGAGAAACCCATACCTTCAAAGAATGATCAAATTTTAGAAGGAAAGCCAAGCATACCTTTGAAAATTGGAGTAATAAAACCCTCGAAAATGAGAAATTGATGAAGTAATGAACTTTAAGCTGAACACCTGCAAAGAGTACCAAATCAGGTAAACCCAATACAAATACATAGCAAGAACCTTAGTAGAAGTAAATAGAAATTAAGAGATACCTTTGGGAATTAGAGTAATGGTAGACACAAATCCCCAAACAAAAGAAAGTGATGAAGAGATCAAAGAGAGAAATTCAAAGGGATAAATTCATAAAAGAATTACATGGATTAAGAGAGATGAAGTACTGGTATAGCCATGGGTTATAGAATAGATTATGATATCGACTAGGAGAGATGAAGTATCGGTATAGCCATCGGTACTAAAAGATTTATGAAATTAATATTGTTTAGTTAGTGGGTATGTTTGGATTTGAATCTCCATTTTAGAAAGAGACAAAGACCAACTAAATAACTGAAGAAGAATGTGAAGTGGTTGATAGGAGGCATGGGGTGTGTGTGAGAAGGAGAGTTGAAGTTCAATAGAGAATGAGGGGCAGAGAGAATGTGAATAGTGAAGTTGTGTAGCTTTACAATTTAATACCTGATAACACAATAAATGTATAATTATATAATGATATTTATAATATTTCAAAAAAGGAAAACACCAAAGAGGTCCTTGGGCTTTATTAATAATATAAATACTTATGTATATCAATTGGAATCCTAGAAAGGCAAAGGAGAAACAAAAAAATTAGAGTACAAATCCTTTTATGTAATGTAAGGTCAGTGCAATCAGAAATCCAATACATTGTCTTTAGTACACGAGTCACATAACCTTCACTCTAATTAAGTGAAGTCTTTTTAGTATTAAATTCATTATATATTTGATCTAAAGGTGTCGTTTAGAAAAGAAGAAGTGGAAGGGGGTAAACCAATTCTGTATTGCTTAAGTGAAGTCTTTTTAGTATTAAATTCATTACATATTTGATCTAAAGGTGCCATTTAGAAAAGAAGAGGTGGAAGGGGAAAGTAAGTCACTTTTGTCTTACTTCTTGTCCCTTCTTATGCTTTATTAATTATCTGTAAGTCTAGTGGATATTAAAGTCCCTTCTTCTGCGATTCGGTTTAAATTGCATTGTTAGTATATTCCTTTGCATTTTACGAACCCAAAAAATATGATGTTATAAAATGACAGAAGAAGATGCTAGCAATGTAATTTAGCACGCACACATGTATGCTAGTATTTTTATTATGTTGATCTCATTATTTTGTTTCATTCAATTGAAAGTAGATCAACATGCACTACACACATGTTGAGATGCTAGGTCCATATAACTCGATAAAAAAGCAGATCAATACGCACATAACACATATTGACATACTAGTTTGTTTAATCTTGTAAAAGATCATAAATATACGAATTAGTCAAATTAGACAAAATAATGAGATTAAAAAAATAAAATAAGAAAAAATATACATGTGTTTATTAATTGAAAGAGATCAAAGGCAAAATAAGTAAACATTTGAAAAGCAAAGGAGTAACTATGGTGAACCCTAACTAGACATTAACTAAACATTTTTTATTTTATATTTCTTTGGCAAATGTTGGCACTAACATGCATTATTTTTATAAGTAAAAATCTCATTTATATCAAGTGGAATCCTACAAAGGCAGAGGAGAAATAAAAAATCGGAGTACAAATCCTTTGATTTAATGTAAGGTTAGTGCAATAGGAAATCCAATATATTTTCTTTACTACATGAGACACATAACTTTCACTATAACCAGATTTTTATTTTGAATATAAATATCAATGGAAAGGAAATTCAAACTTAATGTATTGCTTATCCTTTATTGCCCAATTTTATAGTTCAAGATCTATAGATTCTACACTTATAAATCTAATTAAGAAAAGCAAATTTATTATATATTTGATCTAAAAGTGCCGTTTAGAAAAAAAAAGGTGGAAAGGGAAAGTAAACCACTTTTGTCTTGCTTTTTGTCCCTTCTTTTGCTTTATTAAATTATATGCAAGTCTAGTGGATATCTTTTGTCTATAGGAAAGAAGGATATACATGATATGAAAGAAGAAAAGTAATTTATCCTCAAACGTCATCATAATCAAATATCTTATTTAATTGCAAAATTCTGACTCAAGAACACTAAAAACAATCCAAAATGATGCCAAGGAAAGATGAAGAAACATTGTAAAGAAATAGAACAGTGAGCCAAGAAAATAACAAAATAACAAAAATTGATCAGTCTTAATGATTGTAACACACTTAAAAAGGCATTTACATTTAATTACACACTTACTTTACACTTATGACCGTGAACCGAATGTTGCAATTTCTCTCTATTCTTCCTCCTCAAACAGAGAAGTTGCCCCTGCTATTTGAAAGATCATTTATTAAGATATCATCCATGATAGTAAAGAAATAATGCAATATTAAAAATTTAGTACCTGATTTGAAGTGGGGTACAAGTTCTTTTGTTATAGCCTTGGATTATAAACGGCTAATGGGGTAAAGTATTGTATGAAACAATATTTAACTATTTCATAAGAGAAAGAGAAGAAATTACTTAATAAAGCAGTATTTAACTAATCAAACCTAAGAACAAAAGTTCAATAAGCTCTTAATAAGAAACATAAAAATCACTCCCCTAACATTAATAGCCGGTAAAAACAATTATGACATTTTATCTTTGAAGATCACAAAAGATTAATTGAGTCTAACAAAGCCCACTTGAATTGTGTTTTATCCAACAAAAATTGAAACAAAAAGTATAATTAACAAAACAGATGAAATAACAACAAAAAAATAAAGATTTGGTACCATACTATAGTAACTGCAAAAGAATACTTAGAAAGAGGGTTATAAACTTGCATTTGTTTGCTTTGTGTTTGTTTTGGTTCTGTTTGTGTTGGGCTTTAGCATTGGTAATAAAAGGAAAAAAAAAGCCTTGGAAGATTTTTTCAAGATTTCTTGAACTATATAACAACGTGAAAGATACATAATAGTTAGGTCTATGAGGTTTGATACCCAAAATGCTATTGATAAAATTAACTGAGTTCATACAAAAAATTGTGATGCAACTAACATTATTTTTTTATTCATACACACTGTTTATTTCTAATTCATTATATTATTTTCTCCCTTCCTAAATAAGTTTATTTTTTAATAAAAAAATTAATATCAACACTTCAAAGGAAAATAAAGTGGCATCGTTATGTAGAAGTACTTGAGAATTTGAAATGGGAACTTCAATGGGTATAGAGAAGGTAGTAGATCTGTGTAGGAACACCAGAAAACCACTCACTTTTCTTTAATAAAATAAACACCCAATGATTAGTAGTAATTAAGAAAAGAAAGAAAAATTAGTAGTAAACCAATACTCCAAACTTAGAATCGAAATTGAGAGCAAAGTCCATAATTATATGACTTATCTAAAAGCTAATGCTAAAATATATTAAAGAGAGAAAGGGGAAAACTGCAACACATACTCTTAACATATGTTGACAAATCAAAGAAGGGAACTTCAAATAGCTTCGGTGGATATGAACCCTAGAAAATAATAATCACTTAAAATCAAAGAGAAAACTGTAACACGTATCTCTTTACTTACCTTGAGAAATCCAAGAAGTGAACTTCAAATACCAGTGAAGTTGTTTATTTTTATCAACCAAGATTACTAATTATGTTTGTCCTTTCTGTCCACGTATCATCTCATCCATTCTGCAAAACCAAAGCAACTGCAGTTAGAAACCAAATATGAGACAATGCAAATAAGTAATATTTGTCATCAGAGGGATAGAGGTAAAGGTATTTTACAAAAAGCACAATAAGTAGAGAAGCATTACCAATTACCACAAAATGTTATAAGTATTATTGACCCAACTCATAATATAGTGTTCCATGACAAAGTAAAGAAACAATGTGCTAAATCACCAAAAGAAAAAATTGAAGAAAATAAAATAACTATATGATTCAAAGCATTTTTTAAAGAAAAAAATTAATTTACCAAAATGGAAAATAGTAAAGAGAACACAAATTGAGAGAAAAATAAAATTGACTCAAACTATGTTTCAAGAAGGTTAAATATAAGTATTATCTTGTTAAACCCAGTACCTTAATTAAAATAATTAAATTTTGAGGTTTGTGCTTCAACGCATAAAAGGGTGTACCTATTCGGTTTTGAGTCATAAATAATTCGTACTTGAATTTGTAAAACTTGGAAAAAAAGTAATAAAGTAAGATTTAAGTAATAAAAACTTAATTTAAGAGAAATTTTTGGAATTTTAAAGAGTTTTGGGGTAACTATGGAACAAGTTCTAAGAGAAAAGGTGTGTGTACAATTAACGGAGAGATTGGCTATATAAAGAGTAAGTAAATCATTTTTTTTTCTTAGAAGAGTCTAGAGAGATCGAGAGAGAGGGAAAGAAGGAGAAGAAGAGGAAAGAAGAAGGAGAAAAAAATAAGAAAGAAAAAAATAAGAAAAAGAAAGGAAAATTTTTGGCAAAATCAAGGTAAATTCTTGTCTTTCTTTACTTCTAATTTATCAACCATGCTTATTAAACTAGAGATTTAAGTTTTTATGATTTGAATTGGGTGAATTGATTAAGAAAAGTTTGAAGAAATGTTGTTTGAAGAGAAAAATGGGTCTTTGAACAAAAGTTGTATTTTTTGAGTTTGGGATGTAATATTTGGTGTGGGTAATGTTGATTTTTGTTAATATAACTACTAGAAACTTGTGTCATTGAATAATTGAAAGGATCTTTTGAAATCAAGAAGAAATTTGGGGAAAATATGAGTTTTCAGAATGATTTTCGTTGAAAAATGAGGATCCAGTCAATTGGATCAAGTGCCTAGTCGACTGGATAATTATCCTAAATGAAAACTGCTTCATTCAATTGACTGAATAAAGGGGGTAAACTCTCTGGACCCTTTTCAGTCAACTGAATCAGGCATCCAGTCGACTAGACCATGCTGATTTTTTAAATTTTGATTTTTTCCTTAGTTTTTTAGTGTGAAACTTTCCCAAAATGATTTTAATGTTTATATAAATTTGAAGTATGATTAAAACACCTTTAAAAGTGTTAGCATTCATAAAATTAAAGTGTTTTTGAGATTTACAGTAAATGATTTGAAAAAATGGTGAAAAAGGGCTTAACACCTCGACTTCTTTGGTTTTTGGTTTTGTGCAAAGTGCACACGTAATATTTAAATTGTGTAATTACCTTGCAGTTTTATAGTATTCAATAACAATTGAAATGATGAGGGTTATATGTTTTTTTACTCCTAGGTGCAAGTTGTGAGTATCATTGAAGGTTTAAGGATGTAGCTTAGTAATAGTTGTGGATTGGGTAGTGAGGTGAGTATCACTTTCTTCCTAGTAAGCGTGATAAGCTATTTAATGATAATTAAGATTTAAAAGTGTATAAATATAAAAAAAAAAATTGTGGAAACATAAATAAAGTGTGATTTAAATAATTATATATATGTAGTAATATATGATTGTGCTATGAAGAAAAGTTATGTTATGAGTATCTTAAGAGAAGGAGTAAGAGAATTGAAAAAGATACAAAGTGTGCTACTGTAGTATAAGGAAACAAGAGTAATAGAATCTTGATGTGTTTCTTCTTGATAAATTAGATGATTAAAGTTGTGAAGTTTTTGGCTGATTTGAGAATTTAAATATATGTTAAGATATAAATTGTAGAAATGATTCGATGTAGATTTGTTTAGGGTTTATGATGTGTATGATTGTATTGTTGTGAGATTGTGATGTGGTTAATTGATGAATGACTGAGTGCATATTCATCGTTCCATAAATTTATTTCATGCTATATATTTAGGTAGCGTATTATAAGAGAGGGGAATGGTGAGATTCCGGTAGGTCCCTTCCCACATGGGGTGTAAGGGCACCAAATGTATTTGGACGAGTAAGACCCGGCCCGGATCAAGGGGGTTCTGAAAAATTGATGATTTGATTATGAAACGTTCCAATACGTGGGGAGACGTCCTCATTGTGATTAGCCCAGTGAGGGGTGTTATGATGATATGATTATATACATGATTATATAAATCATTATATTCGCATTTGCATTGCATATCGTTGATAATGGATGTGATGATGTAATTGACCCATGATGGACGTATGTTGTAATTGACCCATGAGGGGTATGTGATGTGTTTGGCCTAGTGAAGGACGTGAAATTATTGATCCTTGTGACTTGAGAAGTATTATAGTTGATGTTGTTCATAAAGGGTTGAGGTTATGTTATTTATGGAAAAAGTTATGGATTAAGAGATTTAAATAAATTGTTGTTGTGATATTTATTTCTCTTTTGATAAGAAAATGAGCAAAAATCTAAATTCTATTGAGAACTATGCTTTGAAATAAATAGTTGATTTATTATGATTAAAATTGAAAATTTAAGGATTTTAAATTCTTATATGACTACTTCTAGTAAGTTGATTTCTCATTGAGCTTTATAGCTCACCCCCTTATTTTACTAACGTTTCAAGTTAAATTCTGGGAGACTTGTGGTCAAATTTAAAAGACTTCATTGTCCGTGACATCCTCGCCTCTCGAATCTTTTGGGGAGTCTAAATTTGGTTTAGGTTTAAACTTTAATGGGAGTTTTCCTTGTATTTTGTACCTTGTAAAATTTTATAAGGCTTGTATTGTGGTATCAAAATTTTTTTTATGTGAATACATGTGTTTGTACTTAATTGTGATGTTGGAAAGTTTTTTGTTTGCATTGTAATTTATTTGTTTGCTTATAGGTCGGGTGCTCGGAGCTGAAAGGTGATGATACTTCCTCGAGTAGGGCCCACCTAAGGATGGGTCATTACATATTTGAAATTGAAAGAAATTACCAAACTCATTTAAAAGTTGTACTATCTATCAGTTTATATTAGGTGTATGCAAGAGAAACTATAGAGAGTCGTCCAACTCGGCAGCACTAAAAAAGTCTACAAATCAGTAAAAGTAAGAGTAGTATTAGAATATGAGCATAATAATGTAGTTATAATGCAACTGTAATCCACATATATATAGTATAAAGGAGTAAGTAAAAATTTTTAGAAACTTATTCAACATGCGGCAAGTATAATACTAATTGAAAAGAAAAAATAGATAAGAGAATTAAAAAAAATAGAAATCGAATCTACATTTTTAACTAAAAAAATAGTAAACACACCATTTTCTATCGTTTTTCCCCATCATTGTCTAGCAAGAAGACACTAAATCATTGCCAATCTAACCTTAAGAACTAACAATGAGGGTAAAATTCATGTGCATATTATATAGAACAATCCAAACTCAGATATTGCATATTTATTTTTGTTATAAATCTTTTTTTATTTCTTTTTGAAAATAAAAAGTATGTTGTGCACATTCATGAACATTGCTCCCTATTGAGTTCATTGGTGATATCAGACTCCCAAATTAGAAAAGAAGCACATCATGATGAGGCAAATTAGTAATCAGCCACTTTAATAAAGAAGTAAAAATTTATAAGTTTACTTAAGTAAAATGCAATGTGTAATTTTAAAAGGGATCCAGTTAGCATAGATTAATATTCATTTGAATAAAAAGAGGGCCAAATAACAGCCCATATAATTTATCAACAATAAGTGGCATGATATATCATTAGCAACACTTTCTTTCATGCATCTTGAGATTCCATTACTAATTAGTTTGCAGTGAGAAAGAATAAGTTCAACTTAAATTTGATTCAGGAATAGTTTAACTCCAACTTGAGCCCAATCTAAGTTTAAGCACCTAAATAAACTTGGAGTCATCATTCACTCATTTTAAATGTAATTTTTAAAATCTTGCATTTCAAATACCAACGTTTTTGTAGAAAAAATTAGAGAATAAAGAAAAAATAGAGAAATTAAATCATTGAATTATACGTTGAACTTATTGAACTGTAAAGTTGTGTACCAAAGCTAAAAGTTATTGTTAATTCTCAAAGTAAATATTAGCAAGGCAATAATACCTAATCAGGAAATAGAATAAATTTTATAGAGCAAGTAGATACAAAATAGAACTTAGAAACTCTTAAAGAAAAACTGGCAAAATCATGGAGCCACGGAATTCCCAAATCCAATTTACACACTAAGAGTGGATCAATGCATTCTCAATGAAACTACATCTCACAACCAACTCTGATCTTAAATTAAAAATTGACCAAACATGAAGCTCAAAAAAGTACTCAGATGAAAAACCAAACACCTCATATGAAAAACCAAATACATATTTGTGTAAACACAACCTTAACTTGTTAAATTCAAATAAACCTAATAAAACTGGAAAAAAAAATAACAATACAACAATAACTAGAAGAAAAAAAAGGTCATAAATTTAGAAATTAGAAAGGGTATGAAAATTATAAACTGTTATATGCAAAAATGGAAAGATTAAGGGAAATATAATAACTTACCTGATTTTTACTTCTAATCCAAGACAGCGAGAGAGTGAGAACAAGAGATGCAGAAGAAATTTTGAGTGTGAAAAAAAGAGAAATAAATAACATAAGACATCACACGGTTCAGTTTTGAAGAAATAAAAAAAATGGCAATTTCAAAAATCAAAATTTTAAACTTCCCTTTAGCATCCGTAACTTACGGGATAAGGGAAAGAGAGAAAGAATAACAATAATTGTATAAGTGAGAGAGCTGAGGAATTCTTGGCTGCACCAAGCTTGATTTGCATCGGTTGGAAACTTGACTAGTAATTTTTTAGAACTTCACTAGTAATATCTGACATACACAGTTGTCATTACTAATAAAGTTTCCAAAAATTACCAGTCAAGTTTTCACTTGATTTGCACCCGGTGCAGCTAAGAATTTTTCGAGAGAGAAAGTAGCAATAACCACAAAATGTGAAGAGAGGAGAAATGGAGACTGAAATTGTGGTGTATAGGTTCGTAGAGGCCTAAGGTTAGAAAGGAAGTATAGTGTTTAGGTGTTTCTATTATGTTTTTATCCTTGCTAACAATGTTAAACACAGGGGTTAAGTTGATATCTAATTGGGTGGGCACCAAAATAGTTTTATGCCTTTATTAATAGTAGCAAAAATTTTGAGCATGGAAGAGAGAGAAATAGAAAATATAAGACATCACACAGTTCAGTTTTGAAGTAAGAATAAAAATAACAATTTCAAAAATCAAAATTTTAAACTTCCCTTTAGCATTCGTAACTTATAGATATGGGGGAAAGAGAGAGTAATAGTAACTATATAACTGAGAGAGAGATTAGCAATAACCGAGAAAAGCGAAGAGAGGAGAAGTGGAGACTGAAATCGTGGTGTACACGTTAGTAGAGAGCTAGGGTTAGAAAGGAAGTATAGGGTTTAGGTGAGTCTATTATGTTTTTATCCTTGCCAATAATGTTAAATATAGGGGTTAAGTTGATATTTTATTGGGTGGACGCCAAAAAAGTGTTCTGGCTTTATTAATAGTAGCAGAAAATTTGAGTGTGAAAAAGAGAGAAATAGATAACATAAGACATCACACATTTCAGTTTTGAGGTAATAATCAAAAACAACAATTCAAAAATCAAAAATTTTAAACTTCTCTTTTGCATCTGTAACTTATGGGATGTGAGAGAGAGAGAGTAACAATGTTGAGTAGTATTTTTATTTAAATTATTTAAATCAAGAGAGGGCATTTCTATGCGAGTTAGCGTCTTTATTCAAAAATAATTTATAATAAATTCATATTGAGATTAGTGAGACTTATAAATAAATAAATAAACTAAGAATTAAGTAGTAAAACATATATCATCAGAGGATTTCAAAGTTTTCGAAAGATGGTAAGAAAAACTAAGTAAATATGGAAATTTTAGAAAAAAGTATGGTGAAATTTAGAAAATATAAGAAATGGAAGGGTAACTCGTAATAATGCAAACGATAGAGTATAAAACATGAAGAGAGATCAGATTTTTGTGTGGAATTCTCTAGAGAAATCGAGAAAGAAGAAAGAAGGAGAAGAGAAATAGGAGGGAAAAGATGGGAAAAACACTCAAAACAAAAGTAAAAATTTTAGTTTTCTCTATCTTTAATCATCAAGCATGTTCATAAACTTAAGATTTTAGTTTAGGTTTGTGGATTTGAAGTTTATTGAGAAATTTTTAGAAAAGATTTATGTTATTTTGAAGAAAATAGGTTTTGAACCAAAGTTTATAATCTTGAAGTTTAAGATTCAAATTTTAATATAGGGTATAATACACGTATCTTTAAAGTAAGGGTAAAAAATAATTTCACATAATATATATTAAATTAAATATGCCTACATGAAAGATTGACTGTTAAATTTGAAATAATTTTTTGAGGACGATATTGAGTATTTTATTTGAAAGAGTTAAAAACTTTTTAAGAAGAAAAGTATTAAAATTTCATGAAATTGGAAGTTGAATGTGAAAGACTTTTGAAGAAAAATATGGGATGCATTTAAGGAAAAAAATTAGAAAAATTGATGGAAGAAAACACAATTATTTATAATTTTTTAAAAAATTTTAAAGGAAGAAAATGATGAAAATTTGGAATTTTTAAAGAAAATGGCAAAACTATAATTACTGGATGAAAGATGGTCAACTAGTTGGACTAAACCAGTCAACCAGCCGGCTGACTGGTGGGCACCAATTGATCGATCGGTCAACCACCCAGTTAACCGACCAGTCAACCAGCCGATCGATCAACCATTTGGCCGGTAAGGGATCGGTCAACAGATCAGTCAACCGGCTAACCAATGGTAGTTTTGAAAAAAAAAATTTAACAGTCCAACTGGTTGACTGATCAGACAGAAAATTTGTATAAAAGAAATTTTTGGAGTTCAAAATCAGTTTTATGAAATTTACAACTCGTTTCTCTCTCTAAAACTACTCTCTCTCTAGAAAAAAGACTTATGAAATCAAAGGATTCGTTGATATTGTCTTGAAATTTTTTGGATTCGCAGAAAGATTTTCAAGGAAATTGAGAAAAAGCTTTAAAATGTAATATTCATGAAATTGATTATGCAAGTTTGAAGTTTTTCAGTATTTCTTTAAAGAAGCTTTGAAATTAGATTTTATAGAATGAAAAGAATTTATTTGACAGTATTGAATTTTAAAGACAATTGAATTATGCATACGTGAAATTAACCTGGAATAAGATATAGAAATTCAAAAGTATGAAATATAGAAGAATTTCAGAAAATGATAGAAAATTTAATAAATAGATTATGGTTAGGTGTTCGGGATCAGTAATTGGGTGGAATTGCTTAAAGAAGTAGGAAAGGAAAGAAAGTTGTCCAATAGTAGCTTAAAGTGCTACCAGGAGAGTTGAATTTACTTTTAGTAAACAATATGAATATGAAAAATATATTGAAATTAATATGATTGATAATATGAAATGATTATTGAAAATATATATGATAACTATGATTGTTTTGATATATATATATTGGATGATGAAATTGAAATAAGTATGAACAATTAGTTGATGAACTGAGATAATTGAAATGATATTATTGGATAAGAAGTTGATATGAAAAATAAATATATCTCTTGAAATGAAAATTATTGAACTAATGTTGTATGTATGAAAGATTAACTGATAGAAACATATATTGAAAAGAGAAAAGAATCTCTTGAGGTTTTGATCAAAGAATTGATATACATGATTATGGAAATTTATATGAAAGAAAATGATATTTGATTTGTTTAATATTATAATATGCCTACTTGTGTGTTGATGATCATATGCATAGAGAGAAGACCAGAACCATGGCTGGTCTAAATGAAATATATCGATATGCGGGAAGACATTTCCAAATGATATACAAAGATTGGTAATTCCCATACATTGATAGTATGGAGTGATTATGATATTAATGAAATGATGAGAAAGAAAGAAAAAAATTATGATGGTATTATTAGATGAATTTTTATTTGAATATTTTATTACTAATGGTTGAGATGTTAAAGCATCAAAGTTGATTATGAAATGATTGATAGAAAGATAAGTCTCATAGTGAGACAACTATGATAAAAAAAAAAGTGATTGAAAAGAATATATGACAATATATATATATATATATATATATATATATATATATATAAATGATTGTTTTTATATGATTTGAACATCATGCTGAGGTAATTATGATGAAGTCTATTTGAAAGATGATGGTTTGGAATTGATTGAATAATTATAAAATAAAATTTGAAAGAAAATAGATGTGATAGTTGAAATTATAATTATAGAAATTATTGATAGTGATTTTAATTATTTAATTATGATTATGATTGACTTATGAAAAATGACTAAAAGTATACAAATCGAGTATTTCTAGTAAATTTAATTCACTGAGCTTGTGAAGCTCACTCCTCGTTGTTGAATAATTTCAGGCAGCGGGCAAGATCGGTAGAGTATTGGGTTGAGATTCAAAGTAAATAGTTTAGTAAGTCTCGTGGTCAGAATCCTCATACTATAGTAAGACAAAAAGAAATAAATTTTGAGAAATGTTGTATATTCATGCATTTTATTATACTTGTTTATGATAGGAGAAAGATATTGTATCCCCTTTGAAAAGAGTTGAGGATATGGATGTAGTTACTATTTTCAGTTGATATTTTATATTGTTTCATGTATGTGTCATGCTTGGATCGTACATGTGACGATTCCATCTCGGATAAGCCAATCTGGGATGGGTCGTTACAATTTTGATATCAAAGCATCAAGTTTATGATTCTATAGGCTGCATGAAACATAAGAAAGTGGAAGATTAAAATAAATTATATCTTAATGCAGAGTCTGAGGATGCCATGTGGATGTACCAGACATAGAGGTAGAGTTATGAATAAAAAAAGGGCATGGTAGACCCCTAGTGTTTAGAAGGGCAGAAATTGAGATGGATGTTGAGTCTATAGTTCCTAAAAGGGAACATATTTATAGTACGCCTGGTACTGGTAGGGCTATGAAAGAATTTGGCGTTGGGTGAGATGTGTTAAAAGAAGCATTTGCTCATGCTCTCTAGAGAATGAATGTAGTAGAGGATAGAGCTCATAGTCGACAATGTACACTGGATGAGAGGGTTACAACAGAACCTGATGTGGTTGTAAATCCGATGAGATATGATGTTTAGGAGGAAGAAGGTGAGTTTGTACAAAAGATGCATGGAGACTGCTTTGTTAAGTTCATTATGTTGAATCCTCCATCATTTGGAGATTCTGTTAATCCTTATGAGGCTTAGCTGTGGGTGAAACGCATGAAGCGTTTATTTGGTGTGTTACCAATGACCGACAGGTATAGGGTTGCCTTTTCTTCATTTAAATTAGAAGGTGAGGCCTATGAATAATGTGGGAAGATATCTTCCTAGGCTAGAAGGTTTAAAGAGACTTTCTTTACTAAATATTTCCCATATACTTTTAGAGCACAACATGAGAGGGATTTTATTCATTTGAGGCAGAACATGTTAACTGTGGCTCAGTATCATAGCAAATTTATAGCTTTATGTTTATACCCGAACTAATGAATATAGAGGAGGGGAAATATAAGAAATTCCTAGATGGGTTAAATTTTGAGATAAGATCTAAACTTTCTTATATGAGACATGTGAATTATGTTGTATTAGTGGATAAAACACTTTAGATTGAGAAAGATGTGCTAGAGTTCAGAGGAAGAAGAGAGTGGCTAAAGAGGACTAGACTTAAGAGTTCTAGAGCTGGTGATGGTATGAGTGTGAAGGGTTGGAGACCACTTCAAAGTGGGTGTTCCTTTTCAGAAGGACCTATGACGCAGAGTCAAAGGTAGGCTTGATCTGTAGCTTTTGTAGCTCAGAGTTCTATTGGTGAAAACCTTAGGTTTGGGAGACAACCTATGGGAGCTAGAGGATATAGTAGATGTGGGAGTATGTTATCCAAGAGATATGGTGGTATGATGTTTGATAGAGATACTAGAGCTTGTTATAGGTGTAATCAGATAGGACATATGTCCCGAAATTATTCTACTTTGATGTGTTTTGTATGTGAAGAGGGTAGACATATCAGTGTGGATTGTCCATTGGGGAGATCTATTGAGGTGAGTACTGGAGGTGTTGGGAGCAGACAGTTAGATAGAGGTGGTGAATCTAATGGTGTTTGAGGTAGAGCTTCGGGAAAATGAGTAGTTGCTGAGAAAGGACAAGGTAGTCAGACACACCTTAGAGATAGCAAAGTTTATGCATTGATCCAGCAGGATGCTCAGGCTACTATTGATATTGTGATGGGTATGGTATCTATTCTTGATAGACCTACTACATTATTGATTGATTCTGGTGCAACCTGTTCTGTTTTATCTAGTGTTTTTATGAAGTCTATTGATGTTTGTATTATTCCTTTGATGTATAATATTATTGTTGAGGTTTCCACTAGGGATAGAGTTATAATCAGAACTATTTATCAGGGTTGTGTGATCTGTATGGCTGATAAAGAATTTGAAGTTGATTTGTTGCCTTTGAATATGAATTATTTTGATTTAATTTTGGGGATGAATTGGTTGTCGGTGTATCACGCTTGGGTTGATTGTTTCAAGAAGAATGTAGTGTTCAGGATACCTGGACAAGAGGAGTTTAGCTTTCAGGGAGAACGTACGATACTTACAAACTGTCTTATTTCTACTATAGCTGCTAGTAGATAGTTCAGGAAGGTTTGTGAGGGGTATTTGGATTATGTGGTGGATTTTAGGAAGAAAAGTAAAAAGTTATGAGAAATCTTAGTGGTAAAAGATTTTGCTAATGTATTTCCGAAAGAGTTGTCTGGTTTGCCTCCCAAAAGGGAGATTGAGTTTTCTATTGATGTGATTCTGGGTATCTATAGCACCTTATAGAATGGCACACACTGAGTTTAGAGAGTTGAAAGTTTAGCTTCAAGAGTTGTTAGACAAACAATTTATTCAACCTAGTGTGTCACCTTGGGGAGCCCCTGTGTTATTTGTGAATAAGAAATATGGAACGATAAGATTGTGTAATGATTATAGACAGTTGAATAAGGTAACAGTCAAGAACAAATATCCATTTCCTAGGATAGATGATTTGTTTGAGTAGTTACAGGGAGTGAGAGAGTTTACTAAGATAGACTTGAGGTCAAGTTATCACCAGTTGAGGATAAAGGAGGGGGATGTGCCTAAGACTACTTTTAAGACGCGTTATGGCCATAATAAGTTCCTTGTAATGCCATTTGAGTTAACTAATTCTCTAGTAGCATTCATGAATTTGATGGATAAAATATTTAAATCATTTCTTGATAAATTTTTAGTTGTTTTTATTGATGATATCATAGTGTATTCCAAGAATGAAGAAGAACATGTGATGAATTTAGAGACTATATTGGAGATTTTGAGGAGAAAGAGATTATATGCAAAGTTTTCTAAATGTGAGTTTTGGCAGAATCACATAACTTTCTTGGGGCATGTTGTGTCTAGAGATGGTATAGCAGTTGATCCATAGAAAGTAGAGGCAGTGTTGAGTTAGGAGAGACCGACTAATGTGACTGAAATTAGAAGCTTTTTGGGGTTGGCTGGTTATTATAGAAGATTCATTCAGAATTTTTCTATGATTGTTGTACCGTTGACTAGATTGACTAGGAAAAATGTGAAGTTTTTTTGGTCACAGGAGTGTGAGAAGAGTTTTCAACTGGTGAAAGAAAAGTTGACTACTACTCCGATGTTGGTGCTTCTTTATGGTGATGAAGGATTTGTGGTGTACAGTGATGCGTCACATCAAGGGTTGGGATGCGTGTTGATGCAACATGGGAAAGTAGTAACCTATTCTTCTAAGAAATTAAAGAACGATGAAAGAAATTACCCGACCCATGATTTAGAGTTGGCTGTCATAGTATTTAATTGGAAGATTTAGATACATCATCTATATGGAGCCACTTATGAGATTTTTACTAATCACAAGAGTTCGATGTATTTACCTACCCAAAAGGAGTTGAATCTGACACATAGGAGATTGATAGAGTTGATAAGTGACTATGATTGTACGATTCACTATTATTCAAGGAAAGTGAAAGTGGTGGTTGATGCATTGAGTATAAAATCTTGTTGTAGTATGTGGCTTTTTATATTGAGTGGAACATATTTATAGAGAAATTAAGGCTGATGCCAAAGTGAAGTGAGGGGAGCGTAGTGTACTGAGTGGAACGATGACATCAGCCCTTTTGGGCTTGGAATTTACTGTTTTATTGGTAGGGACAATTAAAAGATTGGGGGTGCGGGGGTAATGCCCCCGCGGTACGGTACAAGGATATTTGAGGAATTTTCTAATACCTCTATACGGCTAGGGTTAGTATAAATACATATGATGTAACCCTACTTTGACATAGTGAAATTTAGCCGCTACTCGCTCCTGTGGACATAGGCATACTGCCAAACCACGTTAAATCTATGTGTTTAATTACTGTCTCTATCTCTTTTTTTTTTCATATTACTCATCATAATTGTTGCACGTTTCACAACAAATCTACAGGAAGGTTAGCTGCTATAAAGAGTTGCGATATGAAGTTGATGATAGAGTTGAGAGAGATAAGAATGCAGCTGAATATCAGTGATAGAGGAGTACTGATGGCAAATATGGTAGCACAATTTTCTATTGTAGAATGCCTATTGGAGATGTAGGGTAGAAATGAGGATATAGAGAAGATCAAGCAGGAAGTATTGAGTGGAAAGCAAATTGAGTTCAGAATCACGAATGATGGCATGCTAGTATTGGGACAGAGAATTTGTGTTCCCAATGATGTGAAGATGAGAAAGAAGATATTGAAAGAGGCTCATAATTCAGTTTATTCAATGCATCTAGGAAACAATAAGATGTATAAGGGGTTGAGACAGAATTACTAGTGGTTAGGGATGTAGTTGAATATATTTATAAATGTTTGGTTTGTTAACAGGTGAAGTCTGAGAATAGACATCTGGCGGGTTTACTATAGCCTCTTCTAGTGCCTGAGTAGCTATGGGAGAATGTTAGTATGGATTTTTATTCTGGTTTTCCCCCTACACATAGAGGTCATGATTTTGTGTGGGTAATAGTAGATAAACTTTCTAAGTCATCTCATTTCCTCCCTATTAAAACTACTTGAAGTTGTGAAAAGTTAGTTGAACTGTATATAGCTGAAATAGTGAGATTGCATGGGGTACCATTGAGTATATTATCAAATAGAGATTCTAGATTTATATCTAGATTTTGGAGAGCTTTTAGAAAGCCATAGGTACACAATTGCAATTTAGTACAACTTTTCATCCTCAAATAGATTGGTAGATAGAGAGGATCATTCGAGTACTAGATATGTTGAGAGCTAGTGTAATGAGTTTCTCATTAAGCTGGGATGCTTATTTACCATTGATTGAATTTGTGTATAATAATCAGTATCAAGCTAGTATTGGGATGGCACCGTTTGAAGCATTGTATGGTAGGAGATCCAGAACACCTATATGTTGGGAAGAAGTGGGTGAAAGAAAATTATGGAGAGTGTAATATCTGAATTCCTTAATTACATGCATTAGGTCATTTTATATGTTATTATCTAAATTTAAAATTTTGCACAATAAATTTTATTTTTTTATTTTGAAATAGTATAAATGAAAAAATAATATATATATATATGTATATATATATATATTATATATATACATATATATATAAAATAAAGAATGATATTGAGAAAGTATGAACCTAAACTATAAAATGCTAATGTCCTACCCAATGAGCTAGATCAGGTTTTCAATTTTTTTATATAAGTAAATTTAAGTTACATCTTTTCTAATTTACAACGCCTTAAAAAAATAAATAATTGCGCAATTAGAGCTTTAAACCAAGCCATCAAGAATTGTACTATTAAACTGTATATATAAAAAGAAATTGAAGAACGATGTTAAGTGGTGGAGTTTGAACCCATAACATACAATTTAGTGTAAGCATTATTACATTTAAACTATTAAATTGTATATATAAAAATATAATATAAAGTAAAGACGTGAGGGGGGGGGGGATTGATGAGTACTTGAAAACACACTAATACTTAGTGATTTATCGATACTATTTATGGGAAATTAGGTTTAAATCTTTCATTTTTACTTAATTGTCTTTAAAATGTGTTTTTTGGAGTCACGAGTATTTTTTGTGTGTTTTCAGGTCGTAGGTGCTTAAAAATAATATTTGGATGAAAAAATAATATTGGCAAGAAGATCTGGAACATCTGGGATCAAACGGTTCGAAAATCGAAATCAGAATGAGAGAGATGACGTCGTTTTATCAAAAGAAAATAGCTGAATTCGAAGAAGGATGCGTGCCGCAGAATGGGTTTTGCATGTTGCGACCATCTGTTCCCTGGAGTTTGGCTGGGGATATCTATTGACATGGGTCACGGTATACTTTTCTTGGGCCACGGCCCGCATAGCTGGAGAGAGCAGTAAAATAAATAAATTTAAAAAAAAAACTGTAATGAATATTGTGAGCCTCCATATATATACCAGTTTTACTTGTGCTGCACTTTTTCCTATTTTGTGTCATATTTCCTTTTAGTTACTTTCCTATTTCATGTTTTCCTAATAGTAGAAGTATTTTCCATTTTAGTGTCTTTCATTTTCCTAGAAGGAGTAGTATTATTGTACTTTCCTTTTCTTTTCTAGACAAAAAAAAAATAAGAGAAAATTGGGAAGAACGTAGCTGTTATTGGCGATAAATGAGATTCATCTCATTGAAGATTCTTCAAGATTACTGTTGTTCATTTTCATTCTTTATTCTTCCCACGTTTCATGTTTTTGAATATTTATGTTGTTTTTAATTTAGGATTATGTCTAGCTAATTTTATTTTTGGTTAAGTGTGATTTTAAAGCCCTAAACATAATTTTGTGATTGAATATTCAAAGATTATTATCCATATTTCTAATAAAATTGTTTATGTTTTTCCATAAGAATTTTTATGATTATTATTTTATTTTATTCGGGGTGGCCAACCAAATGAAATGGGGTAATTATCTATTGGTAGGTTAGGAATCCTGATTTGTAATTGTCTTGAATTTCTAATCAATGGTAGCAATTAGTAATCACTTATGATGAGATATTTTCATGTGATTATTATATGGAACATAACTCAAGATAAATGAATTGAGCTTACGCGTTTGTTTCTTGGACCAACCTATCTTTCTTAACCTAATACATCTATTAAATTAAATTTAGATAGCTTATTCTAGGTTATTTAATAGATAGAGATTAAGTAAAGAGTTTGTTTTACTTAACGACAAACTAAGGAAAGATTGGGGTAATAAAGCTTATTATTATCTATGGTTAGTAATTTTATTAGAAATTTGGGGATAACTCTGATATTGATTCATCATTTCATGTCTAGTGGTGGAGAATGATCCTTTGACTAGTTTTCTCATTATTATTACAAAGTTTATTCAATTTTAAATCATATTTTAGTTATCGTTCATTATTCATAATATTTAGTTAATCATTTAAAAAAAACCCCAATTAGTTTATTAGGTTGTTTTGAATTTAATTTAGTTTAGAAATTATTTAGTTTAATTATTTGTATTTTTTTTTAACAATTAAGTGTTTAATTGAACTAATTTACAATCCTCTGTGGGAAATGACATTTTCTTTCCACTATGTTTCATACGATAAGTTTTAGAGCAATAAATTAATTTACACTTCTATTTTTTGGTGTGCCAAATTTTGATCAAACCCGTCCCACTCAGAGAGTTGAAGTCCCCTTAAAGCACTAAGGTATTGTTACTTATGCTTATTATTTCAACCAATATTTATTTAAACTATCTAGCGATATAAATAAAAAGAAAAATAAACACACATGAATATATTTAGCACAACAGAAAATATTATTTTTGGGGAGGGAAAGGATCAGAATATTCGGGAAAAAGAAAAAGAGAGAGAAAGAGAATGAGAGCGAAAGAGAAAGAAAGGGAAAAATAATAGAGAAGGAAAGGGCTTTGAAGAAAATTACCCAAATTAAGGTATTTTCTCATCCCAACTTTTTTTTTTTTTTTTTACATTTTTCCATGATTTCTTCCATGGATTTAGTTTGGGTTGGACAAATTTCTTGAATTTGGAATTTTTTAAGGAAAACTTAAAATTTTACTGAAATCACTCTAAATTAGCATAAGAACAATTTAATGGAGGTTTTTGAGTAAATTCATATTTGTTTAGTTTTAAATTTTAAAATCCTAATATTTCATAATTTAATTCTTGAAATATCTTAGTCAACTAAAGTCTTTTGTTGGAAATCACCTTGACAAGATGCCTAGGTGGTGATCTTCCAAACACTCAAGTCTAGAATGACTTGTAGAAAGAAATACAACAATCGAAAGCAAGAAAGAAAAGAAGACAAGCGATTTGTTATCGAGGTTCGGCAATAGCCTATGTCCCCGTGAGTTCCTATGAACTCTCTGCACTAAATCAATGGTTCTTTACAATTACAACAACCCTCTTCAAGAAGCTCAAGTTCTTGAAGAAACCAAGAAGAGAAGAAAGGAAGAAGAAAAGAACTAACAATGCTCTCTATCTGATCTAGACTCGTCTCTCTTCTTTACAACCAGCCTCTCTACAATGAGTCCCTCTTGTGTTCTTTTGTCTTTGCACTCTTACACAATTCTTTCTTGTATGTCACTCTTTACAATTGATCTCAAATTATATCACAATGTTATGTCTAGAATGAAGCTAGGTGACCCTTTTATAAAGTGCACCAACTTCTTGTCCAATCTTGAGAGTCAATCTCCACACTTAGATCTTAATGACCACTTAACTATGGCCCTCCATCAATCCTAAGTGGTGCTGTGCATTTTAACCTTGCCTTCATGTACCTAAGAGGAGGTTGAAATAAGCTATCCATGTGTGCATCAGTGTGCCTAGTGCCTAGGCGTTGAACAGGGGGCGGTGAGGCGCTAGGCAAAGCTCCTTTGCACCACATTCTGGGCGGTACGGTGCTGGTGGAGGGGCGGTGTGATGCTGCCCTTCTTCAAACTGCATCCTTGTTTGGCGGTGAGGTGCTAGTGAAGGGGCAATGAGGCGCACACCGATGCTGCCCTTCACACAACAGTGCGCACTACTTTGCTTTGTTGATTAGGGGTGTGCCCACACACCCAAATGGATGCACACACATGTGTGCACTCTTTTAACATGCTGTTTTTTAATCTTCCAACCCTGGTTTAGACTTTAGCCATCTTTGAACCATGTTTAGATATGTTTAAATCTTAGATAAATACCAACAATATCTACCTTTGTCTAAGTGTTTAAACCCGAACCATTGTGCAGAGAGCTTCAGGATCCAAACTTATCTTGAGTCATCAATTAACCAACTCCAATCCTAAGTAGTCCAAGGCAATGATTGAACTTACTTAGAGGTAGAACTTTAGTACCTAAATCTGCAGGATTTTCTTCTGTGGCTATCTTGTCCACATGGATGCATCCTTTCGTAACATTTTCTCTAATGAAATGATACCGAACATCCATATACTTTGTCCTTTCATGGAACACCGGATTCTTAAACAAGTGCAATGCACTTTGACTATTTGAAAACACCACAACCTACTCCTCCAGTACCTTCAACTCTTCCAACAACCCTTTGCACCACATAGCCTCCTTAATGGCCTCCATAGCCACTATATACTTAGCCTTGGTTGTTGAGAGTGCTACCACTGTCTGCAACTGAGCCTTCCAACTTACATAACATCTGTTTAAATTGAAGAAGTAGGAGGTAATCGATCTCCTTTTATCCTGGTCTGCTCCATAGTCCGAATTTGCAAAACCCTCAAGGTAGATGGACTTACCTCTCTTCTCACAAACCAGCCCTACTTCTGGACTTCCCTTCAAGTACCTCATCAACCACTTCATCCCAAGCCAATGCTCCTTTCTGGGATTATTCATAAAACTACTGAGAATACTCATTGCATGAGCAATGTCAAGTCTAGTGCTAACCATGGTGAACATAACAGAACCAACCGCACTAGAGTAGGGGACTTTTTCCATTTCCTTCTTCTCCACTTTCGATCTTGGACATTGATCGCTGGAGAACTTAAAATGACCAGCAAAGGGAACCTTCACTGGTTTGCTATCTTTGATAGAGAATTTAGATATCATCTTCTCTATGTAAGAAGTTCGAGAGATCTTCAATCTGTTTCTCTCCCTTTCCTGAATGATACACATCCCAAGGATCTTCTATGCATGGCCAAGATCCTTCATCTCAAACTCCTCACTGAGTTGAGCCTTCAATTTCTTTATCCTCTCCATGCTGCTCCCAACCAGCAATATGTCATCAACATAGATGAGGATGATCACCACTTTCTCAACCTTCTGCCCCTTATAATACAAGCACGAATCATAGTAGCTCCTCATGAAACCCAAGCTGATTACAAAGGAATCAAACCTCTTATTCCATTGCCAAGGTGATTGCTTCAGGCCATAGAGAGATTTCTTCAATTTGCACACCAACTCTCTCTGCCTTCCTTCCTCATAGCCTTCGGGTTGCCTCATGAAAATGGTCTCATCGAGCTCTCCATGTAAGAACGTTGTCTTCATAGCCATTTTCTCGATTTTCCAATCAAATTGGACCACCAATGCTAACACTATCCGTATCGTCTTGTACTTCATAACCGATGAGAATATTTCGATGAAATCTATGCCTTCTTTCTTTGTGAACCCCTTCGCCACCAGCCTAGCTTTATATCGGACTTCATCCCCTAGAGTATTCCTTTCTTTGATCTTGTAGAGCCATCTACAATCTACAATTCTCTGTTTTTCAGGTTTGGGCACCAACTCCCAAGAGTTGTTCTTCATCAAAGAGTCCATTTCTTCCTCCATAGCCAGCTGCCACTTTGACGAATCCTTACACTCCATGGCATCCGTGTAATTTTTTGGTTCAACCTCTCCTTCTGTCCAAGGAGCTGCTACATTAGCATCCGTAAACCCATATCTCAAAGGTGGTCTAACCACCCTCCTTCCCCGGTCTCTTGTGAGCTGGTAGTCATTATGACTTGTTGCATCAACCTCTTCTTGTTCAGCCTCTTCTTGAGTTTCTTGAGCATGGCCCTCATTCAAGGGCTCTACTTGGTCCGAACCCTCTTGCCTTCCTTTCTCTACTTGAAGCAAACTCTCCTTGATGCGATGCTCCACAACTTCTGGACTGGTTTGCGCACTAGCCCCTGCAGGGTTAGTTTTCTCCAAGTAGGGAAATAACAATTCATTAAAAATAACATCCTTACTTATAATGAGTTTCATGCCTTTCTTTTCTAAGGACCACAACCTATATCCCTTAACCCCATCACTATATCCTAGAAATACACATTTTCTAGATCTTGGGCTAAGTTTATCCTCCTTTTGATGTGCATATGCAGCACACCCAAAAGTCCTAAGGTTGCATAATTCAAGGGGTTTCCCACTCCACATCTCCATGGGAGTCTTGAGCTCTAAAACTCTAGAGGGTGATCTATTTACCAAGTATGTAGCTATAGCCACAGCTTCTCCCCAAAAATATTTTGGTAAACCGGATCCTATTAACATGCACCTAACCTTTTCCATAAGAGTTCTATTCATCCTCTCAGCAACTCCATCTTCCTGAGGTGTTTTTACAACCATTCTATGTCTTAGAATGCCATTTAATTCATAGAATTTATCAAGATCCTTATTGCAAAATTCTAAGCCATTATCGGTTCGTAAAGCCTTAACTACCCTACCCGTTTGAGTTTCCAGCAACTTCTTCCACACAACAAATTTATCCAAGGCATCTGATTTATTTCTAAGTAAATAAACCCACACTCTTCTTGAATAATCATCAATTAAAGACAGAAAGTAAAAGTTACCTCCTTGTGTTGGTGTTCTTGCTGGTCCCTAAAGGTCTGAATGAATGTAGTCAAGAATTCCCTTAGATTTGTGCATTCCAGTGTTGAAGTTGACCCGGTGTTGCTTCCCATGAATGCAACTCTCACAGAAATCTAGTTTCTCTACTTTGTCACAACCGAGTAGACCATCCTTGCTAAGAACTTGGAAGCCCTTTTCGTTCATGTGTCCCAAGCGAGTGTGCCAAAGGGCTGCCCTATCCATCTCAGCCATCAAGCTTGCTGCTTGATCATTGATTTCTGTTTCTCTGATTATCTCATAGAGTCCATCGTTTCTTATTGCCTTGATCACTACCAAAGATCCCTTGGCCACCTTGATCTTTCCTCCCTCTACTTTGCATGTATACCCTATGGAATCCAGTTGCCCTAATGAGATCAAATTTCTCTTTAAATCTGGAAGATACCTCACATTTCGCAGCAGTCTTGTGACTCCATCAAACATCCTCAAATGGATGTCTCTAATCCCCCTCACTTGGCAAGAATTGTCATTCCCTAAGAAGACCCTTCCATCATTGATCTCCTTGAAATTCTTGAACCATCCCTTGTGAGGGCACATGTGATAAGTGCACCCGGAATCCAGAATCCACTTTTCACTGCCTTGCCTCCTGCTCACATTTGAGTACACAACAAGAACATCATCTTGTTGTTCCACCTTGGAAACCAAAGCCTCTCCATTGTTGGTGTGGCTTCTTCTCTCATCCCACATCTTCTTCTTGCAATCTTTTCTGAAATAGCCCTACTTGTTGCAGTAGAAGCACCTCTTTCCAAATCTTGATTTGGAATGTGCTCTCCCATGGCTTTGCCCTCTATCTCTTGATTTTTCTCGGTAGTTGCCATGGTTGCTACTGTCATTCCGAGTTACTGGCCTTTCTCTTACGAACAGCCCATCTCCACTTGATGTCTCCTTCATCTTGGCTTTGAAATCATGTGCCCTTATGGCATAGATCACAATCTCCTTTGTTAAAGTATCCTTTTCACACTCAATAGCATCAATCAAATTATCAAAGCAATCAGGAAGAGAATTTAACAAGATAACAACCAATTGTTCATTCGAAAATGTAATGCTACAGCTATTCAAATCTTGAACTAGCTTATTAAAGACATCAAGATTATCTTGCAACTCTTTACTAGGATCCATTTTAAAAGCAAAGATTCTTTTAAGAAGATAAATTTTGTTAGGGAGAGTTTTGGTAAGAAACAACTCGTCTAGTTTCTTCCATATGACAGTAGGATCTTCTGAGTCTACGTACTCTCTTGTGACACTATCCGACATGTGCAAGAAAATGGTATTGTAAGTCATCTTCTTCATCTCAGTCCGCTGGTCCTCTGTGACACTTACTGGAAAAGCATCATCTTCTCCAATAGCCAAGTCCACTTTCTGTTGCATTAGAACTACCTTGATCTTCCACTTCCAAAGGGAAAAATCTCCATTTCCATCAAACTTCTCAACCATGAAATTTGAAGCCATCTTTATGGATAAGATCCTAGATTTATGCAATACCCACAAATTCTTTCTTCAAACTCAAGAACACGATCGAAGATGGATCTTAACACCGTTCTTGAATCACCCTCAAGAACACGATCTGATCTTTATCTTTACTCCATTCTTGAATCACCCAAGAAGTTGATCTTTGATTCTTGGAGTCTTGGCTCCATCAACTTCTTGTTCTTGCTCCGATACCCAGCTGTGCAAGCTCTGATACCACTGTTGGAAATTACCTTGACAAGATGCCCGGGTGGTGATCTTCCAAACACCTAAGTCTAGAATGACTTGTAGAAAGAAATACAGCAATCGAAAGCAAGAAAGAAAAGAAGACAAGCAATTTGTTATCGAGGTTCGGCAATAGCCTACGTCTCTGTGAATTCCTCTGAACTCACTACACTAAATCAATGGTTCTTTACAATTATAGCAACCCTCTTCAAGAAGCTCAAGTTCTTGAAGAAACCAAGAAGAGAAGAAAGAAAGAAGATAAGAACTAACAATGCTCTCTATCTAATCTAGAGTCCTTTCTGTTCTTTACAACCAGCCTCTCTACAATGAGTCCTTCTTATGTTTTTTTGTCTTTGCACTCTTACAAAATTCTCTCTTGTATGTCCTCTTTACAATTGATCTCAAATTATATCACAATGTTATGTCTAGAATGAAGCTAGGTGACCCTTTATTTAGTGCACCAACGTCTTGTCCAATCTTGAGAGTCAATCTCCACTCTTAGATCTTGATGACCACTTAACTATGGCTCTCCATCAATCCTAAATGGTGCTGTGTGTTTTAACCTTGCATTCACGCACCTAAGAGAAGGTTGAAACAAGTTGTCCATGTGTGCATCAGTGTGCCTAGCGCCTAGGCATTGAACAGGGGCCGGTTAGGCGCTAGGCAAAGCTCATTTGCACCACATTCTGGGTGGTGCAGTGTTGGTGGAGGGGCGGTGCTGCACTGCCCTTCTTCAAACTGCATCCTTGCTGGGCGGTGAGGTGCACACTGATGCTGCCCTTCACACATCAGTGCGCACTACTTTGCTTTGTTGATTAGGGGTGTGCACACACACCCAAATGGATGCACACACAGTGTGCACTCCTTTAACATGCTGTATTTCAATCTTCCAACCTCGGTTTAGACTTTGACCATCTTTGAACCATGTTTAGACATGTTTAATCCTTAGACAAATACCAACATCTTTGCAAGTAGACATAAAATTTAGATTTTTTAAGGATGTAAGGAAAGTAAAGAAAAGTGAATATATATAATTTTAAAATTTGTTATCTCAAATTAATTTTTTTAAGTTATAAATTAATTATCAAGTAAAAATAATGGGTCACACACATTCAAAAAAAAAAACTTGTGTTTCATAAATGTGCGGAGGTGCGCGACACAATATATTGGTGCACGGGTAGGTATGCATTACATTATAGGTGACTTAGTATTGTGTAATGATATAGCATATGAATTCATGTGATTCTAGATAAGTGACATCATAAAGAAAAAGGTAGAGTGTGTGTTCACATATTTTAGGTTTAAGGAAACTAAGTGTTATATGTAATTAGGTACCATTAAAGAGAATAACCAAGGCAATGAGGTGGCTTGAGGATAATTACATGGTTGCATAGCGATGTGAGTTTCATCTTACTCTTAGTAAGTGTAATGAATTGTACAACGAAAATGAAAAGTTAAAAGTATATAAACATAAATGATTATGAAAATACAAATCATAATGATGAAAGAAATAAGTATATATATATATATATATATATATATATATCTGTGTGTGTGTGTGTGTGTGTGTGTGTGTGTGCGTGTGTGGATGTACAAGAAATAAGTGTAGAAATGCCTTGATGTATTTATGCTTGAAGAATTGTTGTGATGTGATTGATTGATGAGTTTTATGTTTGAGAAGTCGTTGCATGAATGTAATTCATATGACATGAGTTTTGATGATTTTATGGAAACGAGTGGAGTAAACATGTGAGGGTAGGGCCCTCCTACAAAGAGTGAAAGGGTACCGAATAACCTCGGATTGATAGAACTCGGTAAGGGATAAAGAGGGATCTGAGTTATATGTTGAGAGACGAATTCGACCACCCAGTAAAGTTAGAGGGATTCGAGTTGTTTATGCTGAGAAACGTGGGGAGACGTCCCCATTATTTTATGATTAGCCTAGTGAGGGGCATTGTGATGAGATTAGTCCAATAAGGGACAATGACATGTGTTGATATGTGTCTAAGGTTTAAATAAGGTTTAAACAAGGAAAGATCAACATCAAGTGCACACCAGTGTGTGCTGTGGCCCAGCTCATTCCAAGGTGCAGCACCCAGCAAAGGAGGAGTCCTGGAGGAGGTGTGCGCCATGACCTAGCTTGATCCAAGCCTCAGCACGAAGCAAAAATCCTTAGCACGCCTAGAGAGAGTAGTATAGAGAGGGGATTCAAGGGACTTGTAAGTGGAATTTCTTGCGAGAAATTCCAAGGTAACTCAAGACCTTATCACTTTCTTGTTCTCTTTTCCAGTTCTTCAAGAACTTGAGGTTTCTTGGAGGGGTGTTGTTGATTATAAAGAACTCATTGATTTAGTGCAGAGAGCTCAGAGGAGCTCACGAGGACGTAGGCACATTGCCGAACCTCGATAATAATTGCTTGTGTTTTCTTTTTTGCTTTGATTGTTGTTTCTTTTCTTTACAAGTCATTCTAGACTTTGGTTTTTGGAAAATCACCACCTGGGCATCTCTAAGGTGATTTCCAACAGTGGTATCAGAGCTAGAGGAGATACCACAACAGCGGTATCAGAGCTTGCACAGCTGGGTATCGGAGCAAGACTCCAAGAATCAAAGGTCAACTTCTTGGGTGATTCAAGAACGGAGTAGAGATCAATATCTGATCGTGTTCTTAAGGTGATACATGTTGAGTGATTATCTACCTAAATATATAAGTAAATAATCGTACTTGTTTTACTTGCAAGTGCACAAGGTCAATGGTAGTATAGTGTGCAAGTGCGAGATCATTTCCACAGGAATTGGTGAATTTCGTTTTTAGAATCAGATTCTCAATATAAAAAGATAGAAATAACAGTTGAGTGTGATTTAATAATAATAAGAACATAGGGCTTTGATATCCACCTCTAATTACACTTTCCCAATGAGTAATGTGTCAATGCACTAGCCTTACCATGAATACCTAATGGTTGCCAAACTAAGGGCATGGTATATACTCTTTAAGCTATTTATTTCCCTAAGCACCGAGTTAGGCATGGTATCTACTCTAACTCTTTTCTTTCGTAAGGCATTCAACATAGTATCTACTGAGTTGTTCCTTAAGAGAGCATAAGATTTATGGAAATCGACAACCACATGAGACCTAGGGCATGGTTTCTATTCCCAATTTCCCATGTTGATTAATCCAAGAATCCGATGTGGATATCTTTTGTTACCGTTGTCAGACCCAGGACTCGGTCATCCAAATTGGTCTAACTAACTAATCCATACGATATACACATATTGATCAGACATACACATATGAGGAATTTAAATAAACACAGGCATTAATCAAGTTAAGCATCATAGTCAAGGCTATTGCAAAGATAATCAATGAATATATATATATGGGAAAGCATAACTAGGGCTTCAATCGAGCCCTATAAAGAGTTAGTTACACATGTTGTCTAAGATAAGCATCATATCATAAACTAAACATAAAATATAAAACCCGAAGAATACTGTGGAGACGGGTTGTCAATCCTCTCCAAAGCTTATAACTCCGAGCCAAGCAAAAGATAAAAGAAGGGATCCTTTTTGTGTGTGTTTACAAGTGTATTTATAGGGGTTGAATAACCCTAGAAGACTATGGAAACCCTAAACTTCCTAAAATACAAAACCTTCTTTATTTCCAAAACTGGTTCTGCCATTTTACTGTTTACTCCTGTACATGTGCGCTCAATTGCATTCGTTGTGTGCTCGATCGCAAGGCTACGTTCGATCCTTCTTTATGTGCGCACGAGCGCTGATGCGCTCAATCGTACCAAATAGTGCGCTTGATCGCACTTTAGCCAGCAGTTGCTCCAGGATTTCTAGATTTTTTCCTTTGAGTGCTAAAGTTGCTTCTTTTTTCTCAAAGACCCTATAAAAACATGTGAAACACAGAAATGAAGTAAAATGGACTAAATTAACATAACTAAGGACTTAACAAATGTAAATAAAGGGGCTTAAATATGAATATTTAAGTACCTATCACACCCCCAAACTTACATATTGCTAGTCCCTTAGCAATACAAAACTAAAAACTAAAATGAAAAATAACGACACACAAATAAATCCAATATTCATAGTGTCCTCAAAAGTTTAGGTCTCACACAAAGCTATGATGCGCATTCATGAGCAAGCTTAACAAATATAAACACCTTTTGGCAATGAATAAGAGTTTTGAATGCAAATCACTTTCATGAGGTAGTTTAAGACATCACAAGTTTGACTTTAGTGTGTGATGAACTAGCACATAAAAGATTAGGTTTCCAAATAATTCTAATGTGTAGTGTTTCGATGTCTCAAGATTCACCAAATTTCCTATTAGAATCAACAAAGATAGCATAGTTTTTATTTTTTTCTTTTATTTGTGAGATTTTTGCCAAGTTTAGTTCCCTTAAGCTTTCTATTTGACTCATGTTGCGAACGTTTAGCCAATGACTCCCAAACCATATGGTTTTAGGGCATTAGGTGTAAAGACACCCTTAAGGACTTACTAACTCGAGTCAAAAAGGCTACGAAACTAACTGGTCTTAATGCTACCAATCAGAATTTCCACCTTTTGATGTGACACTCACTGCTTACTGAGGCAAGAGGGCCAGTTACTTAGTGGAAAGTTCATTTTAATGATCATTGTGAGCAAAATTTCCACTTTTTGACGTGACACTCACTGCTTACTGAGGCAAGAGGGCCAATTACTCAGTGGAAAGTTTGTTTAATGATCATTAGGAGCATTTTTCTTTTTGCACAATAACAATCTTTTTCTGTTTTCTTATGCCAAAGTGTTAATCTAACAGGTCATCTGGTTCACAGTCAAGCCAAAGAAACATACAGATTAAAATTACATGTCATATCCCACACAATTATGTGCTAATGTACTCGTGTTAGTTTAGGCCAAACTTGTGAATCCTTAAATGCCTAAAAGTAAGTGATCTAGGTTCAAAACTTAATTATTGGCCCATATGTTCAAGGTGTTAAACTCACTTATGAAGTCAAATCATATTGTTTGTTTAGATTACCTAAAAAAAATTTGGAACAGAATGAACATGCATTTATCTATAAAAACAAAAATTGGGACATAGTGTTTGTGTGAGTGTGTCTCCATACCCCCAAACTTAAATTGCACATTGTCCCCAATGTGTGAGAAGCATGGAAGGATCTGACCAGGGAGATGTAGAACTTAATGGCTGGCATGGCTCGTAGCATGCCCCCAAACTTAAACTGGATGCACTGACTATGTCCTTGAAAAAGAAAAACAAACATAACTGGAAAGCAGGTGATAATAAACAGATATATAAAAGTAAAGACTAATAATAAAAGGAAATACTAAAAAGGATATGCTTTGGGGTGCCTCCCATGAGGGCTAAGTTTAACGTCTTCAACCAAACGAGGTATCCTCTCACTACTGGTCATTAGGTGGTACAGTCGAAGAGGTACTGGGTACAGGAGGTAGGCAATCGAGGATGGCCGATAGTGTCACCTCCTGTCATGCAAACTGTGTCTCCAAACCATCTATGCACTGGTGCACTAGTGATGTAGCTGCAGAGACCCCACCTCGAAAGGAGGACAGCTCAGCAAGAAAGTGCTGGGACTCAGTGGGTCCCATGTCCGAATGGCCCGCCTCTCATAATGGGCTAACCGCATGGGTCTCTGTCTCCATATAATCCTCCTCAACTCTCTCAGTTGCAGGTACAGGAGCTGGGAGTTTTCGAGGCATGTGCGAGAGGCTATGTATCCATTGAGCCTTCCCAAAGAAGGGATGCTCTCGCACTGGTCCGTCGCTGGTGGTCCCCTTAATTCCTTTCTTCTTGAGGATGTATGATAGTAGGAACGGGAATGGGAGCCCCCATGCATTGGCCGTGGTGGTCTGACAGCCATGGACATGATCCCAAAATTTATGCAGTTGGCTCCACATAATAGTTGGGATAGAGTACCAGTGGCCTCTGTGGAAGGCATACAATGTCTATAGAAATCGGTCTCTCCTCTGCATCTTGTGCCCCAATGGACACACATTGCACTGGAGGATGGTGTCCACGATCCAAAGCCATAGAGGCAACTTTGATCGGCTCGCCGCGTTGTTGTGCCTATCAGCGTACTGGCCAGCGCACATGTCCTCGATGATCGTGGTCAGGTCAAAAGATTTTGGTTGCTCCTTGATATTGGTGCCCTCCGGAGAGGACTCATCATAGCAATGAAGAGCAGCGGCTATGTCGGCACTAGTCACCTCGATGGATGTGCCCTAGACTGAAGAAGTCAATACTCCTGGTCTGCTGCAGTTAAAAGACAGGCTCTCATAGAACTGGACTAAAAGCTGGGTGTAAGCAGTCGAGCAAACTGGTTTAAAAAGCCTCTTTAACCCCCTATGTTTAAATGCTTGGACTGCCCATTGAGTGGCATCCATGTGCTTGAAGACTTCATCGATAGTGAAAGTGGTCTCGAATAATAGTTCTCTTTGCTCGATACGAGGCCAGGATGACTGGGCACGACTGCTCGAAGCACGAGAGGTGGAGGCGGATTGTTTGGACATGTTTATCTTGGTTTCTGTGAAATTTGTGATCAATCACAAATATGTGCGCTCGATCACACACTGGACTATGCACTCGATCACATATAGTCAGACTTTTTGTTGAACAACTAATGGGTGACAGAAGACCATGCTATGGTGTTGTGGTTTCAAGTTGTGTTCCTAACCTCCTGTAAACAAAATAAGAACCAATCACACATAAGATAACACATATAAATAATGAAAATGTAAATTAAATATTAAGAACCGTGTGTGAGCACAAAATGGGGTACATTGTGTATGGAATGAATGTGCAATGGGGAAGGGGATGTGGCAGTGACAGTATGATGGTGATGGTGGTTAGTGGTGATGATGGTATGGTGGTGGTGGAGTGCCGAAGTTCGAGAGTTTAAGATTGGTGTGTTGCAGAAGGGAGAGTGCGAGTGAGTGAAGACAGAAAGTATAGGTGAGATGTGGAGAGACTGTGAGTGAGTGAGGGCAGAGAGTGAACTGTTTAAAATCCATCACGTGGCTGTCTGCCACGAGTGCGGTTGATCGCACTGGATTATGCTCGATCGCACTCTTGCGCCCAAGCATACTGAATGATGCGCTCGATCGCAAGTAATATGCATGGACAAAATAAAAACTTACCAAAGCTGGAATGATAGAACAAGAACAATACAACCTTACCGTGCGTTAGTGGCCTCAGTACCATTAACCTCAATAGAGGTGCTTGAGCTTAATGGGTTATAGAATATGAATTGCTCAAGCACTCTCGTTCTGCAGTGCTATTCTTTTTTAAGGAGGCACTTAGAGCCCCAATCAGGTGGTTCCAATGCCATTGACAGCTGCTTCGTCTCCAATTTTGGTGCCTGGTAAATACAATAGAGAAAAGTAGTATTAGTAATTTCAAGATTTTCAACTCGAGGATTATACTTACTTGAAGGCTTGGGTGTGTTCTTGATGGTGTGCATAGCTCCATTGATATCTTTAATCACATCATCATCCTCTGGCCTAATGTTCAGCATGGTTGGGGATGGACTCTAGTGGAGCAGTGTGATGGACCTTAGAAACTTTCTCACCAATACCTTGCATTAAGCTCACATTATAACACCCATTATCAGTCTTGGCTGATTCTAATGTATTAAATATTTTGAATTCCATCTCTTTATCATTTACTTTCATAGTGACAATGCCCCTTTTTACACTAATATTCGTGTCAGCAATGATCATAAATGGTCTTCCTAAGATGATAGGGAGTGGTAATGGCATATGGCATTCCTCTATGTCTAACACAATAAAATCAGCAGGTAAAATAAATTTACCTACTCTTAGCAAAACATCCTCGAGGATACCTCTCGGTCATTTGATGCTTTTGTCAGCCAATTGCAAAGTAATGGAGGTTGGTTGGAGCTCCCCCAAACCTAGTGTCTCGAATACACTGTATGGTAACAAGTTAACACTCGCTCCTAGATCCAACAATGCATGCTCGAATAGTTGGTCACCTAGCCTGCAAGGAATGGTAAAACTACCCGGATCTTTTAGTTTTGGTGGTAATTTTCTTAATAGTACAGCACTCACCTCTTCGATCAAGGCTACCGTCTCATGTTCCTAAAACTTCCTTTTGTTAGTGCAACAATCTTTTAAAAACTTAGCATAAGCAGGAAGTTGTTTTATTGAATCTAATAAAGGAATGTTTATTTCCACCTTTTTCAAGGTTTCGAAAATGTCACTCAGTTTAGTTTCCTTTTTAGACTGTACTAACCTTTGAGGGAAGGGTGGAGGTGTATTTACCTTTTCCATCTCACTTACCTTAGATATGGATGCTTGGTCTAGAGATGCTCGTGTAGGCTCATTGGTGCCAATGGAGAAAGACTACAAGGAGAGAATGAAGGATGAGGGAAGAAGCTATACCAAGGATGGAGAGGCTTCGGTTGCTAAGGAAGAACAGCAAGATGATGATGTTCTTGTTGTGTGCTCAAGTGTGAGTAAGCGGCAAGAAGGCAGCAAGAAATGGATCTTGGATATCGGGTGCACTCATCACATGTGCCCTCACCAGGATTGGTTCAAGAATTTCAAGGAAACCGATGATGGAAAGGTTTTCCTGGGGAATGAAACTTCTTACCAAGTGAGGGCCATAGGAGACATCTAGTTAAGGATGTTTGATGGAATGACAAGGCTGCTGAGGAATGTGAGGTATCTTTTGGATGTGAAGAGGAATTTGATCTCATTGGGGCAGTTGGATTCCATGGGGTACACATACAAAGTACAGGGAGGAAAGATCAAGGAAACAAAGGAATGTTTGGTAGTGATCAAGGCAGCAATGAAGGATGGTCTCTATGAGATGATCGGAGACACAAACATCAAAGATCAAGAAGCAAGCTTGATGGCTGAGATGGAGAAGGCAGCACTTTGGCACACTCCCTTGGGACATATAAGCGAAGAGGGACTGCAATTTCTCAGCAAGAATGGATTACTTAATGGTGACAAGGTAGAGAGACTTGACTTCTATAAGAGTTGCGTTCTTGGGAAGCAACATCAGGTCAACTTCAACACCGGAGTGCACAAGTTTAAGGGCATTCTTAACTACATTCATGCGGACCTTTAGGGACCAGCTAGGACACCAACACAGAAAGCTAAATTTTACTTTCTGTCTTTAATTGATGATTATTCAAGAAAGGTCTGGGTTTATTTGGTTAGAAATAAATCAGATGCTTTGAATAAGTTAGTGGTGTGGAAAAAGCTGGTGGAGACTCAAATAGGCAGGGTAGTTAAGGTGTTAAGAATCAATAATGGCTTAGAATGTTTTAACAAGGAACTTGATCAATTCTGAAAGTTAAATGGGATTCTAAGACATAGAACAGTTGTGAAAACCCCTCAGTAAATTGGAGTTGCTAAGAGGATGAATAAGACCCTTATGGAAAAGGTTAGGTGCATGTTAATGGGATCCGGATTACCCAAATGTTTTTGGGGGGAAGTGGTGTCTACTGCTGTATATTTGGTTAATAGATCACCCTCTAGGGTTGTAGACCTTAAGACTCCCGAGGAGATATGGAGTGGTAAACCCCCTAAGTTGGACAACCATAGGACTTTTGGGTGTGCTGCGTTTAAACATCAAAAGGATGATAAGCTTAGCCCAGGATCAAGAAAATGTGTGTTTCTAGGATATGGGGAAGGAGCTAAGGGATATAGGTTATGGCCCTTAAAGCAAGAAGGATTGAGACTCATAATAAATAGGGATGTTATTTTTAATGAATTATTATTTCCCTATTTGGAGAAAACTAACTCTGCAGGGGCTAGTGAGCAAACCAGTTCAATATTTGTGGAGCATAGCATCAAGGAGAATTCAGTTCAGGTAAAGTAAGGAAGGCAAGAAGGTTCGGACTAGGTAGAGCCCATTGATGAATGCCAAGCTTAGGACACTCGAGAGGAGGCTGAACTAGAAGGGGATGATGCAGCAAGTCAGAATGACTATCAACTCACAAGGGAGTGGGAAAGAAGGCTAGTCAGACCACCTTCAAGATATGGGTTTGCGGATGCTGTAAATACAGCAGCTCCTTAGATAGAAGGAAAGATAAGTGAACAAGAGACTTATATTGATGCCATGGGATGTAAGGATTCGCCAAGATGGAAGCTAGCTATAGAGGAAGAAATGGATTCTTTGCGGGAGAACAACTTCTGGGAATTGGTGCACATTCCAGGAAAATAGAGAGTTGTGGATTGTAAGTGGACTTACAAGTTCAAAGAAGGGTACCCTCCAGGAGATGAAGTCTAGAACAAGGCTAGGCTGGTGGCAAAGGGGTTCATGAGAAGAAAAGGTATAGATTTCACATAAACTTTCTCACCTGGACACAAAGTGGAGAAAATGGTGAGTATCCCCATCTATGTCGTGGATATGCTGTTGGTTTAGAACAGCAGAGAGAGGATGGAAAGGTTTACATCTCAATTCAGTGAGGAGTTCGAGAGGAAGGATCTTAGCCTTGTACAAAAGATCCTTGAGATGAGAAGAAATCGGGAAAGGGAGAGAACTGAGTTGAAGGTTTCTCGGTCTTCCTTCATAGAAAAGGTGTTGTACAAGTTTTCTATGGAAGATGGTAAACCAGTGAAGATTCCCCTTGCTGGTCATTTCAAGTTCTCTAGCGAACAATATCCTGGAATGGATGAGGAGAAGAAGGAAATGGAAAAGGTCCCTTACTCTAGTGCGATTGGACCAGTCATGTTCATAATGGTGAGCACTAGACTCAACATTTCTCAGGCAATTAGTGCTCTCAGCAGATTTGTGAGTAATCCCGGAAAGGAGCTTTGGCTTGGGATGAAGATGTTGTTGAGGTACTTAAAGGCTCAGTGGCAGCCGGTGGTAGCACTCTTAACAACCAGGGCAGAGTACATAGTGGCTACGGAAGCCATCAAGGAGGCTATGTGGTGCAAAGGGTTGTTAGAAGACTGGAAGGTCCTAAAAGAGCAGGTGGTGGTGTATTCGAATAGCCAAAGTACGGTGCACTTGTGTAGAAATTCGGTGTTCCATGAGAGGACAAAGCATATGGATGTCTGGTATCATATCATTTAGGAAAATATTATAGAAGGATGCATTCATGTGGAAAAGGTAGCCATGGAAAAAAGTCCTACAGATTTAGGTACCAATGTTCTACCTCTAAGCAAGTTTAATCATTGCCTTGGACTTCTTAGGATTGGAGTCGGATAAATGGTGACTCAAGATGAGTTTGGATACTAAGTTCTCTGCATAATGGGTTTGGGTTTAAACACTTAGACAAAGGTAGAGATTGTTGGTATTTGTCTAAGGTTTAAACAAGGAAAGATTAGCACCAAGTGCACACCAGTGTGCGCCGCGGCCTAGCTTATTCCAAGGTGCGATGCCCAGCAAAGAAGGAGTTTTGGAAGAGATATGTGCCGTGGCTCAGCCTCCCCCATGCCGTGGCGCCCAGAAAGGATGAAGAGGGTGCCCTAGTCCGTGCCGCAGCCTAGCCTGATCTAAGCCTCAGCACGAAGCACCAAGCCTCAGCATACCCTGATCCAAGCCTCAGCACGAGGCACACCTGATGCTTTTGTTTTCACATTTTAAATGATGTCGTTAAGCATGTTCAAAATGCACAGTATCACTTAGAATTGATTGAGGGTTATGGTTGATTGGTCCTCAAGATCTAAGGGTGGATATTGACCCTCAAGATTGGTCAAGAAGTTGGTGCACTATATAAAAGTTCACCTAACTTCAAAGAGGTGTATGTGATATAAGTGGAAACACAAGTGTGTGACAGAACATGTGAATGAGAGAATTGTGTGAGAGTGCAAAGACACAATACACAAGAGAGACTCATTGAAGAAGCTGGTTGTTTAGAGAGAGAGAGTAGTATAGAGAGGGGATTCAAGGGACTTGTAAGTGGAATTTCTTGGGAGAAATTCCAGGGTAACTCAAGACCTTATCACTTTCTTGTTCTCTTCTTTCGTTTTTCAAGAACTTAAGGTTTCTTGGAGAGGTGTTGCTGATTGTAAAGAACTCATTGATTTAGTGTAGAGGGCTTGGAGGAGCTCTCGAGGACGTAAGCACATTGCCGAACCTCTATAACAATTGCTTGTGTTTTCTTTCTTGCTTTGATTGCTGTTTCTTTTCTTTACAAGTCATTCTAGACTTGGGTGTTTAGAAGATCACCACTTGGGCATCTCTAAGGTGATTTCCAACAATATGAGATGAGATGAACTGGGATATGATCATGTATTGCATTGTATTGCATTTCATTGATTGATTGATGCATTGAAGCGATTGGCCAATGAGAGGCAGTTGATGTGATTGGCATAGTGAGGGGCATGTTCTGTTGATTGTTTGTGATGAAAAAAATGTGGAAAATGGGTGTTACTTATAAATGAATTATCACCGTGATATGTATAGTGTGGTTTGATTATTTGTTATTCGATTATTTAAAATCATTAGTATTGCTTTAAATGATAATTTTTCTCTTCTATTATGAGTAACAAGGAAAGTAATTGAAAAAAAAGAGCATATATATATATATATGATTATGAGCATTGACTAAGTAAGGAGGTTCTAAAACAAAGAAAAGATTTTTTCAATCGATTACTTCTAGTAATGTGAAAACTCACTAAGCTTTTTAGCTCACTCCCTTCCCTATTTTATTAACATTTAAGGAAAATTTTTGAAGGCTTTGAATTAATCAATTGGAGTCATATTAAAGAAGAAAAGTGTCCTTAGCAAGATTTTCATCCATGACATCCTCGTTCCTTTGTTTCTGTTGAAGTCTAGGTTTTTGCACATGACTTTATTTTGGAAAAAGTGTATATGTAAATGTCTTAAACATATCTTTCTATAAGTACGTGTCTTATGTAATTTCTTAATATTAACTGATGAGAGCCATAAAATGCATCTTGATTGTACTTATTTGTTAGCACTTTAGGGTTGATTTAGGTTTTAATTGCATTTTTATTCGTTAACAACTCTAAAGTGGTATTCTTGGAGCATTAACTTATTTTGCTGCATTTTTAGGTATATTGAGTTAAAAGAGATGGAAAAGCTATCATTAATTTAAACACTAAGTTTCAATGAATACTCGAGTGAGAGAATGGTCGCAGAAGAGCCAAGATGAAGAGAAACTAAGAAAGGAGTTTTCACTAAGTTGCCAGAATTTCCATACAAATCAATCATCTTTTCAAATTAAACTGTATTGATGTAGGAAGAACCAGGAGATGAACCATATATGCTTAGAAAGATCTGGAAGTTTATTTTCTGAGGAATTTTACGGTTTGTAAAAATGATTTTCCTAGAGAAAGTTATGGTAGTTTTAGTAGACAGAGGTCAAATCTCCTGAACAAGCATGAGGCCAAGGTGCACCTTGGATCAGCTGAGGTGCACCCTTCAGAAAGATGATCAAAAGAAGCTTAAAGAGCCATCAGGTTGAGGTGCACCTTGAAGGGTTGAGGCACACCCTGGAGAAGCTGAGGCACACCTCACCACACACACAAGAAACTTGACAAAAGCTAAGGTGCAGCGCGCCCAAGTCAAGGTGCACTATTAGGTCTTTAATGATTTGTTCAAACCCTGAAACATTCTTAGGCCTTGTACAGTATAAATAGACCACTTAGGGTTTGTAATTAGACATTCAAAAACCTAGAAAACTCAAGGAAACAACAACTTTTCCTCCATCAAAATTGTGCAACCATGAGCCCCATGGCTAACTAATCTCCAAGGAAGGCGAAGGGATGAATCCCTAGGTGTAGTTGTTTCTATTTCCCTTATTTGATTCAGTTGTAATAGAACTTTAGCATTCGAAAGTTGTTATGATTTAATTTTTAATCTAATTATAAAGTAATCCAGTGATTGTATCTTTTTCCTTGATATAGATTTAGTCATGCTTTCTTTATGTCAAGATTATTTGGGTATGATTGAGTCCGGTAGATCTAGCCTTTAGGTTTGTCCATTACTGCAATATTTTCATCAACGATATATTGTCGTTTCTTGATAAACTTATAGGATAGATCATGTGTGCATGAATTGAAAATAAAAAGTATTTCATAACAATCAAATTAGGGTTTATACATGCGCTTTAATTGAATATTTGTCGATTACCTGTTTAGGATGTGAAACCTGCAATCGAGATAAAAACAACTGAATCAAGTTAGGATTAGGGCAATGAACCTAGAGAGGATTCCCGGATCCTTGTTGTTCCCCTATTATATTTCACAATCTACTTTACACAATTGTTTCACTATCAATTTCAGATTCTCTTTCTCATTTGGATTTATCGTTTTAGATTAAAGTTTACGCCTTCCTTTGTAGTTAACTTGTTTCCCTGTGGAATCGACACCCCAAAGCCGTGCTACAACAACCGCATTATATTTTGGGCGTAATCAAATTTTGGTACCGTTGCCGGGGAAACACGTTTAAATACAAAGAAGATTGTCAACTTTTGACATGACGGTAGAAGAGTTGTAAATAGTCTCTTTTTTTTCATCAGCTATAAAGGCAATAACTTCGTTCGTTCTTTTAGCTTGCTGAATTAATTTATTTTTTTTCTTTTTTCTTTTTTTATATAGTATTTTTATTTTGTGATCTTGCATGCCCAGATATAGAGACACTTTGGGTAGATTTGCTTGTAGGCTTGTGCTAGAGTCAGGATTAAACTTTTTAAACCCTTTATTTGATAATCCATCTCCTTTCGAGTCTGATAATGAAACCTCACCTAAATCAACCCATAGTGGAAACCCAAGTGAGAATTTAGAGAATTTTGTTAAAATGGCCGATAACCTTAATGAGAATGTTGCTAGGACACTTAAGGATTACCTCCACCCTACACGCACAGCCACACCATCATGCATCATGTTTCCAGCCAATACTCGCCAATTAGATCTTAAACCAGGGATGATTCAATTACTCCCCACATTTCATGGCTTGGATAATGAAAACCCATATGTGCACATTAGAGAGTTTAAGGAAGTAGTCACGACTTTTCATAGTCAAGATGAAACCGATGACATTGTAAGGCTTAAGTTCTTTCCTTTCGCTTTGAAGGATAGAGCTAAGAGTTGGCTATACTCACTAAGACCACGATCTATTGGGTCGTGGACTAAGATGACTCGGGCTTTCTTTAACAAATACTTTCCCCAACATAAGACCAACGCTTTGAAAAGGCAAATCTCAACCTTTGCATAAAAGGATAGTGAGACCTTATAACAGTCTTGGGAGAGATTTAAGGAGTTATTGAGTATGTGCCCTCACCATGGGTATGAGAATTAGCGCTTGGTGAGCTATTTTTATGAGGGACTTACATATAGAGAGCGCCAATTCGTAGAGATGATGTGTAATGGAAAATTTTTGGAGAAAGATCCTGATGAGGCCATAGAGTACCTCAATGAGCTTGCTGAAAAAGCTCACACTTGGACTGGACCTAGTGCTACTGAAAGCACAAATAGGTCACGACCTATATGGAACCCAAATGGTGCTGGAATTTACCATCTTAGGGAAGAGGATAACCTTAAGGCCAAAGTCGAGATGCTCACTAGGGAACTAGAGGTATTAAAAACTAAGAGCTTAAAGCCAACACACGTGGTTAATCATGCAAAATCTTTTGAACCATGTTTTGTGTGTGGTGGGGTAGACCATCTCTCCCAAAAGTGTCCCACATTTGCTGAGATGAGAGGGATGTATTAGGAACAATGTAATGCCTTAGGCATGTACAAGAAGCCTTTGACACCCTTCTCTGCTACTTATAATCCGGGATGGCGAAATCAACCCAATTTCAGCTGGAAGTCTGAAAACCAGCAGCTTGCACAACCTCCTGCACCATATCTTGAACCATATCATGCACCCGTGTCTTCTAGGAGTTCTTTAGAAGACACTTTACATGCTTTTATTAAAGTACAGGGGAAGACTAATCAAAGGCTTGAATCTTTAATTGTGCAGGTTGTTGAAGAACATAAAGAGATAAAGAGCCAAGTGTCCAAGTTAATGAGCTACTTGAGTGTGACTGAGTGAGGTAAGTTCCCTTTTCAAGCTCAATCCACATCTCATGGTCAGCACCTGGTGCAACAGAATGTGAAGGAGGTGAATGCCATTGAGACAGTAAGTGGTAAGTTATTACACATCCCAACAACGAAAAAATCAGAGGATGTGGACGAAAGCCACCAAGCATACATGATGGACTCATTCATGGAAAAGGTCTAGCACCTTAATCCATTGGAGTCCACCCTCACTCATGACGTCACAAGAGCATATATCGAGCCAGAATTTGTGGGCGTTACTGATGACATCCTTGAGGCCTCTTAAAAACATACAAGCACCAAATTTAACAATAAGCTAGTTAGGGGTTATGATGAGAGTCATAAAATGCATCTTAACAATACTTAATTGTTATCATTTTTGGGTTGATCTAGGTTTTAATTGCACTTTTATATGTTAACAACTCTAAAGTATCATTCTTGGATCATTGATCTATTTCAGTGCATTTTCAGGTACTTTAAGCTCAAAAGAGGAAGAAAAGTTATCATTGCTTGAAGCATAAAGACTCGAGGCATACTGGAGTGAAGGAATGCTTCCAAAAGGACAAGATGGAGGGCTTAAAAGAGCAACAGCTGCTGCCCGCACTGGAAAAGAGTTTCACTAAATTACCAGAATTGCCCGTACAGATCAATCATCTTTGCAAATTAAACTGTATTGATACAAAAAGAACCAGGAGATGACCCATATATGCATAGAAAGATCCGGAAGTCTATTTTCTAGAGAATTTTATGATTCATAAAAATGATTTTTCTAGAGAAACTTATGGCAGTTTAAGTAGACAAAGGTCAGGCTATGCGAGATTTCAGCGTGAAAGGCATGTGAAGGCCTAAATCCCACATCCCACATCAGTTAGAAACACATTTCTATAACCCACATCCCACATTGGATTGGAAACACATTGCACTCGTGGTATTTGCCTATATAAGACCCACTCCACTTCAGCTTAGAAAGTGAATCCAGAGGGCCTTTAAGAGCAATCCAGAGGGGCTTTAGGAGGAATCCGAAGTACTTTTGGAGGGCAAGCTGAGGAATCACCAAAACTTTCACTACCAATGGGGAGATGATCATTGAGAGGCCGAAGGCAACTCGAGGACGCATTAGCCCCATGGCCGACTAGTCTCCAGCAAGGCGAAGGGATGAATCCCTAGGTGTAGTTGTTCTTGTTTTCCTTTATTTAATTCAGTTGTAGTTTAGTATTATTTTCACTAAACATCATTATGTTTTATTCTTTAATTTAATTAGTATATTTCTTATTAGTCCGGTGATTGCATGCTTCTTTTCCATATAAGTCTAGTCATGCTCTTCTTATATGTATTTGTTTGGGTGTGATTGAGTCTGGTAGATCTCTTTTATAGATTTGTCTATTGCTGCGATATTGTCATTTAGATATATCGTCGTCTTTTGATAATTTATAAGTTAGGTCATGTGCGCTTGAAAGTAAAGAATAACTCATATCAATTACATTAGGGTTTATACATGCGCTTTAATTGAATATTTACCGATTGCCTGTTTGGGATGTGAAACTTGCAATCGAGATAAAAACAACTGAATCAAGTTAAGATTAGGGCAACGAACCTATGGAGGATTTCCAGAACCTTGTTATTTCTTTATTAAATTATCCATCAATTATTTACACAATTTTCACATAACAACAATTCATATTTTGTTACTTTAACTTTTTTCGTTTGTGTTGAGGTTTACACCTTCTTTTGTAATTAGTTTGTTTCCCTGTGGAATCGACACCCCAAAGTTGTACTACAATTACCGCGTTATACTTTGGGCGTAAGTGGAAACCCAAGTGAGAATTTAGAAAACTTGGTCAACATGGCCGAAAACCCTAATGAGAATGTAGCTAGGACACTCAAAAATTATTTACACCCTAGTCGGACAGCCACACCATCATGCATTATGTTTCCAGCCAACACACGCCATCAAGACTTTAAAACAGGGATGATTCAATCACTCCCTACTTTTCATGGTTTGGAAAATGAAAACCCGTATGTGAACATTAGAGAGTTTGAGGAAGTAGTTGCGACTTTTCGTAGTCAAGATGCAACTGATGATATCGTGCGACTCAAGTTTTTTCCTTTCTCTTTAAAGGATAAAGCTAAGAGTTGGTTATACTCGCTGAGACCACAATCAATTGGGTCATGGAATGAAATGACCCAAGTGTTTTTTAACAAATACTTCCTTCAACATAAGACTAATGCACTGAAAAGACAAATCTCCACCTTCGCACAAAAGGAAAATGAGACTTTGTATCATTCTTGGGAGAAATTTAAAGAGCTGTTAAGTATGTGTCCACATCATGGGTATGAAAATTGGCGTTTAGTGAGCTATTTCTATGAGGGTCTTACCTATAGAGAACGCCAATTTGTCGAGATGATGTGCAATGGTGAATTTTTGTAAAAAGACCCTGATAGGGCTATCGAATACCTCAATGAGCTTGCTGAAAAAGCTCACACATGGACTAGACCTAGTGCTACTGAAAGCACAAATAGGTCATGACCTATAGGAAACCCTAGTGGTGGTGGAATGTACCATCTTAAGGAGGAAGACAACCTGAAAGCTAAGGTCGAACTGCTCATTAGGGAGTTAGAGGCATTAAAAACTAAAAAACCAACACACATGGTTAATCAAGCTGAACCATTGGAACCGTCTTTTGTGTGTGGAGGGGTAGATCATCCCGCTCAAGAGTGCCCCACTTTTTTTGATATGATAGGGCTGTACGAGGAACAATGTAATGCCTTAGGCATGTACAAGAAGCCTCAAGCACCTTTCTCTAACACTTATAATCCAGGGTGACGAAATCACCCCAACTTCAGCTGGAAATATGAAAATCAGCCCCTAGATCATACCCTGCACCTTATCATGCACCTTTAACCTCTAGGAACTCTCTAGAAGACACCCTACATGCTTTTATAGAAGCACAAGGTAAAACAAACCAGAGGTGTGAGGTGTTAATTACGCAGGTGGCTGAGGAAAACAAGGAAATAAGGAGCCAAGTGTCCAAATTAATGGGCTCCTTAAGTGTGACTGAGCGAGGAAAGTTCTCTTCCAAAGCTCAGTCCAATCCTCATGGTCAACATATGGCACAAGAAAATTTTTGAAAGATGTAAATGCCATTGTGACCCGAAGTGGTAAGTCACTACACATCCCACTAATGAATAAATCCGAGGATGAGAAAAAGGGGTAAGCTAGTAGTGAAACCGAACAGCCCAAGGACCCTGAAGTAACCAAAAGTCCTATTAAGGCACCATTCCCTCAAGCCTTAAAATCAAACAAGAAAAATCTAGGGACTCGGGCTGTCCAACCATTGCTTGTAGCATTGGAAATCATGAGATTGGACAAGCCTTACTAGACTTAGGAGCTAGTGTCAACCTGATGCCATTTTCCATTTATTTACAGCTAAGTTTAGGAGAAATCAAACCAATCAACGTGGTGTTACAATTGGCTGATCGTTCAGTCAAAGTACCCCGAGGGGTGGTAGAGGATGTTTTGATTCAAATTGATAAATTTTACTATCCTGTTGATTTCTTAATTCTTGATACCACTTCTGCTGTTAACACTAATTCCAAAATCCTTTAATTTTGGGTAGACCTTTCCTTGCTACTGCGAATGCTCTAATAAATTGTAGGAATGGACTCATGAAACTGTCCTTTAGCAACATGACCTTTGAAGTAAATATTTTCAATGTTGCAAAGCAGCCCAAAGATTAGGACGAAAACCACCAGCTTTACATGATTGAGTCACTCATCAATGAAAGAGTCTCTTTAACTTATGATTATGATCCTCTTAAAAAATTTCTTATTAATTCTAAAATAGATTTATCTGATGATAAAATAGATATAATTGATGTTTGTGCTGTTTTTGACAAATTTCAGGATTATGACAAGCGGGCATGGCAACCAAGGTTTAAGGAGCTTCCCGAAAGAAGCCAGACACAATCCCCCTCAAATGTGGAAGCACCTAAGGTCGAATTAAAGCCACTACCAAAGGGATTAAAGCATGCTTTTCTCGGTCCAGGTGATACCTTTCCTGTTATAATTTCCTCTGACTTATCTGAGACCCAAGGTAAGAAATTACTTCAAACTTTGAATGCAAATAAATCAACTTTAGGATGGAGCATGGTTGATTTGAAGGGAATTAGTCCCCTAATCTGCTCCCATAAAATAAATTTAGATGAAGGAGCTAGTCCTCATAGAGACCCTCAACGTAGGCTAAACCTCACTATTAAAGAAGTAGTGAAAAATGAAGTGCTGAAACTATTAGATGCGTGTATTATATATCCCATAGCTGATAGTAAATGGGTCAGCCCTACGCAAGTAGTCCCTAAAAAGTCTGGAGTCATGGTGGTGAAGAATGACCTAGGAGAACTAGTCCCTATCAAACTTGTGACTGGGTGGCGTATGTGCATTGATTATAGAAAATTAAATGTTGCCACCCAGAAAGACAACTTCCCACTCCCCTTTATTGATCAAATTCTTGAGTGTGTAGCTGGTCATCCCTTCTACTATTTTTTAGATGGTTATTCCGATTATTATCAAATTGCAATTACATTAGAAGACCAAGAAAAGACCACTTTCACTTGTCCTTTTGGCACCTATGCTTTTCGTAGAATGCTGTTTGGATTGTGTAATGCTCCTGCTACTTTTCAACGTAGTATGATGAGTATCTTTAGTGACATGGTTGAAAATTGCATGGAAGTTTTTATGGATGGCCTAACTATTTTTGGATCTTCATTCGATGCATGCTTGATGAATTTAGAGAGAGTATTGATTCGCTGTGAGGAGAAAGAATTGGTTTTAAATTGGGAAAAATGCCATTTCATGGTACCATCCGGTATTGTCCTAGGGCATATTGTCTCTTCTAAAGGAATAGAGGTTGATCAATCTAAAATTGAATTAATCTCTAAATTACCTACCCCTAAGACAATAAAGGATGTGAGATCTTTCCTTGGTCATGCTGGTTTTTATAAGAGGTTCATATAAAATTTCTCAAGCATATCTAGACCTCTATGTACCCTCCTCGTTAAAGATACTCCCTTTGAATGGACACAAGCTTGTCAAAAAGCCTTCCAAATACTAATTGGCAAGCTTACTTCCGCACCTATAATGCAGTCACCGGATTGGACTTTACCTTTTGAAATTATGTGTGATGCTAGTGACTACGCTATAGGTGCTGTTCTTGGACAGCGAAGGGTGGGAAAACCTTTTGTCATTTACTATGCTAGTAAAACTCTAAACAGTGCTCAAATGAATTATTCTACAACTGAAAAAGAATTGCTAGCCGTAGTATTTGCTTTAGACAAATTTCGTGCTTATTTGATTGGTTCTCCTATCCTTATTTTCACAGATCATGTAGCCCTCAAATATCTTCTTACAAAGAAGGATGCTAAGGCACGACTAATCCAATGGATCCTTCTCTTGCAAGAATTTGACATCACCATCAAGGATAAGAAAGGAGTAGAGAACGTAGTAGCTGACCATCTCTTGAGACTTACATTTGAGGACACTTGTGATGACATGCCAATCAAAGATGATTTTCCCGATGAGCAATTACTCTCCATCACTTCTCTACCATGGTTCGCTCACATCGTGAATTATTTGGCTACAGGTGAGATACCTATGGATTGGAGTGCTCAAGACAAGAGGAAATTTTTACATGAGGTATGTAATTTTTATTGGGATGACCCCTATCTTTTCAAGTACTGCCCTGACCAAATTTTAAGGCGTTGCATCCCTAATGAAGAGATTGCTAGTGTCTTAGAATTTTGTCATACCCAAGCTTGTGGAGGCCACTTTTCAATGAAAAAAACCGCTGCAAAAATATTACAGTGTGGATTTTATTGGCCTACGTTGTTTAAAGATGCAAACATCTATTGTCACTCATGTGAAAGGTGTCAAAAGTTAGGAGCTGTGTCTCGACGAAATATGATGCCCTTAAACCCTATTTTAGTGAATGAAATCTTTGATTGTTGGGGCATCGATTTTATGGGACCCTTTCCTCCTTTCTTCGGATACCAATATATCATCGTGGCAATAGATTATGTATCTAAGTGGGTAGAGGCAGCAGCTTGCCGAAGCAATGATAATCGAATGGTAATTAAATTTCTTAAAGAAAATGTGTTATCTCGATTTGGTACACCACGTGCTATAATTAGTGATCGAGGTACACACTTTTGCAACCGTTCTTTTGAAGCTTTGATGAAAAAATATGGGGTATTGCATAAAATTTCTACTGCTTATCACCCTCAGACTAGTGGACAAGTGGAGCTTGTTAATAGGGAAATTAAACAAATTTTAGAAAAAACGGTTAACCCGGATCGCAAGGATTGGTCTTTGAGACTAGTTGATGCGCTTTGGGCCTACCGTACAGCCTTTAAAACCCCCTTAGGTATGTCACCTTATCGGCTTGTTTTTGGAAAGCCCTGTCACTTACCTGTAGAGCTCGAGCACCGAGCTTATTGGGCTATCAAGTCTTTTAATCTTGACCTAGGAGAAGCGGGTAAGCTTAGGAAATACCAGTTGACCGAGTTAGAGGAATTAAGAAACGATGCTTATGAGAATTCTAAATCTATAAGGCTAAGATGAAAGTATTCCATGATAAAAAAATTTCAAGAAAAAAATTTAAACCTAATGATCGGGTTTTCTTATACGATTCTAGACTCCATAAGCATCCTGGAAAACTTCGATCAAGGTGGACTGGTCCTTTCATAGTAAAGAATGTTTTCGAAAATGGAGCAGTGGAAATTGAGGACAATAGGGACGATCGGATTTTTAAAGTGAACGGTTAGCGCCTTAAGATCTTAATCAATCGGCAAGATCCGAAGGTGGAAGACATTCCACTTATAGATCCAGTCTATTTACCTTAAACTTGATCAACACAACCAAGGTACGTTTTTTTTTCCTTTTATTTTTATTTTGTGAGTTTATCTTAAATTTTATTTTTTTAGTTTCAATTAATTTAAGATTATTATTATTTTTTTATTTGGCTAATTCCGTTTTTATTTTTTATTTTTGGCAAGCAAACAGCATTTTTTTGGCCCAGCAAGGCCCAGGTCAAGGTGCACCTCGCCAGGCCCACGCCGCGATGCACAGTGTGCGCATGCACACTAGTCCAGCAAGGCCCAAGTCAAGGTGCGCCTCGCCGAGCCCACGCCGCGCCGCACAGTGTGCGCATGCACACTGGCCCAACCCACGCCACGCGTCACCCAGCCCACGCGGCACCTCAAGCCCAAGCCTAAACCCTTTTAAATCAAAAACCTTACTATCTGCACTTCCTCTCTTCATTTCACACTCACGATTTCAGTAGTTTTTCTCTCTTTTCTCCCTTTCTCTCTCCATACCCTAGCCTCCCTCCTCACTTTTACTCTAAATTTCTTCATTTTACCTTCCTTTCTTGTAGAAATTTGCCCTAATCTTGCAATTTCTATTAGAAATTCCTCCACTCAACTTGGTTCTAAGAAAGCTTTTGGTGTTCATCAAGCAAAACTTCAAGGCGGTGGTTAGTCTTTCCTTTCTCCCACTCTGGACCTCAAATAAGTCTAATTTCTTCCCTTGATTGTTCACTTGTGTTCTTTGATGGTTAAATTTTGCTCTACATCTATTGTTCTATATATTTGACTTTCATGGCACCAAAAATTAAGAGGTCTAGGGGGAAACAACAACAAGAGTATGATGAGTCAAAATTTGTGAGCTTTGAGGCTAGTGAGAGATATAATAGCTTGTTAAGTGCTAGGAAAATCATTCCCGAGCGAGGATTCAATATCACTGAGAGGGGAAACCCATCTTTATTTAAGATGATTCTTGATAGACATTGGAGCAATTTTTCAAGACAACCATCTAATTCTCTACCAAACATAGTTCGCGAATTCTATGCCGATCCTGACGAACATAGGAATGGTAAAGTCTTAGTTAGAGGTCAAATAGTCTCTTTTAGCTGCTCTTCCATCAATAAGTTTTATGGGTTACCCGACATAGAACACAGTGAGTATCTTGAATATGCATCTAATATTGATTATGATGAGATTTGCAACACTCTCTGTATTCCGGGCATAACCTGGAAAATGATGGGAGATGCCCCTAAAACCTTACCCGGCGCATCTTTAAATGTCAATGCTCGAACTTGGCAATATTTTGTGTGTCAAAGGATGATGCCTGCTTTACATTATAGTGACCTGACTGTTAAAAGAGCTGTTTTGATATATGCTATTTTGATGGGTATCACTATAGATGTGGGTGAAATAATATTCGATTTTATCTTACACACTATGCGACATAAGCTTGGATGATACTTTCCTTCTTTGCTTACCCAACTATGCATCCAAGCTGATGTCCCTTATAGTAGTCTTGAAGAGCACCAACCACCCAAGAAACCCATCGATGATTACATGCTCAATCTAATTAAAACCTCAAGGCTGCCAACTCCAGAAGAGGGAGTTATGATTTCTGCTCCCCCTCCTCCCCCTACGAATTTCACTATTGTAGAGTGTCTTGACCGTTTAGAGCATCATTTTGAAGAACACCATAAACTGTTGTTTAATAGGCTAGATCGTTAAGAACAATTCTTGTCTAGGCAAGATGATTATCAAGCGGAGGTATTCTCTTCTTTTGGTCAAATGTACCATCACATTGCCTCCGCTACTGGATGTCATATAGATCGCTTTCCCACTATGCCACCATATCCAGGTTCATCTTTCGATCCACCTCAAGGGGAAGGTGAAGAGAATGAGGCAGAGCCTGAAGATATTGATGATTAATTTTGGGTTCTATCTTGTTTCTTTTTTTCTCTTTTATTTTTTATCGCCTCACTACTCTATCTTTCAATATGTTTTCCTTTTCATTATTTTTTGTACTCAGTTGTTTCTTTCCAGTTCATGTGCTAACATATGGCGGGCTTCTTCACAGTACACCGTCGTTGCTTTCTTTTTGTTTGTTCTATTTTGCAGATCAACCTTTTAACAAAAAGTATAGCATGCAGTTCAAATGGAGATGCGCCGCTTTTAGCTGCTGTACACTTGTGATTACAAAAGGGGAGTTTCTTTTACTTTCTATTTCATATTGAGGTCAATGTAATTCTTAGTTGGGGGTGGAGGAAACATATGATTTTCCTTTCATTAAACTACTTGGTGTCATTGTCCGTATCTTTTGTTTTAAGCATGCTTTGTGTTAGCCTTAGAGTTAATTCACATGTCAATGATATGAGCTTAATTGAGATAGCAGATAGCATGTAGAAGAAGTTAAATCTTGCTTTGGTTTGAGAATAATTTAAGTTTCAATCTTAATTTGGTTAGAGACTCTAGTTTGTGGTAAGATAGTATGATTAGTCTAAAACATCTAGAAAAGTTTTATGTGCGATTGTTTGTGAATACTTTTGCGGTCTCAACAAGCTCTAGAACTTATTTGATAATCACTTGAGGTGAATTCCAAGAACGCACACTACTTAGGATATGATATAGGCCATTTTTGAACCATTTGAGCCTTTCAAACCTACCCTTGCAATATATATCACTAGTTACCTATTTGAGCCTTTTTCTTGAAAAAGAATTTGAGCCTTGTTTCTTTCAAAAACCCATTTACTTACCATTATGAGCCTAAAAATATTTTATCTTTACCTTTCTTTTAAAAGAACTTAGCTGTACACATTGTTGAGAAGCACTCAAGAGGAGTAAGGATGGAAATATGAAAAACCATAACCCAAGTATATTAAAGAAGATAGGTTGGGGCTTATGGAAAAGAAAAGAAAAAGAATGAAAGAGGAGATGAATGGTTATGTGCCATCTAAAAAAAATGAATTATAGCAAAGAAAGAAGAAAGAAAAGAAAAGAAAAAATGGTGATTCGTTAAAAGAAATGCTCGAAAAATGGTTGAAAGAGTTGGGTGTTGAAGTAAAAGTTACCAAGTGCTTAAAGTGATTGTGTTTAAAGCTAAGAAATTGAGTTCTTTTACTTGTGAATCTTTCCCGTTCTTCCTTAACCTTTACCTTAGCCTAACGTTACAAGCTTATTAAAGACCTTTTGATCCAATGTAGTGTGATTTTTCTACAATAGTGGAGAATGATTTGAAAAGTAAGCCTATGGAGCTTGACTTGTGATTGATGTCACGCAATTTATTATATTCTTAGAGGCCAAGACTTGTATTCATGAATGTTATGCATAAAATCATCTAGATGTTTGGACTAATGGATTGTGGTAAGATGGATGTTAAGAGTCAATAACGATTTTAAGATTGATGTTTAGATTACTTTTGGACTTAGGTGAAATTTAATAATTCTATGTGCCATATGTTATGTGCAATTTTTGAGACAAAATGTGAATTACTCTTGGTTAACACTAATATTTCTTTTCATTGACTTTGATTCCCACCATAGAATTCATCTCTTGTTTTCGCTTGAATTGCTAGGGACTAGCAATAAGCTAGTTCGGGGTTGTGATGAGAGTCATAAAATGCATCTTGATCGTACTTATTTGTTAGCACTTTAGGGTTGATTTAGGTTTTAATTGCATTTTTATTCGTTAACAACTCTAAAGTGGTATTCTTGGAGCATTAACTTATTTCGGTGCATTTTCAAGTTTCTTGAGTTAAAAGAGATGGAAAAGCTATAATCATTTTAAACATGAAACTTCTATGAATACTCAAGTGAGAGAATGGTCGTGGAAGAGCCAAGATGAAGAGAAACTAAGAAAGGAGTTTTCACTAAGTTGCCAGAATTGTCATACAAATCAATCATCTTTGCAAATTAAACTGTATTGATATAGGAAGAACCAGGAGATGAGCCATATATGCTTAGAAATATCTAGAAGTCTATTTTCTGGAGGATTTTACGGTTCGTAAAAATGATTTTCCTAGAGAAAGTTATGGCGGTTTTAGTAGGCAAAGATTAGATCTCCTAAACAAGCATCAGGCCAAGGTGCACCTTGGATAAGCTGAGGCGCACCCTTCAGAAAGAAGATCAAAAGAAGCTTAAAGAGCCATCAAGCTGAGGCACACCTTGGATCAGTTGAGGCGCACTTTGAAGGGTTGAGGCGCACCCTAGAGAAGCTGAGGCGCACCTCACCGCACATACAAGAAACTTGACAAAAGCCAAGGTGCAGCGCGCCCAACTCAAGGTGCAGCGCGCGCACAGGCTTTGCTCTCCGAGTTAGACCCAATTAGGTCTTTAATGATTTGTTCAAACCCTAAAACACCCTTAGGCCTTGTACACTATAAATAGACCACTCAAGGTTTGTAATTAGACATTCAAAAACCTGAAAAACTCAAGGAATCAACAACTTTTCCTCCATCAAAATTGTGCAACCATGAGCCCCATGGCTAACTAATCTCCAAGCAAGGCGAAGGGATGAATCTTTAGGTGTAGTTGTTTCTATTTCTCTTATTTGATTCAGTTGTAATAGAGCTTTAGCGTTCAAACATTGTTATGATTTACTTTTTAATCTAATTATAAAGATTTCATCTAATCCAGTGATTGTATCTTTTTCCTTGATATAGATTTAGTCATGCTTTCTTTATGTCAAGATTATTTAGGTATGATTGAGTCCGGTAGATCTAGCCTTTAGGTTTGTCCATTACTACAATATTTTCATCAAAGATATATTGTCGTTTCTTGATAAACTTACAGGATAGATCATGTGTGCATGAATTGAAAATAAAAAGTATTTCATAACAATCAAATTAGGGTTTATATATGCGTTTTAATTGAATATTTGCCAATTGCCTGTTTGGGATGTGAAACCTGCAATTGAGATAAAAACAACTGAATAAATTTAGGATTAGGGCAACGAACCTAGGGAGGATTCTCGGATCCTTGTTGTTCCCCTATTATATTTCACAATCTACTTTACACAATTGTTTCACTATCAATTTCAGATTCTCTTTCTCATTTGGATTTATCGTTTTAGATTAAAGTTTACACCTTCCTTTGTAGTTAACTTGTTTCCCTGTGGAACCGAAACCCCAAAGCTGTGCTACAACAACTGTGTTATGTTTTGGGCGTAATCATTAACCATTATGTGTTGTAAAACTATGTAGAGGTAGTATTGTGTATACCCGTGATGGTGATGTGTCAAAAGATGTTTTGTATGTTTTGAAGTAAGGGTATTGCATGTTTGCATGTAGGTCAAAGTCCTCAGTAATTAAAAAGTGATGATGCCATTCCGAGTAGGGTCTACTCGGGATATATCGTTACAGAGAGGATCAAACTGGTTAGAGAGAACCTTAGAGCAGTACAGAGTAGACATAAGAGTTATGTTGATAACAGAATAAGACCTCTTGAGTTTCAAGTAGGTGATTGGGTGTACTTGAAGATATCTCTATGAAAAGGTGTGTTGAGGTTTTGAAAAAAAAAAATAAAGTTGAGTTCGAGGTTTGTGGAGCCCTATAAAGTGATTGAGAGAGCTAGTTTAGTGGTGTATAGACTGGATTTGCCTCCAGAATTAAAGCAGTTACATAACATATTTCATGTTTCACTTTTACAAAAGTGTTTACATGATGAATCTCATAGTATTCCGAGTCAAGCTGTTGAACTTTAGGAAGATTTGACTTTTATACAAGTACTAGTGAGAATTTTAGACAGAAAAAGAACAAGTCTTGCGTAATAAAGTAATTCCATTAGTTCAAGTTTTGTGGTGGAATAAAGATATTGAGGAAATTACGTGGGAACATGAGGCAAGTATGAAGAAAGATTATCCCCAACTTTTTCACGAGTTAGGTAAGAAAATTTTGATGACAAATTTTTTATAAGGTGGTAGAATTGTAATATCGATATCTTTACACACACACACACACACACACACATATATATATATATATATATATATATATATATATATATATATATATACATATATTGAATTCAATATGCATACATGAAAGATTGACTGTTGAATTTGAAATAATTTTTGTAGGATGGTATCTTATTTGAAAGAGTTAGAAATTTTTGAAGAAGAAAAGTACTGAAATTTTATGAAATTGGAAGTTTAATGTGAAAGAATTTTGAAGAAAATATGGGATGAATTTAAGAAAAAAAAATTAGAAAATTTGGTGGAAGAAAATACAATTTTCTATAATTTTTTAAGGAAGAAAATGATGAAAAATTGGAATTTTTAAAAGAAATGGCAAAACTGTAATTACTGGATGAAGAATGGTCGATCAACTAGATCGGACTGATTGACCAGTCAATTGACTAGTGGGCACCAGTCGACCGACCAATCAATCAGCCAATCGATCGACCGATCAACCTGCCAATCAACCCACCGGTTCATCGGTAGGAGACCGATCAGTTGGTTAGTCAATCGGCTAACCAGTGGTATTTTTGAATTTTTTTTAAAAAAAATCCAACCAGTCAAATTGTCAGACAAAAAATTTGAATAGAAGAAAATTTTCTGATTTTATAATCAATTTTACGAAATTTACAGCTTGTTTCTCTCTTTAAACATCCTCTATCTCTAGAAAAAATACTAACAAACATTATAAACACTTTGAAATCAAAGGATTCGTCGATATTGTCTTCAAGTTGTTGGATTCACGGAAAGATTTTCAAGGAAATTGAGAAAAAGCTTTGAAAGGTAATATTCATGAAATTGATTACGAAAGTTTGAAGTTTATTTTCTGTATTTCTTGAAAGAAGTTTTAAAATTAGATTTTTTACATAATGAAAAGTATTTTTGTTGACAGTATTGAATTTTAAAGACAGTTGAATTATGCATACATGAAATTAACCTGGAATAAGTATAGAAATTCAAAGTATGAAATATAAAATAATTGAATAAAAAGATAGAAAATCTAATAAATATGTTATGGTTAGGTATTAGTGATCAATAATCAGATGGAATTGCTTAAAGAAGCAAAAAATGAAAGAAGGATATCCAATAGTTGCTTTAAATGCTACCAGGTAAGTTGAATTTAATTTTAGTAAACGAGACAGATATGAAAAATATAGTGAAATTAATATGAAACGATTAATGAAAATATATATGATAAATATGATTGTTTTGATATATATATTATTTGGATGAATAAATTGAAATATGAAGTATTATGAAACTGAAAGAAGTATGAACAATAAGTTGATGAATAGAGATAATTGAAATGATATTATTGGAGTAGAAGTTGATATGAAAGAGAAATATATCTCTTGAAATGGAAATTATTGAATTAATATTGTATGTATGAAAAATTAACTGATGAAGATTAACTCATAGAAATATTTATTGAAAAGAGAAATGAATCTCTTGAGGTTTTGATCAAAGAATTGATATACATGATGATATGTAAATTTATATGAAAGAAAATGATATTTGACTTGTATATTATTATAATATGCCTGCTTGTGTGTTGATGATCATATGCATAGAGGGAAGACCAGAACTATGGCTGGTCTGGGTGAAACATATTGACATGTGGAAAGACATTCCCAAGTGATATACCAAGATTGGCAATTCACATACATTGATAGTATGAAGTGATGAGGACATGAATGAAATGATGAGAAAGAAAGAAAGAAATAATGATGATAATATTATTACATGCATTTTTATTTGAATATTTTATTATTGATGATTGAGATGCTAAATCATCAAAGTTGATTATGAAATGATTGATACAAAGATGAGTCTTATAGTGAGACAACTATGATAAAAAAAAAAGTGATTTAAAAGAAGATATGATAATATATATATATGTAATGACCTATCCCGAGCGGACCCTACTTGGGACAGTATCCTTACTTTTTAGAATGGAGTACCTGTAAAATTTAATAATACAAACAAGTCCTGATAACAACGATGATATAATCGAGTACAAGATTTAGATTTACAAAAGCGTCTCATGAGACATAAACTTCAGAAGATTACGATTTAAAACACACACATTGATGAGTCTTAAATATTGCATATTTAAGCCCTTTAATTTATATTTGTTAAGTTCTTAATTTGTATTATTTCACTTTATTTTATGTGTTTTCTGTATTTTTATAGGTTTGTGGAGAAAATGAAGCATTTCGGGAAATGTCAAGCTTCAAGAGCATTAGCGATCGATCGCACTGTGCTGCGATCGAGCGCATGCTCAATATCCCACATCAAAATCTTTGCAGTGCAGTGTTCTTACGATCGATCACACCTGACTCACGATCGAATGCACATGCGATCGATCGCAATAATCTGCGATCGAGCGCACTTGGGGCAATATCCCACATCGATTCTGAAACCTATAGTGCTTCGAGACTCCCCCTATATAAACACCATCTGACTTCATCATTCAGGAAGCAATCCAAGTGCCATTTTGGTGCAATTCGATGGACGTCTGCTAGCATTCTGGTGGATCCTGAAGGCTTTGTTACCACGAGGGAAAGCGCCGCCCAACAACGAGTGAAATTTCTCCCTTGTATAGTAAATATTTCTTTTCATTTTGTTTTGTTTAGTTTAAATGTTTAGCACTTTTATTATGAACTGTAGTTTCATAACTATGAGTGGCTAGAATCTTTAACTAAGGTTGAAGATGAAGCCTTGCCATTGTTTGGCATATTAGTTTCAGTTTTGTTTATACAATTCTGATTTTTTTTTAGTATAAATGTTCTGTCAATTATTTGAGTAAAATCTTATGATTGATTGCGTTTAAATTGTTCTGTTGGATATTCCTTATGTTTCATCTGATGGATACATCAAATTGTTTTTGATTAAATTGGATTTCCTTTGTGATTTGTTAAAAGCGGATACATTGGATGCTTTTGGTTTAATTGAGATATTTTTTGTTTTTTTGTTTTAAGTTGGATTCATAGAATGTTTTGATAGGCTATTTTTACATGAAGATATATGCTTAGCTTTGGTGTGGTGGATTAAGATACCTTAGTGTTTTTATCATTTGCTTTAAAAACAATTTGATTTAAGTTTATATTTCTTTGCACAATATAATACAAAATTCGGAACTAGGTTAAAATAGGGTTAGTTTAGATAAAATTATATTTTCACAACGCAATTCCCTATGGATTCGACCTCGCACTTGAACAACACTATATTGCAAACGACTCGTGCGTTTGTGAGTAATTTAAAACTCACAACAAGTTTTTGGCGCCGTTGCCGGGGAATTGTTTTGTTTGTGAAGTTTTTGTCTGAATTGATTTTATTTTTCTACTAGTTTAGTTAGCATTTTTGTTTTATTTTTATAATTTTAGTTTTAATTTTGATTTTGATTTGAATTTATTTTATTTACAATTGCTCGAAAAAAAAAAGAACAAAAATGTGGATGAATCTAGCACCGGTTTCACAATCTTTAGAGGACGCCCTCAAGGATTTCATGAGGATGACCGATCAGTCCATCAGTGCAGCCAATACATTCAATGTTGATAGTTGTTCCATCTGTTCTAGTCCTATGCATTTAACACAGAATTGTTCATCAATGCCGGCTTTTGCCGAGTATCCTATGGAATAAACGAATGCTTTCAATGACTGTTGTTGGCAATCAAATGGATCTTACTCCGAAGCATACATTCTAGGGTGGTGGAACCACTCTAATTTTTCATGGGAGCAGAACCAACTGATGAATCAGGGAGGAGCCCCTTATCATGCTCACAATCAATACCCTCCCGAATTTCCTCCACCAATTCCAAGTTATGGTCACTCAGCCTATCCAGCACCATCACCCGCTTACCAAGCTCCCATTCAAGCGCCAGTGTCGGTTTCACAGTCATTGGAGGACGCTCTCAATGATTTCATGAAAATGACTAGCCAATCTATGAGTGAAGTGAGGAGTGCGCAAATAGTAAACACCTAAGCGATTGCTAGGATAGAGATTCAAATGGATCAAATCGTAAGTCAAGTGGGTGAATGAGAGAAGGGAAGGTTCTCCAGTCAACCTGAGCCTAACCCAAAGGAACAGTTTGCAGTGGAAAATTCATCAACTCCTATGCACGGGCAGGAACAAGTGAAATCGGTTGTCCCATTGAGGTCTGGGAGACAAAAGGACAATCAATTGGAAGAGAACCCTGCTATGCAGCAAGGGCAAGAAAGTGGCAACAAGGAAAAGAGAGATGTTGAGCCATCTACAGCCACACCTATTATTAAGGATCTCCCTAGGTCGTTTGTGCCTAAAACACCTTACCTTGAGAGATTACAAGCGCCCAAGAAAGAAGGGAAGTCAGAGGACATTTTGGAGGCATGCTTTGCTCAATTTGAAGAGGATTTGGATTTGGATAAGTTGTTTGAGCAAACAAATGCTACTTTGGAGTCTGCTCCTCAAAAGATCAGTGAGACGAAGGAAACCACAACACCTGAACCCCCCAAGAAGGAACTTAAGCCTTTACCGGACAATCTTAAGTATAAGTTCCTAGGTCCAGCAGATTCTTTGCCTGTGACTACAGCTTCAGATTTGGTTGATGCTCAAGAGGACAATGAAGATGAAGCCTTGCCGTTGTTTGGCATATTAGTTTCAGTTTTGTTTATACAATTCTAATGTTTTTTTAATATAAATGTTCTGTCAATTATTTAAGTAAAATCTTATGATTGATTGCGTTTAAATTGTTTTGTTGGATATTCCTTGTGTTTCTTCTGATGGATACATCAAATCATTTTTGATTAAATTGGATTTCCTTTGTGATTTGTTAAAAGCGAATACATTGGATGCTTTTGGTTTAATTGGGATATTTGTTGTTTTTTTGTTTTAAGTTGGATTCATTGAATGTTTTGATAGGCTATTTTTACATGAAGATATATTATTAGCTTTGGTGGGGTGGATTCAGATACCTTAGTGTTTTTATCATTACTTTAAAAACAATTTGGTTTGAGTTTATATTTATTTGCACAATATAATACAAAATTCGAAACTAGGTTAAAATAGGGTTAGTATAGATAAAATTATATTTTCACAACACAATTCCCTGTGGATTCGACCTCGCACTTGCACAACACTATATTGCAAACGACTCGTGTGCTTGCGAGTAATTTAAAACTCACAACACACATCATAACATTTTTTCTACTAAAAAAAAAATTAGGTGAAGATGCCTTGCATGTGAACCCATCTAAAAACCTCTTCTTCTTCACTGCTATCTCACTTACAATCCAAGGTGCTTGGAAAACTTTCTTGAAATATTAAAAACGGAGAGGGTGAGCTAAAAAGCTCAGTGAATAATCGCATTACTCAGAGTAACCGAAACCTAAATATTTAATCCTTTGGGGACTTGTTTAATTCATGATTTGATTTCCACGTGATTAGTTCTTACTATAAGTACAAGTAATTCATAAGTCTTATTAGCTCTCACATATGCAACATATATGTACATTGAAAGACTTTAATAGATTTTATTCAAGTATGATAATAATTCCCTTCTTATCTCAACATCACTTGTCCTTATTAGACAAATCAAACCATTAATAATCAAACATATCATCTAATGCATGGGATGTAATGCAATACAAGTTTTCTTCCTTACTTCAAAGTTCTTGCCCCCCATTGTGTTAATTATGAGCAACGATTACACTTCTCATCATAATTAATTCGGATTCCCTCCCTACCCCTCAAGGTCTTAACTTCTCAACAATTTGTATTCCCTCCCTACCCCTTACCGAACGTTGTTATAACTTTTCAAAATTTTGGATCCCCTCCCTTCCCTTTACCGGGCGAAGTCTTATCCTTTCAACAACTAGGATCCCCTCCCTACCCATTACTGGACGGAGTCCAACCTTCACAAGATTTATTCTATTCATTTCACACTATCACAACATCAATAAGGATTTACATCGTATGAAATGCATTTACAACATCATAATATCTCAACCATAACTTAAACAATTCATTCACATCATAGCATCTTTCAAACATATAGATTTCAATACAAGTCTTATTTATGTGTATTTCTTCACTTTCAATCATTTGCCTATATATATATATATACATTTTAAGCTTTTTAATGTCATTCATTTATTCTTCATGCTTACTAGGAGTAAGGTTAAACTCACCATGGACTAATTAAGCTTTACTCTCGAATCACCTCTTTGCGCTTGGAATGTTCTTCAATTATACCTAAGGAAAACATCTTTTAAGATCAACCATTGGGAAAATTTCGTATACATATTAAACACTCAAGTTAGGGATCAAAAACCAATAACTTATTTCAATCAAGTACCCTCACAGACTTAGGATTTGAAAGAAGTAAGAAATTTTGGTGGAAAATTCTAAAAATAGGACTATACAGTCGATTTTCTAACTTGCACACTCAACTCTATTAAGGGACCTGGAATTTCTATCTCTCACACAGTAGACTATCCAATCCCACAATCGACTGTGGTTGAGACCTGAAGTCTCTACCTCTTGCACAATCGACTGTGCAATCACAATAGTCGATGATCTTGAGACTTGAAGCTTAGAAAACGCACAAAACTCAAATTTTTCCTTTCAAAACCCTTTCAATCTTTAAGAATCTTAAAACCCTTTCAAAATCAAATTTTCTGCAAGCTTCAAGTTGAAATTTTACATTACCTATAGTTAAAATCTCAAGTTAAACCCTTCAATTCATCAAACCTAACCAAAAACCCATTTTTGAAACCTAAACATGTTTTCTCTTCAAACATTTCACAAAAAGTTTTAAATCCATAGATTTTTTACAAGAACTTCACACAACTTACTTGTAAGAATAAAAAAGATAGAAAGAATTCTTACTTGAAGATTCTCACCTTAAAGCTTTTCCACAACTCAAAGGAAAAGAGAAAAAGAGAGAAAGAAAGTGCTAGAGTGTTCTTGAAAAGAAGAGAGGGCTGAAAAAATGAAGAGATTTCTCTCTCCCTTTCATATTTATATTCCCAATAAAATAGAAATGGCTAAGTCACACCCTTTCCCCCTTGAAGTCTAAAAAATATTTCAATTTAGCTCCAAGGTTAACATTTCTTTTTAATGAGGTTCAAAACAAGAACAAAACCATTTACCAATACTGCACATAGAAATAAAACATACTAGCATGTGACACAATTAAATTTACTAATTTGAAAAACCATCAATAAGTACTAGAATAAATAAAAGAAAAGACTAGGCTCTACAATTTTCCCCCTATTATAAAATTTCTCCCCCGAAATTTTAGCTGACCTGAGTTCTCAAACAAATGGGGGTATCGGTTCTTTATGTCCATTTCACTTTCCCAAGTAGCCTCTTCAACTCCCATATTCTTCCAAAGTACTTTTACCAAGGGAATGATCTTATTCCATAACAGCTTTCTGTTGAAGTCTAAAAATTTTATTGGTATTTCCACATAAGAAAAATATTCTTGGACTTCAACGGAATTGGATAGAATAACATGTGATTCATCAGGTATATACTTATGTAAGATTGACATATTGAAAACATCATGTAATTGTACAAGTTTAAAAGGTAAGGCTAATCGATAAGCTACGGGTCCAATCCTTTCAGTGATCTCATAAGGTCCAATATAACAAGGAATTAACTTCCCTTTTTGCCTAAATCTTAGTACTCCTTTCTAGGGTGAACCTTAAAATGAACTCGATCACCTACCTGGAACTCCAATGGCCTCTTCCTTTTATCCACAAAACTTTTTTGTCTACTTTGGGTTGTTTTTAAGTGCTTCTGTATCCGTTCAATCCTCTCTGTGGTTAATTATACCATCTCCAAACCAAAAACTTTTCTTTCTCTTACATCCTCCCAACATTCCAGATCTCTACATCGTCTACCATAAAGTGCCTCAAAATGAACCATCCTGATACTAGCTTGAAAATTATTATTGTAAGCAAATTCCATAAGGGGTAAATACACATCCCAACTCCCCAAAAAACTCATAACACAAGCTCGCAACATATTCTCCAAGGTTTGAATTGTCCTCTCTAATTGGCCATCCATTTGAGGGTGAAAAGCAATGCTAAAATGTAACTGAGTACCCATAGCCTATTGGAACCCATTCCAAAATCGAGAAGTAAATCGTTCATCATAATCTGATACAATACTTAAAGGCACCCCATGAAGCTTCACTATTTTTGCTACATATAACTCTGTTAGTCTTTCAAAAGATTATGTTATTTTAATAGGGATGAAGTGTGCGGACTTCGACAACCGATCAACTATAACTCAAATGGCATCAAAACCCCTTTCTGTATGAGGAAGTCTTGTAACAAAATCCATTATCACTCTTTACCATGACCATTCTAGAATAGAAAGAAGTTATAATAAACCTGCCAAGTGTTTGTGCTTAATCTTCACCTGTTGACATACTAAACACTTAGATACATACTCTGCTACATCTTTGTTTAAACCCAACCACCAGAAATTTTGCTTAAATCCTCTGTACATTTTGTTTCTCCCTAGATGCATGAAATAGATAGTATCATGAGCCTCCTTTAGATTTTTCTTCCTCAACTCTAATTCATTAGGTACACAAATTTGATTCCCCAACATTAGCATGTCATCCTCCCTTACTATGAAATTTGTCTACTTGTTCTCTAATACTTCTCTCTTTATTTTCATCAAAGTTTCATCTTTAGTTTGTGCATCCAAAAGATGATCCACCATAGGTGATTTCACTACCATACTAGCTACTAATCCCCCATTGATACTTGTTTCGAGCTCTACTTCTAAACTTCTCAACTCTTCTATCAACCATAAACAATAAGTCCTCAAGGTCGCTAGTTTACTACTAGACTTCTGACTCAATGCATCGGCCACCATATTAGCTTTCCTGGGATGATAGCTTATAGTACAATCATAATCACTTATTAACTCCATCCATCATCTTTGTCTCAAGTTTAATTCCTTCTGGGTATGTAAATACTTGAGGCTCTTGTGATCCGTGAATATCTCACAACTAGTTCCATAAAGGTGCTGCCTTCAAATTTTTAGTGCAAAGACTATTGCTACCAATTCATGGGTGGGGTAATTCTTCTCATGGTTCTTTAACTATCAAGATGTATAACCCATGACATTCCCCTGCTGCATTAAGTCATAGCCTAATCCTCAGTGTGATGTATCACTTAAACCACATACCCTTCGTCACTTGAAAGAAAAATCAACATAGGTGCGTCATCAACTTTTCTTTTAACAATAAAAAGCTTCTTTCACAGTCATCAAACCATATAAACTTTGGTCCCTTCCTTGTCAACTTAGTCAAAGGTATAGCAATAAGTGAAAATTTCTTAATGAATCTCCAATAATACCCTGCCAACCCTAAGAAACTCCTGACCTCAGTCACATTCATAGGCCTCTCCCAATTTAGAACTGCTTCAACTTTCTAAAGGTCTACAACCGCACCTGCCTCCAACACTATGTGTCCTAAAAATGTTACTTCGTTTAACCAAAATTTGCACTCACCAAACTTAGCATAACGTTTCTCTTTTCTGAGAGTTTCCAACACGATCTCTAAGTGTAACGACCCATCCCGAGTTGGCCACCCCCGAGACGGTGTCATCACATTTTGAAAATCCCAGCATGACACATATATGCAACAATAAAAATAAATAACACCAATAGAAAATTTTACATCAATCCTCAACCCTCAACAGGGGAGTTACATCAATCTATTCTTTAAACATTAGATACAACATAAAATGCATGAATATTTACAAATAAATTTTTATTTTATTTTATCATTAGTCTGAGGATGTTGACACGTACGTGGCTTACAGAAAAAGATTTTGTCTAACTCTCAACCCACCAGATTAATTGTCCTGCCTGCTACATGAAATCATTGTACAATGAGGGATAAGCTTCACAAGCTCAATGAATTAAATTTACTAGAAGTACTTAATCTGTATAAATAGTCTTTCAATATTAAATCAATTATATTTCACATAACTTGATAATAGTATTCTACTATCACTACACACATCATAAGTCTCATTCTCTATCAATCTCTTCTTATTATTTATTGGTTCACCTCAAGATCATCAATTATCTCATAATTACCTCGCAATGAGGTTCACATCATAAAGTCTACCATTTAGATGGTTCTTATCATGTCATACTTCTAGGTTTCTTTCTCACCATAATTGTCTCTCTGTGAGGCTCATTCATCTATAAATCACAAATACATACAACACATTAGCATTTCAATAATGAAATCAATATTTAAAATAGATCCAATGCATGAATTATTATTAGGGAACGTCTTCCCACATGTCGACATGTTTTATTATCTTAGATCAGCCCCCTCCCAGTTCTTTCATTCTCATTTAGACTGGCTGACTTCTCGGTTCTTTTATTCTCATTTAGACCGGCTCATCAACCATAGCTCATCAAGAATTTCACTTATCACTTTTATTATTAAATCAACTTATTATTATAAAAATATTATTTCTTACCTAATAATTTTCTATATGTCCAAAAAATCCTATCATATCTATCAATTAATTTTTCATCTACTACCAAAGTATACACTAATAATTTATTTTAATATTATCACTAAATATTTCATTTTTTTATTTATATTACTTAAAATAAATCTAACTCACCACATAGCACTTAAAGCTACCCATGGATCACCTCCTTGCCTTTCTAGTTCCTCTTAGAAATTTCCTCTAGTTGCTGATCGTCAACACTTGACATAATATTTATATTAACTTTCTAATTTATTCTTCAATTCTTCATAAACCACACCCTTTGAAAATTCTCACTTTGAATTCGGGAAATTTCATGTATGCTAAAAGCTTAAAAATAATCATTACGTTATTACCTTCTGTTTCTAATAGCTTCTCGTGACTCTTTATAAAATTCTTCAGTCTTCAAAATTTTGCTCTTTCAACCTTTCTTTCGGTACTCAAGTGTTTAAAGAAATAGAGAAATTTGAAGGAGAACTAAACGAAATTTAGTAAGTATAATATAATTACGCTTACATATTATATATATATATATATATATATAAAAGCAAACTTTTGAAACCAATTTGATGCATTAGCAACCCCCCAAATTTTTCTTGCTACCACGAACACAGCATGTGCCATACATGCAAAACCTGCTGCCACATTTTTTAGCTTTTCTTTTCTTTTCTTT